>CM052135.1:11595265-11977224 GCA_028454255.1 Halictus ligatus | reverse complement strand
TCTCTCTCTCTCTCTCTCTCTCTCTCTCTCTCTCTCTTTCTCTGTTCCTTCTTTTTCCTTCATTTTTTGCGAAGGACATTCATCCTCTTTCCAGACCGAACTCCACCTTTAATCGGATGCGTGCACGCTCTGCGAATCCGGTATTCGCGGCAAATATTAGCTTCAATTGTCCCCATTTTCCTTCAATTAATGAGCCATGGTAATTAGGAATAATTGCACCGTGCCGCACACTTCGAATTTCTTGCCGAACACGAATTTCCTCGATTTTCCCGCGAAAATCCGATTCTTGACGAATCTCCTGCCTTAAAGATCTAATAAAGATCGTGGATTTTGCGCAAAATGGATAGCTTGTTTATCGATTGAATGGCACAAAATTGTGTACGAAAGTGTGCTTTTATTGTTAATAATATTAGCTTGTCGAAAATAGTGCAGGAATATTCAAAAATTCGTTCAATTCCTTCACTGTTACAAATTATGTTCGGGCATTGTTGGAAAAAGTGTCTCATAACTGTTTTGTTTCTAATTATTTCTTAACGAAATTTACACCATCATGTCCGCGACAGTTTTCCGGAGAAAATGAGTTCAAACACGATATAATTCGGAGCTTATTTGTCCGAGCGAATCACGATTTACTGGAACCTCTCTTATCCGAACCGACCGTATCTGACTTCGCTGTCTGATTTTGACGTTCCGGGACGTTCTGTGTGGGCATAATTCATTCCGGAACGAGCAATGTACGTCTCGGTAATGAATTAGTTCGTTTATCCGGAGTTGATAGTTTGTTTCTTGCCGCGTGTTAGGGTCGCGAATAACACGATTCTCGACAGGGAAACACGAATGTCGGTGGAGGGACGGATTCCCTAAAAATTCCAGGAGCAGAAGCGGCAGACTACGGTGAAGTTACCGGTGAATTCAAGTTCCGAGTTAGATTCACTTCGAAATTCCGCTTCATTACAGCGCCGGAAGGTTCTACCGGTGCCTGCAGAGTCCACAGCGCGACCGCAGGAGCCAGGATTTCTCTCGCATTAAAAAGTGAAATCGTGTCGACAGTAGAGCAAACGGATTAAAAGCACATGCCGGACGCGAGGGAGAAAGAAGATAAAAAGTGAGAGAGGGGGGGGGGGGAGAATTGTCGAGGGATGGGAGACCGGAAACGGAAGAGGTTTCCTGTTTGAAGAGAAGAGCGAACGGGGCTGATTTTTTATCTCGGAAGGAATTTTATCCGGGAGCCAGGGGGTGGAAGGAATCCGTCGTTGGCGAGTGACGAGCCACGTGCCCCCTCAACACCTACAATCTTATCGGAACCCGTTTATCTTGAGGGTTTAGCCCGCGTATCCTTCTTGCCCACCTTATTCGAAACCGATAAGCATGATTTGCGAGCCTAACCCAGACCCGCCGTTTGATTGTCCCTATCTGCGATGATAATTTATGCCGCAACGTGATGGAATTAAGGGGTTACCAACCGATCTGCTAGCCACGGGAATTCCCGTACTCGAAAGTTTGCCCAAAAAGTTCATTCTGGTCCGTTCTTAATTTATAAATTGGAGATTTATATCCATTCAGAGCAGTTTGTTCGAATAACAACCTTTGTCAACATATTCTAGACATTTTTCCGATTCATATGATACCAAACACGACACGGTTTAATCCACATTGATTCAGAACCTCCATTATCCGAACCGCGGGTAATTTCTCGCGAAAATTAGTGAAATTAATGATAGTAAATGCTGACAGCGACTGATGATTAACGGTGCCATGACCTTTAGATGACCTCGAGCGTAAAGAATTAATGCAGGAAAATGTTTTGATTTTTGCGCCTAGCGGCTCTGTAAAGTGGTCCTAAGCTAACCTAACCTGGTCGAACAAATGTTAAGCTGATCTGGGCGAACCGGGGACAAAGTAGACAGTAAACAACGATACGCGGGATCGAATTTGGCCGTTGAACGATGATTTACGCGATATTTAAGCGCGACCCCGGCATTTCCGTAGGGTGTTAACATTGAAAGCTGTTGGTGGTAGCATTTAACAAGAGGCACGGCAGTTTCCGGTTTACGAAAGCTCATTTATATTACGTAGTTCACGAACAGTCTGCCGGAGTGGGGGAGGAAACCACCCCCGGAGATAAGAAGACAAATAGGAGGCTGCGTAAACCAAGTTTCTGTTTCGGTGCTACATGGTAGCTAGAGCTAATGGAGGGGAGGTGAGTTTGTGGGGAGTATAGATATTTTTGATACATAAGAATGATATATTCGCTTCCCCTTGATAGCCAATATTTATGTTATCATTAATGCAAGCTGGCCGGGAGGGACTAGGGCATCGTAAATCGAGGTCAAGCATATCTTTCGAGGAAATGTATACATCGGAACGCGTTCTTCATACACGTGATAATAAACCGCTCAAGATAAATAAATGAAACTGGTACGAATAAACGACTCGTAAATAAACCTCCGCGAATTTCGAGGAAACCCTCCTCCGACAATATACTACCCTATTCATAATATTTACATTTATGTATACAAATACAATCAATACAATCAATACAATTATTAATATGAAATTACACAAAAATTGCACCAAAAATGGCACGAAAAATGGCTCTTAAAATGGCACTAAAAGTGGCACTAAAAATTCATATTAAAAGGGCAAAAGAAAGTCTATCCAAAATTGCAAAGTGGCACCAAAAATGGCACAGAAAATTCATAATAGAAGGACAAAAGAAATTCTCTAAAAATCGAAGGAAGAGCAGTAAAACCATCACCTAGTTAAAGAACGCTCAAGAAAGAAGATTTCTAGTTCACGAGTTCATCAAGCGAACGACTGATTCGCAGCGAAGAAGAAAGGCCCCGAGATTCTGGGCTCCCAAAAAATCCATGCACAAAAAGTGTAAAGAAATGAAAATCTATTGCTTTGATAAGTTCTCCGGCTAAGCTGTTTCGCTGCTTAACAAAAGATTTCCCCGGGTCTCCTTTCATTACTTATACAATCCGTAACGTGTCGGCTGGGATGAAGAAGAGGACGTGGAAGAAGAAGAAGAAGAAGCAGGATGAGAAGAGCGACGATTTGTCGAGAGAACAGAGGGACAGGGGTAGTAACCCGGGGACCTTAATTAGACACACGCCCGGGAAACCGTGAACGAGAAAAGAAAAGACCCGCCGAGAAAAGTTCCCCCGCCTTTTCGCTCTTCCGTCGGGCTCGAACGGAATGTCGTCCCGATAAAAACGACATTGATTCCTTTTTGAGAAAGGGGGAACACGTCGCCTTCCTATTACGCGCGAAAAATACGAAGAGCAAAAATTGCTGGCTCCCATCGCTGTTCCCCGTGGTCGCCCCTTTGATTCCTATAAGAGAATCAGAAAATGACAAGGAAGACATTGTCATTGCAAACGTAGAATGAGACAATACAGTGTCTCACGTCATTTATAACGAGGAACATTGACTAAATTGTTCGATTAGAAAGCTACACTCGTGTTTTACCGAAGAATTCGGATAGTAGAGGTTCCCCTCTATCGCGATTTATTCAGAGATATGAGATGCGAACTGTGTCGTGTTTGGTATCATTTTATTCGGAAAAGTGCCAGGAATATGATAATGAAGACCTTATTGAGATATCTTTCGATGCAAAAGAGTTACATCACAAAATTCACACTGTCGCACCGATACGTTCGATGAGTTTACAGGTTTACATCGAGAATTTTCAATATTGGGCATTATTTCTTCAATCATCACGATGACGGTTCGATACTGTGTAATAACAAGAGGCTATCTACGCCGAAATAATCGCAGTAGCTGACCGAAATTCTGTGAAAAATGCAAATTTCCAACAGGTTCGAAGCGAAGGTTCGGTTAAAAAACAAGTTAGGGGCTAATAACAGGCCCCCAGTCACCGGATAAGCGAGCATATAATTCAAGAAATAGGAATCCGTGGCTCGCGATTCGTGGCATCTGTGATCACACAGGACGACGAGAAAGAGAGAGAGAAAGAGAGAGAGAGAGGGAGTACTCGGTCTCTAACGGGTTCCTCTTCGTATCTCCTTCTGTCGTCCGGGTGCGCAAACTACGTGGCTCCAATAAGCTTCCGGAAACCGGCGAGCGGCGAACCGTGGCTCGATATATCCTGGTTGTACCTCGTTTGATCCTACGATACCCGAGTTCCGAGATCATGGACCAACCACAGAGAGAATATCGGATAACGCGCCAGCCCACGTTTTGCCACCCTCGACATCGTGATCGCCGCCACCGCGAGAATACCAACCCGATGTGTCGGACCCGGGTGAAAGGTACCCGGCCAAAGTACCCGCAGAAGGAAGCCTCGAAGAGGATGGGGGCCACACCGTAGATAGAAGACGGTTCATGCCCCCGCCCCGGGAAAAATAGATCCTTGAAAGTTTCGCCAATTAGGCAACCCCGTTATCGAAGCCTCGTGATAATACGCGCTCCCGATGAAACTGGTCTTCTGATCCGATTTTCATGGTCTGTGCGATGTCCTCGTATCAAGCTGATCCATGTCGATGATCTCTCGTAACGGGTCTAGTCGGGTCTGATCAAGTTACACGGGAATCTTGGTTTCTATAGTTTCGGACTCGATTCACTGAGATGTAACAATTGTGGATTTTTATGAAAAATTAGGAGCTTGTTTGTTGACCGAATGGTACTGGATTGTACCTAGAAATGTGTTTCTTTTGTTACGAATGTCAGTATGTTGAATGTAGCGCAGCGACATTCGCTATTTCAAATCCTACTCGCGCATTGTTGTACAAAACGTCTCGTAACTTTTTTGTTTTTAATTATTTCGGAATGAAACTTTCACCAGAGTGTCTGCGACAGTTTTCCGGACAAAATGAGTCCAAACACGATGCAATTCGGAGCTTAGTTGGCCGACTAAATCACGATTTAGTGGAACCTCTCTTATCCGAACTGACAATATCAGTTCGCGGTGAAGTCTAAAAAGTTAACTGTAATAAAGGCTACATCAGAAGAACGAGAGCCACTAAAATACCTCAAAAATCATTTCTCCTCTAAAAAAAAATGATTTCTTTTGTAGAGAGTATCCTGCACGGCGATCGACCAAATTACAATTCCGCTCAAAAATCTGTCGAATTGCGAAACCTGATCTCGTCACAGTTACGTTGGTACGTTACGTGACGAACTTGCTAGATTTCCTAACTCCCGAAAAGAAGCATAAAACGAGAAACGAATAATGTCTCGATGAAAAAGAACGTGCGTGCTACCGGAAGCGAGAACGCGAGACCCGGGGAATGACAAAATGGCGGAAGAAAAGGCAATGAATGGGGTCGGCGGGGGGGGGGGGGTAGGTGCAAAAATGGAGAAACGGGTTAAGAGGATCGTAGTTTTAATTCGCCGAGAAAATAAAGGCCGCGGGCGAAATCGACTACTTCGCGGAGATTTTAAGCGATTGGCACCCCTCGGGTTCCTTCTTATTGTTAGTTGGCCAAAATGGCCGCCGCTCTAAAGAGAAGAATTAAGCTGCCGAGTTTTCCCGTCGAAAGTTTTCGACGAGAACCCCTCTCCTCCCCTCCCAACCCCTCCATTCCTTCTTCTGCTCGCTGCTACTTTCAGTTTGCTCCCGGGATCTTTCTTCTCTGGATCATAGATCAACATCAAGCTATGCCGATGTTTTCGACGTTCGGTTTCGCCCCGGTAGCCTCGTCCGTCTCGATTATTCGTTTATACTGAAACTAAAGATATTGGCAAAATAATTTTCACTCCATTTTGGTTTCCTCCGTAATAGAAGGAAAACTTCCATTTCAATTGAGTTATTTGATTTTAGTTAAAGGGAGTTTTGAGTGGGTCAATTCTGACCCTCGTTGATTTTTTTATTTCGTTGATTATAGATTTTTGTGTGTTAGAGAATTATAAACATTTGTATACGTGCTATATGGGATGCGTGCATATACAATCTTTTTTAAAGGATTTATTTTATGCTTTAGATAATTATTATAATTGTAAAATTCATGGAATGGAATTTTTGAGAAATTACTGGACAAAATACAGGATCAATCAATTTTTTTTAAAACTGAGAACACAATAAAATTTAAAAAGTTTGTCAGATTTATCAACATAAACTTGTCACAAAATCATTGATATTTAATTTCGGGTTACAAATTGCAGAAAAATATAGGGGAGCAGAAGTCAAAGGGTAACGATAGTACGATAAATTTCGAGTATCGTGTGTTTTTATCCAAACGGTCGATCGAAGCGTCGAATCTCGACCGTAGGAAAAAAAGTTTTTGGTATTGGAAATTAATTAAAAAGAACGAATATCATTACGAAATCCATTCGCCTCGTAGAGCTACATCCGAAAGTCTATCGCGATTTCACTGGCCAATTTTTTTCTCGTTTCATCCCCTTCATCCCCCCACTTTCTCTCTCTTTCTCTCACCCTCTCTTGGTCCCCCTCTAGCGCGGCAGATTACCTTTGAAATATCGCTGACATTTGTTCAGTTCTAGCCGCGAAAACGAGGCAGAAATAAATATAAATTTGATCATGCGTTTAGATAGTACATCCCCCCACTCTTCCGACGATTTTTTCGTTTTCGTGGTTTGCTTTTCCGACTGTGAAACAATTTGCCTACTAATTTTATTCTTTCGTCTCATTCTTGTTGATTTTTAAGATTGGTACTGATATTATAAACGAGTGAGTCAAGACGGACCCATGTAAAGAATAACTATTAAAATAGAGTGTAATCAAATAAATAATTATTCCTTATTTTGTGATCAAGGAAATAAAAAAGCTGAGGGAATATATTGAGGGACTAATATATTGTTTATTGGAGGACATGTAATGGTTTTTGATAACAGTAGCAATTATTTAATTATTTAGGAAAATTTGATAGCTTGAATAATTTTCATTTATTTTGTAATACTTGACAGTGTATACGTTATAATAACATGATAATTAATACGATGTGAACGAACATTACACTTTAAAAATAAATAACATTAATCGACGTGTCGAGAACAGTAATAATTGGTAATACGTAATTTGAATTTAATACGTCGATAAATAGGTACAGCAAAATAATTAATAATTAATTAAACAGCGAACTGTGTATATTTGTTATAAATGCTAAGAGGAATCAATGAAACATTAACAAACATAAACGATGCTTATCAAATATAAATGCAACAAAATCTGGCTTGTATTTAATTTTGAAAATGTACATTAAAATTAATACTCTTAAAATTCTAATTCGAACAAATAATTTTTAAAACTTTTTAAATTTAAATTTTTTAAATTAAGAAAATGGAGATTGTAGCAAACTTCATTACTGTATTTTTAATTATAGCGCAAAGAAAATTATTGTTAGGGAAAATAAGGTTTTCCTAATTAAATATTCCTATTTTTAAATACAAATTGAAAATTAGTAGAATATTCGCAATTTAAGTGACACGTCTTGAATGGAAGAACATTTGAAACATCGAAACGGAAGTTATTTGCTACTTCACCTAGCATTATTGTCATCCTGCCGTTTCTAATACAGGGTGTCACTGTAACTGATGTCGTTGGTCCTGTTATGCGCGACGGATGCAGCCGTAACCGCAATCATGCGCGGAATGAACATCGCCGGAATGGGTGGGACAACCGAAAACGGATGATTCCATGCAGGGTACAAATTTCATCCAGAAAGGACTCGTATTTTTTGCACACGCAGGCTTTGCGTTCGGAAAATATCGACGTCGGCAGAATTAACTGGCCAGGGAAACAACAAACAACGAATTATCCACGCTACTGCTTCCATTCAAAATTGCTCAATTCTCTAACTCTATTCCGCTCCGTTTGTAAAATGCATAATGCCTGCAATACAATGTTACAGTCAAATCTCAGATATTTTTCCACTTTTTACTACCTTTTCAAGGTCATAGATGGTTTCTTGAACAGTACCCTCTATTTTTCTTTCGATATCTTTGTAGAGTAGAAAAAGACGAATCCAACGACCACCATAACCATACCGTTCCAAGCATTCAATATCGAGATATTTATGTCTGAAAGGTAACATAACCTATGCTTTCCGATACGAATATCTCGAGATCGAACGATCGGAAGTGTATGGTCATGGTGGTCGTTGGATTATTGAGACAATTCTCGATACAAATTTTCATTTTAGAAGATAAATCAAATTTAGTAGAATTTTTTTACAAACAAGTCTGTCAAATAATACTGTAACTTTTCAAAAACCGAGAAGTTACAAAATTTCTCACGAAGAAACACCAATTGCATCAATTTCATACTTTCTGACCAACGTTTTCATTAGTGCCAGACAGTTCCGGACACGTTGCCATAACTTAGCCGTTTTATCGATGATAACTGTCGATTGTAGCATTCATAGCCAGCATCACGCGCCATTGTAATGCAATTTGGTCCGGCGTGGCCTTCGAAAAGCCGTTTCGGGACGCGACATCGACGTTTCCGCAAAGAGAACGCCTCCGAAAGTGGTCGGCGGGACGTTACGGGGGGTGCAACAATCCGAATAACAACCACCGGTGGCTACGGCACGTCGGATTATTCTCTTAAAGGCGCGAGGACGCTCCCGGAAACATAGTAAACGCCGCGTTTCTACATAGTAAACGTCAGCCGCGGCGTTCTTGCCTCGCCCGGGCACACCGGATCCTTGGAAGTTTTGCCAATTAAGCACGGTCATTAAGTCGAAGTCTCGCTTCATTAGCGAGAACATCCGGACAATTATCGATACCAAGGATGAAACGTGGCTTCTCGTTTCTTGCGCCGCGTCGTCCGAAAACCGATGGAACTGCGCGCTTTATGAATACAGGATGTTTCGAACAAAACAAGCCATTTCACAGTGTCTTATAATAATAATAATAATTATTATTATTATTATTATTTATCTTATTTTTGGACACGAGAAGAGTTTTCCGTGCGATTTTTAGTGGACGTGGTTCTTCTGTCGTCGCGTTTATTACAGTCGATTTTGTTTAGACTTTATTGCGCGTTGATAGCGTCGGTTCGGATAAGAGAGGTTCCACTAAATCGTGATTTGGTCGGCCAAATAAGCTCCGAGTTGCATCGTGTTTGTACTCATTTTGTCTGGAAAACTGTCGCAGACACTCTGGTGAAAGTTTCATTCCGAAATAATTAAAAACAAAAAAGTTACGAGACGTTTTGTACAACATTGCGCCAGTACGATTTGAAACAGCGAAGAGATTAAAAGGATTTGAGAATGTCGCTGCGCTTTTTTCAGCATATTGACATTGTTAAGAAAAGTAACATTTGTATGTCATCGGTTAATCGTGTAAATTCGCATCGGATCGACAACGTTGTTGAAGGAGAGACGGTATGGGGGAAAGTGGCGGCCATGTTTGTTCCCCGTGCGAGAATTAATAGAGCCGAATGCGTGCACGATGAAGATACAAACCGGCTCCGTGAAAAATTAGCGATCGGAGAGGAGGCAAACAGTTTGGCTCGCAGTCCTATTAAGTCGGTTGATTGACGGAAAAATGGAATATCCGATTCTGTTTGTCCCTCAATTATTTCCAATAATCGAGAATTCTGCCGAAATTGAGCGGCGAAGATTGCGAGGGCTTCCGAAACGAACGGCTGAACTGTTTTTTCTTTCGTGTTCACAGTGTAACGTTGGACATCAACGATTTTTCAAGGGTCAGCGTTCCATGAACGGAGAGCTGTGCGTTCGGTATTGTTTTATGGAAAATCGGTTGAACGCTGATGAACAATACACACCGGACACCCTATGCCTTTAACTGTTCTTTGCATTAATTAAGTGTTCTTAATATTCGGACTATCTTAAAAAGACAACTTTTTTAGTATTGGATTTTTTCGAGAAGCTAGGACAATTAGTTTACTACTTGACGTGTAGAAAAAATTTTCAAAAATTGCAGTCGGAATTGCAAATAAAATTCTGAACATTGTTCTCCAAATTTTTATGCGGGCCCACATTGAAAATTCAATCGATTTTGATGAAATTTCCAGAATACGTATAATTAATACGGATCTACAAGATGGGTTTTTAAATTTTCAATTATTGGTCCAAAAAGTTGAATGATATATAATAGTGCTTTCTCTGTTATGCCGTCCAATTGCAATTTTTTCGAAAGATTTTTTCCGCGTAATGTAGTAAACATATTATCCTTTTCAACAAAATCCAAGTTGTATGGTCCACTGTTAAAAAAGTTATGGTCTTTCTAAGAGTGTTCGAATATTAGTAGGACTCACTATCACCGACCACACCTAGAATTTGTAATGAGGAAAAAAAAAGAAAAACATTTTTTAAAATATTTCTACAATTTGACGAATTATTAATGAACAAAATTTGAGATCCGTCATTTTACCTAGTAGTCGCGGTGTTAAAGTTAAAAATGGTCGGCGGCAGAGCCGTTGGGCGCGCAGAAATGTTGAAAATGTTGACAGGGAGATATGGCGGAAGGGTTGGATCCTCGGAAACAGGGACGCAGAAATTAAAAACGTGTAGGATCGCGTCGATAAAATTCCCGGGGAAGGATCGATCGGAATTCAATTCATCGTGCACCGGTCCTTGCGCGGTCGCGTCATTCCCGGTGCATATTTCTTCGGATGCACCGTACCGTCGCATGTCGACGATCGGAGAGAGAGAGTGAGACCGAGTCCGTCGTCCACATTGCATCGCACGCGGTGCATACAATCGATTATGCCACGGGTTAAACTACGAAATTTGTAGGCGTCGAGCACGGTCGAAAATTTAGGTCGATTTCGAGAGGACCGACGCGACGCAAAAACGCCTAAATCCTGTGACCTCCATCGTTCGAAAGGTTAATCGGCTACACGGTTATTACCCAGACACAATCTCTCTCTCTCTCTCTCTCTCTCTCTCTCTCTCCCTCTCTGTACCGTTGCATGTTGCACAGTTCTCCCTGGAGGGCGACAAGTGCATTCTGGAAACGCTTATCGTTTTAATGGCCGACCGACGCCGCGATTTCCTGGATCAGAGATCCGGCGAGAAACCGAGGGCTTCGGTTTTACTATCAGACTGCGGATCTTCGCACGAAATCACCGTTCTCCGAGGTAATTGGACTCCGAGAGGTCTAATTAAAACGCTGCGAACACTCTTACGGAATTCGTCAATATCTGCGCTCGTCGTTTAGGTCACTCCCTAAATCAGTTGTTCGATTTTTTTGGATTCGACAACGCCCAGCGACCAGGAATCGCAGAATTCCTCGTTGAATCCCGTTGCACTATAATATCGAGTCAGACTTGTGACGAAGTATTCCAACAAAAAAAAAAACAAATTTAAAACTTCAAACAAAAAAAAAGGAAATTGTACACAAATTTTTGGTGCTCGAGTCAATTTAGGTTACTTGGGTAGGTCCTTGGTGTTAGCACTGTAAAGTCTTGGCTGCCATTAGGCGTGTTCTGCATCTATGGATCGATGAAAATTTATAAAAGAAAGTTGCCGCAAAATTGTCCTTGACCTTGGATTTCAAGGTCAAATGTTTGTTTATTGTTTTGATGCGTAGAATTTGACCGTGAAATTCAAGGTCAAGGACAATTTTGCGGCAACTCTTTTTCGTCCTGCCCCGACGCTTTCGTTTATTCGTTATTATAATTCGCTTTGGCTCTCTAGAGGATCGAAAGCGGCTTATCGAGAAAGTGATGCTGCAGCAAGTTCCCGAGCGGACAGGTCGAAATTAGAAGATAAAGAGAGACGCCCACCGAACCGGGGAAACCAAGAAAACGGCTACCTTCGTGGCCGCTGATAACGACTGCAGAGGACGCGATATTTCGCAATCTGTTGACCTTTTCGCCGCGGAGAACTTGCGATGGTAGAAGGGGATGGAGGTGGGGGAGCAGAAAAAAGGCAGCAGAGTCAGGTTCTTGGAAACTCTCCTTAAGCCCTCAACCCGATTTTCTTATTTAAGGGAATCGGCGGAGATTCGAGTTAACGTCATCCGAGTCAGTGCATGAATTTTCGGGGTGGGGGTGGAACGAGTTTGCGACGAAAAAAATTTTTTAATTATTTTCTCCCATTAGGATACGTTTACCATTAGTTATTTAATGGTAAGCATTCTTCTTAGTATCAGCATCGCTAAGAGGTGTGATGAAAATTGTTAGATTAACGAAAATATTAGATTGTTTTTCAGTATTTTCGCGGGCAACATTTGACAACGTATCCGCGACGTTTTTCTAATTAAGACGAGCCGAAACACGACGCAGTTCGGATCGAAATTGCTCGTGTAATGCACGATTTAGCGGAACCTCTATTATCCGAACTGGTCGGAGATTCCGTTGCATAGAAACACGTGTCGCGTCGAAGAGAACATGATCCTGGGAACGATTTAGAATGGAGAGATTTATAAGAAATGAGTTTAGATTCCAGAGTCTGATCAGCAATGATGGCCAACGTCGGCGTGAGAAATCGCGATGAAAATCGCAAGCTCGACCAAGCCGGAAGCCGACCGACGATCCCTCGGCCAGAAATCGGCTTTCCACGGTTCGCGTTCTCTGTTAGGGAAACAATTTTTCACGCTAGGAGAGCCGGGATTGGAGCCGGCGTGCCAGGCTCTGCGGTTTTCCTGTGGGATGGGCGGGGAAGGGAGGGAGGGGAGGAAGGAGGAAGCCGGCGAATCTGATATCACGAGATGAACGGAAGTCCGAAGGCGGGATGAAGATAAGGCCGGAGAATAACAGAGGGTAACCGCGAGGTGTCCCCGGTCGCCCTCGTGAATTATGCAAAATCAACGAGTCGGACCCGTGTCAGCGGGAAACAGTGCATCCCGGGCCGAAACTCGGGCTGCTCTCTCTGCCTACCGGAAGAAGAGCTCCGGCGCGCAATCCTCATCCCCCGATTTAAATTCGCCTAAAACTCGGCCGCGGCTTGTACACATCTTCGCCGAAACCCTCGTCCATGCCACGAAACTTCGCCGACACATTTTTCCTCGTCCCGGATGGCTTCCAGCCGAAAGATAGCGTCCGGTGTCTTTAATTTCTCAAGTTTCCAGACTTGTCGGTTCGTTTGTTGTCTGGGCTCAACGTCGACGCAGCCTGTGATGGTCCATGCGCAATTATTTAGCTCAGTACAGCTGGAAAACTCGGGCTGAAAATTTCAGCTAAATAAGAAGAAGCAGCTGAAGACGAAGCTTTCTTCGTAAAACTGGTGGCATCGTATCGGTGACATTTTTCTGATTAAAATGAGTACCCACATGACATAGTTGAGAATCTATTTCCCTGTTTAATTCGAGAATTCGGTAACGCTGCTTGGTGGAACGCGAGCGTTCGGATAGAAAGGGTTCCACTTAATCGTGATTTACGCGGGCGAACGCGAACCGAATGGGGTCGTGTTGGGTATCGTTTTACTCGGGAAAGTGTCACGAATATGTTGCCGATACAAGCTTCGTCGTACAATGAGATACATTTATGCAAAATGCAAGAAACAATTGTTCTTACGTGTACAATCTAACGCGAGTAAACGTCCGGCATTGCATACGTGCAAAATAGAGCAAAAGCGTCAAGAAAAAAGCAAGCCAATCTTATAAACAAGAGGATGAGAAGAAAGGGTTGTGACTTTGGAGCAAAACGACCTTAAATTCCCTGATCCGCAGCGTTTCTCTGGTCCCTCCCTTTTTTCCCGCCACCGAGTCTTTACGAGCCGACCTCCGTTTAAGAAGATTAGGTTTACACGGATCTTAGTTTTACTTGAATTTACGAAATCCTATCCCGCGAACGGAGAAGGAGGAGGCGCGCGAGAGTTTTATGCGAGTTTAAAGCGGAAAGTTCAGTTAGGGGAAACGAACGGAGAATGAGAGAGAGAGAGAGAGAGAGAGAGAGAGAAAGAGAGACAATGAGGAGGACCGAGGGGACACGATTGTTTTCGCTACATTTGTTTCGCGAATGCAACGCCACGAAGAAAAAATACTGCTCTCGCGCCACGAAGATACGATCGTCCCTCCGAGTTTGCCTTTCAATGCACCGGCTGCAAGGATAAACCCCTGATCCTCTTTGAGACCGGCACGAACTACCGAAACACAGTTTGTTGATTTCTCTTTGGTATGTTAATCCTCGTTACCGGCCGCTGTCGCGGATCCGCAACACTGTTGCTCACCTGTAAGACCGTGAACGTTCGACGAAATTAGATCTCTTCGAATAGTCCTGTCGTTTCTCAATTGTACGAAAGTGATCATAACTCAAAAATTTTGTTTAATTCAACAAATTTTTAGAATTAATGTAGCGTGAGACACGCTCAGTAACGCAATCTAATAATTTCTAAGAATTTACAGTGATTTCTCGGTATATGTCGCCAAGGCCTCGACGATAAACGTCGCGGAGTTATCCCCACTACCGCGGGGTGTACCCCGCCGCGAGGAGCTCACGATGTCGAGGAGTGTAAACATAACTCGGGAATGTCTCCTGGACGATATATGTCACTGGCAACACCCGTGTTGTTGTCATATATCGTACAGAATTGAAAATAGGCTTCCAGTGTACAAAGCGTTAATTTGTTGTATTTGTATTTAATTTGCGAAACTCACAGTAAGATCGCGGCAAGACAAGTTAGCAGAGGATCAGCAACGCAGAATCTCCGAGCGAAAAAACCACTAACGAATTTGTTGGAAAATTCGCCTAACCGCGGGCTCTGCAATAATTTACTACGCTTTACAATGCAAATATGCAGCGTGAGAATAGGAGAACAAATAGTTCGGGTCCTCAATCCTGCTTGTTATCGTCGAGGAGCATCGCGTTTAAATGCAATTTTGCTTCTTACCTCGTTGCAAAAACAAAAATGCAAGCGCGCGCGCGCTAGCCGTTTATCCCCCGCAACATGTGCCTCGGGTCGAATAAACGAGAGGAAACCGGGGGTTGTTAGTGCATACACACGGGCGAAAGGAAGCTGGAAAAACAGAGTTAGCGTTCTTTGTCCGACGAAGAAAGCGCGGGAAACAGAGCCGACGCTCTTATTTGAATGCACCGGGTCTGTCCATTTTGTGATTAACGTCCCCGTTAATGCGACTCTGGAGAATCTTTGCGATACGTTCAACCGACGGTAAAGACGCAGGTATACCCGATTATCGAGCTACGAAAAAAACATTTTCTCGCGAATTCTTAAAACTCGCGGACTCCATTTTGTAATTCGTAATTAAACCGAAATTATAAGATCATAAACAGTGAGTATGGTACTAATTGGTTCAGTGATGTACCAGAATTAATCTGCAGTTGAGTAAGTAAACAATAATTGTGTCGTTTGTTGTCCCACGCATCAGACTCTACGAGAACGCACTGGTTCCTTGTGTAGGATCGCGCATAAATGTCGTTGTAGTTAATTGTATTTTGCATGAAGCTTTTCATAACTTAGTTTACCGTATTCGTAAGGCTTTTCCGCGTAAAATGACCCGAAATACGACACCATTTGCGTCATTGCTGCTCGGAAATTCAGGATTTAATATGACCTCTCTTATCCGAACTGACGCGACTCAGTCCATAAAAATCCGATTTTAGCAAGAATCGCTGCACATAATTGCTAAGATACGATTGGCGAATAATTGTACGAACAGTTGATCGATTACGTCTTTTAAAGAAAGATTTTGTTTAAATATTTTGGAGTTCCCCGATCGCAATCGTGCAATTTTGAATTTGTCAGGCGACCGAATTCTCGCAATCTCAAATATTCATCGACGCCGGGGACAATCTCTGTTGCAACATTGACTATTCTGTTTGTCGGCGCGCATTGCAAAAGTATATTACAACACCTTAAATTCAATTGGCAGCGGCGCGGCGCAGTGTCGATTAAATTTCGAAGAAATAATTACCTCCCGCGATCGTATCGACGCGTGCATTACATTAAAATTTAATTAAGCGAGAAGCGTGCACATGAATATTTGCCAAATCAATATTATCACCGTGATCGAATGTTGTTTTCATGAAAAAAAAATTAGGGCACGAAGGAAAATCTTTCTTCGAATCAATTTAATATCAGAAACGAATTCGAGGCTGAACGAAATTACACGTATCGCGATAATTGCCGCGAACTCGAAATGAAAATGCATGAGGGACCGACGGCCGGCTGCGCTCTCTATTGTCTCTCGTTAGAAGATATAAATTCGCGAAGATCGCTGCGAGATTATAAATTTAAATAACGTTACACGACACGTAACTCTCGCCCGCTACACGGGCTAATTATAACGTTCTCATTTTACTTCGTTAATTTCAATAGTCCTCGGGTTCGCGGCACGCGGAACAATTAATTTTCCCCGAGAGAAGGGAGGGGAGAACAGGGGTGGTAAAAGGGGAGGAAAAATCCGATCGTAGAACCGAAGAAAGTAATTGCCACGGGGA
This sequence comes from Halictus ligatus, assembly GCA_028454255.1. NCBI lineage: Eukaryota > Metazoa > Arthropoda > Insecta > Hymenoptera > Halictidae > Halictus > Halictus ligatus. The sequence goes on along the minus strand of CM052135.1, from coordinate 11,960,930 downwards.
TCTAAACTCGGCTAGATCCGACCGACGGAATTTACGGCCGGCGAATTTTCGCTCGAATTCGAAATCCACATTTAACGGCCATTATCTATCCTGTAGAGTAAAGGGAAAAAAGGGTAAGGAGGTCCAGGGCCGGTTTAATCCCGAAGGAGCGTCTCCCGTTCGACCAGGGGAGCGATAATAATTTCGTTAGTAGCTGGGTGTTAAGGTATCCCTCTGTTGACCGCTTCATCCCCTTGTTACTACCCCCTCTCTCCGGGTAATTCTATACAGTTCCCTTTTAAGTAAAAGTGGCCAAGACAGTTTTCTTTTAGTTCGTATAGTACATTTCACTACGATTTTTAATGGATTTATTTAATAGGAATTGCTATTGAATTTTTGGTCTTCATCGCCTTGGGATTATTTTAATTTTTTTTAATGGAAATATATATATTTTCCACATATTCTTACGTAGAAAGCCTCATTTTCAAGGTAAGAAAAATATTTTTTAAGACAAGCTTGCAAACAATGTTTTGATCGGTGATATTGTCATAAATTTTTTTTTATAGGGAACCTAGTGGTTTTCTGTCGATGTGCTTGTAGAGCTTAAAAAGACGAATCCAACGACTACCATAATCATATCATATCATTTGGACAATTCAATCTTCTGATGTACGCGTTTGAAAGCACAAAAATCTTGCCATTCAGACAAGAATATCTCGGTAGCGAATGATCAAAACCATACACTTGTTTACATTTTCGGAATCGTCTTTTCACGATCTACAAGAAAATCGACAGAAAACCACTAGGTTCCCTATAAAAAAATATTTTCCTTACCTTAAAAATTAGACTTTCAGAACGGTACATTATCCTCGGCCAAAATGGAATAAATATATTCCACTGTCCCCATTTAGATATAACACCCCACATATATTTCCCAATATACATATGTAAGCAGGGATTTTTATTTTCATGTATACAAAAATTTTCTATTTGAACAAACCCTCCTCCTCTCCCGCTAAGCCAATCGTTTGTCGAGCGATCCGAGATCGTGGATCCCGCGGATCAAGAGTGTAATTCGTATTTAACCGACGGAACGATAATAAGTCGCTCTGAGGTATTAAGGTATTTCCATGTTGGTCCCCTTTTTCCAGATAACACACACATACACATACACAAACATACATACGCTCTTTCCAACCTCTTTTTCCTCCTTTTTCCAACGTGTTCAGCTTCCTCTCTTCCTCTCGAGATAACAAGGATACGGGCTTTCTTTCCCCCTTTCATCCCTTCTATCCCCAACCCCCTGCGCGCTCTTTTTCGCCTTTTTTCGCTCCCTTGCCAAAACAAATGTTACCAGATAACCATCTCCTTCTTCCTCTTTTTCCACGGTGATCCCCTTCTTCGTGCTGCCTCGCACGAGATCCACATCTCTCCCTCTCTCCCACTCTGTTCTCTTCGGCTAATTCCACCCTCGAAATCCTTCGCAGGTCAATGACCTTCCGGTGGCCGGCTTCGAGGCGAACTCGAAGCTCTTATTTGATCTTCTCTTTCTCTTTCTACTTTTCTCTCTCTCTCTCTCTCTCCCTCCTCAACCCCCACCCCTGTCTCTCACTAGCTGATTCTTTCTCTCCTATCCGGCCGTCTCCCTTCTTCGTTAATGGACGAGTTTGTAGTAATGGCTGGATTACGGGTTTTCTTTATGTTTCCCCCTTTTCCCTTCCCCTTCCCCTCCCCTCCTTCCTTCTTCCTTCCTTCCTCTTTTCCCGTTCGTCCGGTCAGCTTTTAGCTTCCGCGGCGGTGAGCAAGGTTACGCGTGAGCGGGAACAACAGATCAGCATTAGGTCAAATACTTGTGTCTCTCGGGCTACGGCTGCTTGAACGATGGAGATCCGCGGTCGAGGAAATCCCGAGCCATGCTACCGGCGGATGTGTACTTGCCGGATGCATCCTGGAAACCAAAAATATTCGAGTAGTTCGAAGAGGTTTCTGCGCGGATGGTTTCTGGAGTTTTACCTATTGTTTTTAACAACGTTCGAGCGAAGTGCAGGATTTCGCGGAGAAGGCCCAGCTATCGAAATTTTTTACCGGTACCCGCTGAACTTTACAATTGTCCCCTAAAGCTTTTCGATCCTACTGTACGTCATTCTACTCGGTTCGATGTGCCGAGTACGAATATGGATTTCGATTTTGGCGGAAATTGTTATTTGCCGAGAAATGATATGTTGAAATTACAAACGCGCATAATTATCGTTGTAGTGTACATACATGTACTTCAACTTTATTTAAACGAATATTAGAGCAGGGAGAATGTTGGAACAATGATTGAAATGCTTATTACATCGTCGGGAATGTTGAAACAATTATTTCGAACATTTCTGACCGGTACGCTATCAATCTGATTCGCCATGTTCATATTTATTCCGCGCTGATTAACTTTTTGCAGATACGTTCACGTACATAAATAATTCGGTCGTGTATATTTTAGTTGGAACAACTTTCCATTAAACGATTTGCACAAATTACAGAACTTTCCCGGGTAGGTACAGGCGTTTAGTAAGCCGTGGTCGGAATCTTCTTCGAAAAAGCACACCGTTGCGCAAAGTTACTAGCGAGTAAAAAGAACACGATTAAAGAAGGAGAACTAAAAACAAAAAGTAACGGAAAAAAGAGAAATAGAAAAGGAAACTACGAGTACGATAGTCCGTGAATCGCAAAGAGTTTCCGAGTGGCACAAGCGTTGCTGTCTCTTCCTTCGCGCAAATAAAGTTTCTCGTAATGCATAAAACGCGCGAGAAAAAGTTTTTCTAATTGCATAAAAGCGAAAACTGAAACGGTGCAACGGGCTCGGCCTGGTGGATGCAACCTCCTACGTAACTTTGAATGAAACTTGATAAAAATAATATAACCGTTACACGACCCGGCTGGGGATTCTTGAGTGTCCGCCTCTATTTGTAATTATGCCAGCCAGTTTTCGTGATGTTTTCCAAAATGTCCCTCTAGAAGCAAAACAGTATTTCTTCGTATTATATTACATTCTTCCAAGCATCGAAATTGTTTAGCATTGTTCGTTTGTTTAAGGTCATCGATTTTTTTCAGTGGTGCGTTATGGCTTTCTTTATATGTTCTCGTACAGCGTGAAAAGACGGATCCAACGAGTACAATGACTATACTGTTTCGATCATTCAATCTCGAGATATTTGTGTCTGAAAAATTTGTTTTTGAATATTTAATTCTTTCAGACACGAATACCGCAAAATTGAATAATCGAAACAGTACGGTCATTGTACTCGTTGGATTCGTCTTTTCATGCTGTACAAGAATATCTAACCAAATATACTGGGTGTCATTTTAGAAACTACCAATAACCTGAAAATTCCAATGAAATGGTCCTTAAAATAGTGCAACTTTGTCTTTTCCGATAAAACCGAAAGTAAATAATAGCTATTCCAATTTAAATTCCACACCCTAGTTCTGCGAATATACTTCTTTTTCACGAGGAAATTTTCTTTTGATATCGTGTTTCCATGACGTTTCAGCGGGAGGAACCTTACAACCCAGTTCGAGAAAGCTCGATTTATTCTTGCTCGTGTCCTTTTGATTAAATCTGCGCAGTTTTTTTTGGGAAACAGGAAGGCATGAGTACACCGCCATCTTTCTCGCAGTTTCTTTTCCATGCGATCTACTCTCGGCCCTGGTCTTTGTTTTCGCGATGGTTCCACCGAATTTCGATCGAAAGTGGCCCGGCCATTTCCCTCGGTGAAGAAAGTTTGTTGCCGAAGAAAGGTCAGGGTGAAAGTTCTCCGCCGGGCTCACTCAATTTCTTTCGGGCTTCTCCCCCGACGAATTTTTCTACTCGGCTTTTTTCCTCATTGTTTCCCACGGCCCCTCTGCTCTTATAGTTCGCTGGAAGTTTCGCCTCCACTTCATCAATCAATCGGGGATTGCATTTTCGAGGAAGCCGTGAGGGGAGACGTGTGAGCCCCGGCGGGCCGCGGCGGGAATTTCAAACGCGGTTATGGTCGGTTCGCCTGAATCATGGCTTTTGCTACTTTGATGCATAGTTTTATTATAAACGGACAGCTGGGGGTTTATGGAAATTTGCAGTTTTCTAACGCTTTTTTTATGGACATTAGCCTATAAGTCTACAGTTTAATTGTAACTCGTTGTTAGACTATTGAAGTTTATGCAAATTTGTACTTTAGTGAATCCTTAGCGTGGATCAAACTTTAGTAAAAGTTTATTTAACAATTTTATTCTTGAATTTTATGGTGTACCATTTTTTGAAAATTTGTATAATGTTTCTATAAAACAAATTTCTATGTTTTGATTACTGTATCCATGTTTTTATTGCATTACAAATTCAGTGGTATTTTAATTCAATCTTCTAATCAAATTTTGTATTTTGCATATTTTTTGAAAGGTTTTTCATGAATGATTTCTTATAATCATAACGTTTATATTGTTTACAATGATCATGATTATTCTCTTGTGACTGAACGTTCTATTGTATAATAATTATTTCATTTCGTTTGTTTTAGGTAAGTCCGCAACTGCTATCGAAATGTTACACCGATCAATGCAAAGGTATATTTCAATTAATTTCTCTTTTCGGTCCCGATTGCTTTTGTAGTTTGCATTATCCGACTGTAATTAACATTCGGGCGATAATAATAACCACCGTAATAACAATAAGCCGCGAACGATGTTATTCCCATTTTGTAAAATCTAATTAAATCAAAGGAGAAATTGTAATGAATTTATCCATTGAGTTTGCTAAACGATAATTAACGTAAAAAGTTGATCGTTAGAACACTAATTACTTTTCGCCTGGCATTATTAGACTGTGCATGTTTCTGCATTCATTAATAAATTAATTTTGAATGGTATTATTCATACAGTCATCGCGATTGCAGTTGGTATAAATACAAATTGTTATGCATAAGTATGTAAAAATACTTATTAAATTTTTTCTAAATATTTGAATATTAAAGTGGACACTAAACTATCTCATCAAATTTTTACAGAATTCTTTACCCACCCTGAACATTAAAAAACCGTAAAAATCTCGAACCCTGTGCCACGCAAATTAGTTTCCCAAGAATCACGGCTTATGGTCGAAATTCTGAACGCTGTCAAGTGCTGCAGCGTTTCTTACATTCATTTATAAGTTATTGGCTATATCGGGGGACTACTTTTCTTCGGTTTAATTGCTTTTATGCAGATAGCAAAACGCTCCTCGCGACGATAGACCGTTTGACTCTGTTCTTCCGGTCCGAAAGTTCTGTTGTTTCGTCTTGTTTTTCTTTAATTTTCCCCCGAAAGAAAGATGAATCCCCGGCGTTTTCTAATATAGATTTCTCGCTCGAAAAGCGACAGCCCCGTTGTCCGTGTTCCCTCTTGGCTTTCTTTAATTACCGGATTTTACGAACCCCCTCTCCCTCCCCCTGTCTATCTCCCTCTTTGTCCTTTTTCCCTTTTTCTCCCATTTCCTTTCTCCTCTGTTGTTCGATAAGGGGCCAAGACTGATGAGCCGGCCGCGCCATTGCTGCAGATATGCGCCATATTAACCGTTCTACTCTGTAAACGCTATATACCGAGCATGTCCCGCAATCAATCATTATACACTGAATCCAGTCTTACGGTCTTTTTCACTTCGGAGCCATCGATTACGCTTTCTGCGATCTGTTAAGGACGAAGTTACTCTTCTTTTGAATTCAATTAGCCTGCAATATTATTTTCCCCATTCCATTCTCTCAGACTTCATCCTTTTATGCGTCCCTTTTATTCCGTTGAAATAATGTTAATGGTGAGATTAAGTTCGAAGCGATTTTTCTAAGAAGATAAAGCTTTTTATTTTATTAGCACCACTTTCCAGCTCGATCGGCTTGCAATATTATCTTGCCAATTTATTTTCTAGTCGTTTCTTTTTAGCCATTTCTTTATGTTTTTATCCAGTCGAAATAATATTAATGGCGAGATTAAATTCTGATTGATTTTTGTAAGAAGATAAAGTTTTTTATTTTATTAGCTCAATTTGCGAACTGAATTAGCTTGTAATATTATTTTCCCAATTTATTTTCTCGACTTTTTAGTCGTTTCTTCGTGTTTTTATCCAGTCGAAATAATGTTAATGGAGAAATTGAATTCTGAATGATTTTTTTAAGAAGATAAATTTTTTATTTTATTAGCTCCACTTGCCAACTCGATCGGCTTGCAATATTATCTTGCCAATTTATTTTCTAGTCGTTTCTTTTTAGTCGTTTCTTTATGTTTTTATCCAGTTGAAACAATGTTAATGGTGAGATTAAATTCTGAATGATTTTTGTAAAAAGATAAAGTTTTATATTTTATTAGCTTTATTTGTGAACTGAATTAGTTTGCAAGGTTATTTTCTCCATTTATTTTCTTGACTTTTTAGTCGCCCCTTCGTGTTTTTATTCAGTTGAAGAAAATCGTTAATGGTGAAAATAAATACTAAATGACTTTTGCGAGAATGTAAAAGACTACTTCATTATAATTTCACTAATTTTGCTTACACTTGCATTACACTTTGTTTCTTCGTTTAGTTGTTTTCTTCTACTTAAAGTAGTGTTAATGGTTAGATTATTGAAACTACGCTTTTGCATTGTGAAAGCTACATTCTGAATTACAAACTCACCACACCAAGTTTTATTTAAAAAGTTGTAAATCTTCAGTAACTATAATAATAATTAATACGCGTCAAACTGGTTTGGAGCGTTAAAAGCAAACAATTGAACCTTTTTTAAATAAGATTTTCAGAGAGAAAATCAGTGATACTTCGTTAAAAATTAATGTATTCGTAATCTGTACAAATTTTGATGTTACCTCTTTATATCAGCCATTATTGATTCCCATAAAAATGGAATTAAACCGGCTACTTTTGGCAGTGAATAATGAGACTATCGAAAAATCGCGGAATCAGATTTCGTTTTAGTTTCATTGAATCGTAACAATACCTCGAATGCGAAATCATGGCCGCCTCTCTTTATAATCGCGTTATCAGCTCCGAAACAGGGACCATATAGAGGGGGACACCGTATCGACGTCGCTCATGAGTCCAACTAATTGAAATGCAATTTAATAAAGAGTTTAATATTTTCCTGATTACGGATTCATCGTCACGCGTGTGATCGTTTATGCAAATCTACTGCGTCGGACACGAATTTGCAAACATTAGATTATATACATTACTAGCTTTACAACTCTGATATCCATTACATACTATATACTATTTTTTTTTTTAAGATCTCAAGGTTAAAAGCAATAGCCATGACATCTATTGAAGCCTGTATCCTCCGAACAAAACAAGATGTCCTCTGGAAAATTAGCACAAAAAATCATGAAATTATCAAGCTCTCGAACAGTGTATACAGGGTGTCCCACGTAAATGGGAACACCTAAATATCTTTCGTATTTGCAGTCCTATCAGAAAACTTCAGAGGGCAAAGTGACACTATTGCAGAAGGCAATATAATGGTGAAAAAAATGTTATGTTGTGTTTTTAATGAAATTTCAAGGTCACCGATGTTGTTTTGAAAGGAATAGTATATTTTTTACGATAGCGTGATAGACAATAAAAAACTGAATTTAGTGGATACCACTTTTTGACCTTAAAATGACCTTGAGCAAGAATAATCATGTTGAAGCGGGTGAAATATGGAAGTTTAAAACTTATGTGTTTCAGGAAAGATTGTGCGTTGTTTACGTCGGGTTGACCTTTACATATTATGATAAATATTCGAAATGTTGAACATCCTTATTTATGCAATGTTGCAATCATTTTAATAAATGATCTGTAGGCATTTTCGATTTCCTGAGACGTAATTGAAGCACATGCTGCAGTAATCCTTTGCCGCATATCCTCTGGCGTTGTGGGTTTATGTTTGTACACAATACATTTTATCTTGCCCCATAGATAAAAGTCCATTGTGTCAGATCCGGAGAACGGGCTGGCCATGAAATTGGTCCTCGTCGCCCAATCCAGCGTCCAGGATATTTCGTATTTAGCACCGTTCTAGCAACTTTAGAATAATGCGCTGGACCACCATCATGTTAAAACCACATGCGCGCCCGATCGAATAACGTAATTTCTTCTAAAAGGACAAATCCTGGCGTAAAAATGGAGCACACTTTATACCAGTAAGAGTTCCTTGTATAAAGTACGGACCTATTATTTTTTTTTTTTAGATTGCAACATTGTTAAATGAGGATGGTTAACATTTCGAACATTTATTATGATACGTAACGGTCAACGCGACGTAAACAACGCGAAATCTTTGCTGAAACACGTGAGTTTTAAATTTCCACATTTCATCCGCTTCAACATGATTATTCTTGCTCAAGGTCATTTCACGGTCAAAAAGGTCGTATCCGCTAAATTCAGTTTTTTATTGTCTATCATGCTATCGTAAAAAAATATACTATTCCATTTAAAAAAACATCGGTGACCTTGAAATTTCATTAAAGAACACGACATGAAAATTTTTTTCTTCATCAGTATATTGCCCCCTGCAATAGTGTCACTTTGTCCTCTGAAGTTTTCTGATAGGACTGTAAATACGAAAGATATTTAGGTATTCCCATTTATGTGGGACAGCCTGTAGTTAAAAATATTTTCTGAATTTTTTAAGTCACAATTTTTAAAGTTTCTCTTACTTTTCGTAAGTTTGAGGTAAAAATAGGTAAGAAAATTTACAATTTCCAGGAAAAGTTACCGTGCAAATTCTATAAATAAAAATCTTGATAAAAATAGTGTTTTATGCTCTTTCGAACGAGTCGGGCTAAATTTCGTAAAAAATTTTCGTTCTCGAGTTATTATTTATTATTTCGGGAATGTTATCACCCGAATATCGATCAGAGCGCTTTATTTCTGTTCCGGGTCTCGTTATGTAAATATCACGAGCATAAATATTATCAAAGTATACTGCATTATTTATTTTACTGCGATCCGCGGGGTTAATGTACGCGGGAGGGGGGTTTAAGTCATTAAAAATATGATTCAACGTATGTTTTAACGAGGAGAACGCAAACTATGTAGAAGATCGGTCAAATGTTAACCTAACTTTTGTATCATGCAACTGCCATAATTGTTCTGACCCGTACGGGACCTAGTGGCATATAGTGACATAGTTAAAATGATACCGGAGTTAAAAAATTACTCCAAACATCAAAGCGTGTAAATTATAACAATATATACACAGAAAAATACGGTAGGTAAAAATTCCACTCGAGCACAAAATTGTAGAAACGCAAAAGTTCGCTCATGATCGCGCTCAGGATGAAATTCCGCGGTTCCGATCGGTCGGAGTTCACGCGAGCAGCTCCACGAAGCGATTTCTCGCGGATTACTCTCCATTATCGCGAAACAATCGGCCGGTTCGATCGCGATTCCGATCTAGCCGAGCCAACGCGATGATAATGGCGCGCGAAATATTATACATCTGCGGAGAGTAATAACGTTATTGCATCGAATGCGACGTAATTTGATAATTCGCGGGGGCCGGTCCTCTCAATGGCCAATAGCGTTAATGGATTACATTGCCGGCTGCGGTAATTCGCAACCCTGTACACGACATAACTGCTCCCATAACGCGTTTCCGCGGGTGTAACGCCCGGCCAAGAAATTTTCGCTCGCTCTCTCTCTCTCTCTCTCTCTCTCTCTCTCTCTCTCTCTCTCTCTCTTCTTCTCTCTTCCTCTCGCCGCGCGTTCGGGAAAACTTTTACACCCGCGTTTTCCGCCATTGTGTTATTGTTCCTTGCGCGAGAACATCTCTAGAAAACACCGACATTTTTTAGTATTTTTTTCCGGCCATCGAGAATTCCCACAAAATGTTCGGCGCACAATTTAGTGAACAAACTTGAATCGAAATCGTCGAGTTTAACGGAATTTAGTTATAAATATTCGTAGATTGTTCGTCACATTTTCCCGATTAAAACGAGACCAAACACGACGCAATTCACAGCATCGTTGCTCTTTTAATTCCCGATTTAGTAGCACCTCGATTATCCGAACGGCTCGATCTAAGACGATCTATATACAACACGACTTCCTGACAAGTCGGTAAACGTGTAATTCAACACTAGAAATAAATAACCGTCCGGTTATTCTCATACCCACTCTGACGAGTTCGGATAACAGAGGTTCCGGTTTATCGTGGATTAAACGAGTAAATGCAATCCAAAGTGCATCGTGTTTGGTATCATTTTAATCTGGAGACTGTCGCCGATGATTATAATGTGTTTCCAAGCTCCTCCGGACTTTCCCCCGTGATAAATGTTGCGGAATTATCCCCACTACCGCGGGGTATACCCCGCGATGGGCCAAGAATATCGAGAGACCTCGAACGCCGAGGAGTGCAAGGTCGCCTGGATCAAGGAATAGTATCTCTTGACCGATACATGTCCGTGGCTAGTACCGTGTTTCGGACATATATCGAGTAAACATTGTATTTTATTAAACGTCGCTTCAATCGCTAAGCAGAAGCCTCCTACGGGCAAGTAGGTTAAAGCCTCCTATTTCTATGCGTGCCGCCTAACAACAGCAATGGAGGACACCCCGCAGACATAGTTGACCTTCCAGGGGGGTGGATCTGGGGAAAGGTGAATTGAAATTTTCTCGAGGAGCCTCGTGGCGATACTAATTTTACGATAACGCGTCCCGGCCTGACTCAATCGAGAAGGGAAAACGGCCAGGTCGGTGGATATTGGTCGCAACACCGGGAACACGGGAGGCGTAGAGAAGCTATTCAAGACGACGTACGATGCACCTGAGGCCGGGAGACTCCTCTCTGTCTCATGCAGATATCTTGGCCCCCAGACTACTCTTTATTCGAGCCCGCCTTTATCTTTTTCCAGGGGAAGGACGGGCCCGGTGAAATAAGGCTGATCGTAATTCGTTTTTATATCGACAGTATTCCACCCCCTTTTTTACCCTGCACTCGGCTGTGTAGCTTCCTTGTTTTATATTTCCCGGCACGTGACCGGGATCCGCGCAACGAACGCCCCGCTGAAATCGCTATTGATTCCGCTGATGGTGTTCCGTTGTAACGCGCCGATCCTTTGCCGATTGCCTAATGCGACGGCCCGCATTACCCGTCATACTAATTGAAAGTGGTCAGAGGGTGTCCAATTTGCTGAGGGAATCGGTGATTTGTTGCTGGGACCGGCAGGATTTTATTTGCAATTTTACTTCCCATTTTAGTGCTTGGAGATCTGCTGAGAGAGCTTTACGCTGAGTTATTGATACATTGTTACTAATACAGCCTACAATACCGTGGTTTTTTAAACATATTTGAACACCCTAGGTCTCCCACTGTTGAGAAATTGTCGAAATTTTATCGTATGTGCCTCATTAGCGAGTAAATGGCATGTAGTATAGCGATGAAATAGAGCGTTGTTACCAGCAAGGCAATACAAATTTTGTTATAACTTTTTTGTTTCTGATAATATTTTTATAAAATTATCACCGATACATGCGCGACACTTTCCTGATTAAAAAGAGCCCAAGCACGATATAGTTCGAAGCTTATTTGCCCGCTTAATCCACGGTTTAATAGAACCTCTACTATCCGAATCGATGACATCTGAACGCTTTAGCTACTCCGATGAACGTTCAATCTGAAGTGATCTATGTACCACACGATTTACAGCTGGTTAACTTTTGTTATCCGAATAATTTGATCGACTGACTAGTTTGGATAATAGAGGTTCTACTAAATCGTGGATTAAACAAGTGAATGTAAACCAAATGGTGTCGCGTCTGGTGTCGTTTCAGTCGGGAAAGCGTCACGAATAGATTAACGAACACATTTATTGAATAATTCACTGTTGCAAAATTCGATAATCGTCAAAACATTTTGGACTGATTTTCGTCGCATATTCGACAAGGTGAATCGTTCGAATCCTCTTGAAGCAGATTAAATCTAGCAAAACTGTGCGACGATCTTCATAGAAACGACAATCCACGCTCGAACGGTTCATTAATCCGTTGATTCCTATCGCGGAACACGATCAAACATTGTCGAAAACGGGATTGGAAAAAATGTAAACCGATCTGTGGACCTTACCGCGCCCAAAATGTGTTGCGTGCCTGGAAATCGAAAAGGCCGTGGAGCTTCGAAAAATCTAATAATCCTCGGCGAAACAGTATATGAACCATTGGAGCCGCGTGATACAAGTGTATCGACGCTGCTAACAAACATGACTATGCGTCTGCCGTTTACACTACGTGTACCGGTTAAGTGTCACGGAAATGTACCTGGCACATTTCAGCCCATTTTCCTGCCACTAATGTAGCGCATTAATTATACCTACAGGGGATAATAGTTGTCACATAAGTGATACTAATAGTGCCATTTAATAAAACAGTCGAGATAATCGTTTTTTAAATTTAATACAGGTAGATCATTAAAAAATTTAATAACAACAATAATACTGCCATTACAAAAATTTGTTTGTTACATTACCGCAAGTAATGACACAGGGGGTCATAGTTGCCACTTAAGTGTTACCATTAGCGCACTGTAGTTTACATGTGTTACTAATCATTTAAAAAAATAGCCAAGATAACCTCAGTTTATTATCGGGACAAACATATTTGCAAAACTTTTCTTCGCTGCAATTGGTTTACTTTTGTTCGGAGCACGTTCACGTCGGAAAACCAGAAGTGTCTGGAAGACTGTGATGACAGTTAAGTGGTATACCCAGTACGTGCAGAAACGCGTCCCACGCACGATGCCGCTTGCACGTCCACCTGAGAGCAATATTGACCCGACGAAAGGGGGCGAAGAGGAAATCGACGAGCGAAGAGGAGAGAAAGGAGCGCCGGTGGCCAAAGTGGGTGGTGCCGGTGGGGGTAGGGGGTGGAGGGCGGAAGTAACGCGCGACTCGGGTACCATATAAACTTGCCCGCATACAAATTTGCACGGGATCGCGTTAAACCGTTTTCAGTTGCGGACCGTGCGCGCGAGAGTGGCCACTATCCCCCGCCCACCGCCCAACACCCGCCTCCCCGCACCCCGGCCCCGCCCCGTCCTGTCCCGTCCCGCTTTCCCTTTCCGCCATTTCTTTAATCTCGAGTCGGACAAATCCTACAAACACCGCGCGGCTGAATTTTGCGGTCCCTCGGAGCCGGGGCTAACAGAAGCGGCGCGTGAGCCGTTTGTGCGGACTCTCGCTCATCATCCCGAGGAAAATATGATACCTCGTGAAGACTGTACCCCCGGCTGATATATGCTTATTTCCGGGCGTGCTCGTGTGTGAGTTAGATTAGCTTTGAGAGTCTGCTGATGAGCGGATTCGAGAGCTTTGATCATTTTTAGTACAGTAGATTGAACGTTGACTCGGTTGCGACGAGGAAAGAAGCGAGTCGAGTGGGCGGGATTTGTGGGAGTAATGGATGGAATTAGTTGGAGAGGTGGAGCGAGGGGAGAGAAGTAGGAAAGGTAGGGGGAAAATTAGTGCGAGGGAATTGATGAATCAGACTAAAACGGTGTTTGGAAATTTATGGGTGAAGCTAGAGACTACTGGTGGGCGGAGCTAGAGACTACTGGTGGGCGGAGCTAGAAGACACTGGTGGGAGAAACAGTGAGCGATGCTAACAAAAATTTGTAACAGTCTCTCTAGAAAAATAGTGACAGAAATCGATTAAAATTGGTGAAAGAAGTTACGGAACGATTATTGGTGTCCACCAATCAGGATCAGTGGGCGGAGCCATTGAAAATTAATCGGAAAATTGGTAAAAAAAGTGCTCATTAACAGAATTAAAGTAAACACTAGTACTTGAAGAATAATTGAGAAGAACGAATGGAGGTGGGTCGCGAACGAGTCGGTGGGCGGAGTTAAGGAGTAAAAATGGGAGGAGCTAGGCAAAGTGGGCGGTAGTAAATGCAGAAACTAACGAAACTAATGGCGGTGTATAACGAATAGATAGGAAAGGAAAAGCGATGGATCATTATAAAATCAGTTGTTGTTGAACAATTTTCACAGCACTGTTTCATGGAATCTTAGCGGAATAAACTGTGACCATAATTGGCACTTACAAGATAATTCAGTCTCGGCCGGACTATCACCGGGCAAGAGGTAGGTTTATCCCGAGGAACGGGCTCGTTAACCCGGCATTATTAAAATAACAATCGATACAATCAGAGAAATAGTTGCCGGGCGCGCGTTCCCATTGATACAGTAGTTAGTGCCGATGCTGCGGCCAGACTCGGTGAATCGGCTCTCGCAGTAGTCGAGTGCGTTCAATGGTCAGACCTAATAGCCGCATATTGAATGCGTTTAGCCGAGTAGTCAGGACTTTACGGTAATCGGAAGCGATCGAATTGTACATCGGTGCCGATCAGCGAATAAGAATATTCATTAGCCGATTGTGCAGCTAAACAAACGGCCCAATTGGCGGCCTGATTTAATAAGAAAAAGGGGACCGACATCGAAACGCGCGTTTGACCCGCTTTAAATGCAGACCGTGGAACGATTTGAAAAAAAAATGTTCCACTCAGATACGTAAAATGTAAAGATAACTTTGTTACAACCGGAAATATTTATTTTAATCCCCTGGGTATTGCTCTCGACTGCTTTGAGCACGCTTATTACGATAAAATAACGAGAATTTCCGATGTAAAATCGGGGTTTTTACACATTCTGTTTAATATGTCGCGTTTATTAGGGGGAGATCGAAATTTTCATCAATTTCGTGCCGGTGCGTTTAGCAACCGCTTTGAACGAGGCTTTTCATATTTTTAATGAAAACAGCTTCCCGTTTGAATGCCACTCGTCGTTGTTTTTGTTGATTACAAGTAAACAGGACTGGGCGTCGACGAATTGCAACGGAAAGTGGAAACTGCAAGTTTGAACAATTTCTCAAAATATATTTACAATATTTCTTAGCGCGATGTTAGCCACAAAATAATGTTCAGACTAGCTTCGTTCAACCATTACACTTCCTCCAATTTTTTGGAACCATTTCTGAACACATAATTCGATTATAAATAATTGTACGTTTAATAACAATCACCTGTTGCACCGATTTCGATGCGTGCATCGAACAGCCCAACTTTTGACCGAGTTTTCGATACAATTTTTGTTTTACAACCAAATTTTTATCGCTCTCGGCAGAAATTGCTGTCCGGTGACCAAAAGCGAAAAATCTGCGAAATAAATTGAATTCTAAATTGCCGTGAAAAAAAAGCAAAAATAGACAGAGAGAAGGGAAATACGTGTACACGGTTAAACCAGAATCAGATTTGATTACAATTGATTACACGACGGAACAAAGATCGGAATTGATCGTGTCGGATCACGGCTGGTGGATTACCGGGGGCGAAAAAAAAAGAAATTCCGCAAACGGGATCGGTGTTTAAGCTGTGTCCGATGGCAGTTTTGATCCACCGTAGGATCGCGCCCGATGAAAGAATAAATCCTGCATATTCGTGGGTTTACAATAAACAACGCCGCCGAGCCTAAGCCCCGACGCGCCCACGCCACCTGGCCTCCGGAAATTATTGCAACGGTGAAGATAATCCATCGGCGGCCTTTCGCAGGACATTAGCAGTGCATGCGAAACACCGTTGCACCCTGTGCAACGTGCACGCAATCCGCGATGCCTAATATTTCCTGGGGGAGTAGAAGTCGGCGTGAAAATTGCGAAATTTTTCTGCCTGTCGCTGGTGAACGAAACGAGCCAGCGGTAGTCCATCAAATTATTTTTTAAGAGCGGTAAATAAAAGCGTAGCTGGAACAATTAAGGAAACATGGTTAAATTACGTGTACACTTCCTTCGTCGGCGTTAAAATTTCAAGAGTGTAGCCGGCTTTACTGAAATATAAAAATTTGTGATTTTTTCGTCCGCCATTTTATCGCTAAAAGACGCCCAAAGTTGTGGACAAGATGATAGCATAGTCCACTCAGCATGATATATTCGAATACTTCACTCAATTGGCAGGAAAGTGAATTTTTCTAGAGTTCGGATAGCAGAGGTTGTACTATATCGCGGATTACACGCGTAAATACAGTTCGAATTTCATCGTGTTTGGGCTCATTTTAAACAGGAATGTTCAAGGAAGATGTCAGTAAAACTCCCATTCAAAAATAATTATGAACAGAGAAGTTATGGCACTGAATTGGTACTGACTCACCGGCATGTTCTGCTTACTGGCTATCTTTTCCCACGTTTTACACTGGTGGGACGAAATCGATCGACTGGGCAAGTTAAAAATGTTAAGTAGGATGTATTTACGAACAAAATGATAAATCTGCAGCTGCACAATTCTCACTAGAAGCTAAAATAAGCTGAAATCACTAAAAGAAGACGCAGAGGTCTAGAATATGGCGCGATTTTCCGTCTCATGGTCTACCATGTAAATTATGAATCGGTTTTAATAGTTATAAAATGCCGGTAGTCGACCACGCCGCCATATTATCGGCAGACCTCCGGCGCGGGAATTTCGAATCCCGAGCGGAGCAATACATCTCGAGCCGGCAGTGGAAAATCAACCGAAAACTTCGCCTTTCCCCATCCGCACCCCGTTTCTCCGGCTCTCCTTTTTTTCCAAGCTCGGCCAGAACTCGCGGAAGTTCATCAGGGCCTTTGAATGGTTTAATTTGCATACCTAACAATATTACATCGCGCTCGCCCGCGCTCCCCGACGATAGCTTTTCGGGCTTCCTTCTGCGTTTTATCGTGTTGGAACTGAATTTTAAGAGAAAATCGCAAGGGAATGGGGGATGGGGATGCAGGAGCGTCTTCTGGCTCGCGGAAATAAAACCGGTACGACGGGAAAAGTATTTTTCACGTCGGCCGGTGTCTCGGAGTTCCGTCGCTTTTGTCGACGCGTTTGCGTTGATTATCCCGAATTTGTCCGTGCGCCTCGCCCGGGAGAACTGGATCTGGGGAATGTTGTTCGACGAGGGAAAATAATGTCAACGACGGCGTAGATTTGCAAACAAGGCAATCTCGTTTGCTGCCGGTGCTCCGCCTTCAATTTTCAATTGCTCAAAGGCAAACGTCCTTTATCGGGAAAAGGAAGCGCTCGAACGACCAATCCCGAAATTCCTCCTACGTATCGCGCCGGAGAAATCAACCATAAGCTTCCGCGGGGCTGGTGGAACCCGAGAGTCCTTGGAGAGTATACGGATTAATAAATTGGTGCACTGGATTCTCCATTTACATGACAGATTCCGCGAAACAGAAGCTAAATCACGGGTCTCGAGCGTTGCTTCTTGTTTCGGTTATTTTATATTGTTTCATTTGGTTCGTAAATGAATGCTGGTTAACATTTTTAACTTACCCGGTTGATTCATTTCTTCCCGCTAGCGTAAAGCGTCGGAAAGAATAGCGAGTAAGCAGAACATACCGGTGAGACGATACTAATTCGAAGCCATAACTTGTCTGTTTATAATTATTTATTAATGGGACTTTTACAAACATGTTCCTTAGACTTTCCTGTCTAAGACGAGACTAAACACGATGCAATTCGGATTGTATTTACCTGAGTAATTCGCGATATAGAAAAAATTCACTTTTTTCTTTCGATGCAGCGAAGCATTCGAAGATACACTCTGTGGAGTATTGTGTACGGTTTTGTCCAGCAGTTTAAAGATCCGTAACCGGAAAAAAATGGCGGGCGATTTTTAGCATAAGGCAAACCGGAAGCGCCGCGAAAATCCCGTTCGTGGGAATAATATTCTCGTTGTCCCCGTCGATTCTGGCGATATATTTCGGCCACGGTCTTCCAGGATTTCTCCTTCGTCAGCGTGTGCATCTGGGGTGCGGATGCGGGGTATTAGCAGGATTTATGCATTTATAGGATCGCGGCAGGCGATGGATGCGGCCTGAGGAGCGCGCCGATGTCGGGGAATCTCCCGATAATCGTCGCCGTGTAATCGCGTTTGCTCTCGAACCGACGATTTATGACCAGTCACGTCACTGCCAACCGTGCGTGTCTGCCTTCGCCTGCTGATTAATGCGAGCGGACTCCGCCGACGGAAATAATATACAGATTTCCGACGCGGGGAGAACGAGGAATTGCGGCTCGCTAGCCGAAACGGCCCGTGAAAACTGCTATAATGGTTCCCGAAATGATCCTGAAGAAGCTCTTCAGGGTGCACTTGTTAGGAAGAACCGAAGTCTTATGGTGAAAATGCTTTAGCTCGAAGATGGTTCGTTCTATTCTCATTCTGAACCATCTAGGTCCATACTCCATACATCCTGAACCATCTAGGTTTATTTTGAATCATCAACGTTCGTAGGTTCATCCTGAACAACCTAGGCTCACCCCAGATTTATCCTGAACCATCCAGGTTCGTCCTGAACCATTTAGGTTCACCTAGGTTCAACCTAGATTCATCCTGAACCGTCTAGGTTCATCTTCATTCGACACGCAAAGCCGAAAATAGTGGTTTATCACTGTCCACGTAGCAGATGAGTTCCAAACAAAATTTTATGACGTCGCTTCGGGGAGGAGGCGGTATTTTTATTAGTTCAGCCCAGGAAGAGTTTGTCGATCGTAATTTAGCATTTTGAGCGTCCCACGGGACGAATAAATAACTATTGTCAAAGCGGGAAACGTTGGTGCAAGTATATGTGTGTATGTATAATACGCAGATATACATATGTACAGAGAGGATCTCCACTCCGTGCGGAGCTTCGGAAGTTCTCGCATTATCGAACTTCATCCGTTTTCTCCCGCCGCGCCGGCGGGGACTATAGTTTGCAAAAAGCAGCTAAGCCGAGAAAGATGGCGCGGGATCCTGGGAGCGTGAAAGAGGCTTTTTGTCGGCGACAACCGCCGACGACAACGGCGATGACGTTCACACTCTCGACGAGATGAATTGGATGTGCTCGGGAATATATGGGGACACGTAATCCAAGGTCGGAAATTCGCGATGGAACCTGGCGAGTCGATTATCCACGTATTCGTGAAAACAGAGCCGGGATTCGATTCCCTTATACAACCCTGGATACTTGATTCCGCAATTATTTTGTCGTCCGATGGAGAAGAGATAGTCTAGAGACTCGTCGTTGGGTAGAATTTCCTGAAAGCAATTTCATACGAGATTTTAAGGTCATCAGTATTTTTTTCGACGAAATTTCGGATCCTTTCTTCGATGTTGTTATAGATCATGAAAAGACAAATCCAACGAGTACAATGAACATACCATTCCGACCATTTAATCCAGAGATACTCGTGTCCAAAGATATTGAAAATCTTTTAAAAAATCTTTCAAACATAAATATCTCTGGATTGAATACTCGGAATGATGTGTTCATTGTAGTCGTTGGATTCGTCGTTTCATGCTCTACAATAATATCAAAGAAAACACTCAATACTTCCTTTTTAAAAATATCGGTCAGGTTAAAATCTTATCAATAAGTGCTTCAATCAATTTTTGGCCAAAATAACAATAAATAAGGAACATGTTTAGGTGATCCGAATTATCTCATGATTTCATATTCGTTCCAAAGATGTAGTAAAGGGAACGCAAATATTTATTATTCCGTGCCGAGTCGAGTGACGATAAAAACCCGCCGGACAATATAGTGATGGGCTCGAGGCGGGAATTAATGAATTACGAGGAGAAAGAAGTGGAACGGTCCCGTGGATTAACATTGGTACTCGAAAATCACAAAGAGATAATAAGTTTCCAAAGGTACGGCGGCGTTCACCTGTCGCTGCAGTGATACTGCGATATCACTGCGGCTCATTCGCGGTGATGAAAATTTTGCGCGAAAATTGAAAGAGCATGCAAACGAACCGCCCGCAAAGACTCGGGATTGTTCATTATTCCTTCGACCATGATTTATTTGATGCTCGTGTGTGACAGATAATTCTTCGGATACGCTTCCGTCGGTCGCGAAATGCAGATGATATTGGCGCTGTATTGTAATTAATTAATGCGGGCTATTAGTATATTGAAGTGTAATTAAATTAGCAATTAGGTTGCTAGGTTTATGTGTTATATTGTAAAAATTTACTTGGAGACATTAGGGAAAGTATCGAAACTTATATAAAATAATTTTAACAATCGACTTAAGTTTAAGTAATTAAAAAATATTGATAGTGATAATAAAAAATATTTAATAGCCGTAGTGATATTAAAAATATTAAATATTGCCCTTTAATGCATTAAAATTATTTATGTCGGTCAGTTTTTAAAGACTGCGTAAGAAGATTTATGTTGTACATTAAAAAAATGAATGAAGTGAAGCATAAAAATTTTGTTACGATTGTTTCATTTTTAAAAATTGCAGAAACTTTTATCAGAGGTCAAGGGAAGAAATTCATCAAACGAATAAATATTTAATATTACTATCGCTCGCAATTGTGTCGCGGCGATTAATTCTAGTGGCCCTTTTTGTGGATTTAATTATAGCTTCGTGTAATTTCAAGAATTTAATTCGTTCTCATCCTATATTTACTGATGCACAGCGACTCGTTGATTTATTCATTGGAAAGGTTTTATATTTGCTGCTCGGCAATCGCGGATAAAGTTTGACGGTTTAAAGAAAAATCGTGTGAACGGCCGGCGATTTCTACGGTTAATTAAACGTAAATAAAGAAAACCATGGGAAACCATGTCAGAAATAATTTTACAAAACCGTCAGTGAACGCATTCTTTTTTAAAAAAGGACAAAATTATACTGTCTCGAAGGATACGTATAATGATAGGTAGTTTCTTTTTTTCAAGATTATTGTTTAACAAGATTTCGTAGATATTTTTTATATGATATCATATATTTTTACCTTCGATAGGTTTATAGAGCATGAAAAGACAAATCCGACGAGTATAATGACCATACCGTTACGATCATCCAATCTCGAGATATTTCTGTTCGAAAGAAACTTTTTTCAATGAAAACATTTCTAAATTTACCTTTCAGACACAAATATCTCGAGATTAAATAATCGAAGTGGTATGGTCATTATACTCGTTGGATTCGTCTTTTCTCGTCCTATAATAATATCGAAGAAGAACCAGAAAATTTCGTCTGAAAAATAACTATGACTTTGAAATCTTGTAAAAAAAAACCCAAACCAATATGATAATGCTGTTGTGAATGAATCGAGGCCAATGAGCGAATTTAGGTTACACAATGTCAACGTGGAACGCTAAGAACAAAACGTGTCACCGCGACATGTAAGTGTCAGCGTAATTCGCGATGACGACATTCTCCAGTGCAAAAATTCGCCACTGGCAGTATCTCGCATTTCCATGGAATCACGTACGCGTATGCATCCTCGTTACAAGAGGACCAGGGCATAATCCTGGAACGCGTGGTGGCGTCGTTACACCATTATCGTTCATCGTGGGAAAGAGAGAAAGGAAAATGACAAAAAGAAAGAACGTAAAAGAACAGTCTCCACGAGGGTTGCGTCGTCCCAGAATTCGGCTGGCCATGCTCTTCAATTCTGAAAAAATCCTGGAAAGTCCCCCCGAGCCTTCTAAGAGCCCGTCCACTATTCCTCGTCCCGCGGGGAAAAAATTAAGCAATTACACAAAACACTGGCTAATGGACCTTAATAAGGGGTGCTGCTCATATTCTGCGCAGGCTTTTTCTTCTTTTCTTTTTTTTTTTGTGCGGCTGCTGTTCAACCCTTTACTTCCCACTTAGCTCCCATGCAACCAGATTTTTCCCTTCGAAAGAGGAAAAAAATCGCGACGGTATTATTGTTTTTATCTGACTCGACAATTAGGTATAGATAAATGCAAACTGAGAAAAGAAGAAAAATTCTAATTGGAAACTGTTATACTGTCTCGTGCAAACAGTAATTTTTGAAATCGACTTTCAAACTACTTGACATTTTGTTAATCACTATATTATATTTTCTCTTCGATATTCTCGTAGAGCATGAAAAGACGAATCCAACCAGTACCATGACCATTACCATTTCGATCATTCATTCCCGATATATTCATATCCGAAAGTATTAAGTATGTTAAAAAAAAAATATTTCAAGTACAAATATCTCGAGATGAAATGATCAAAACGGCATCGTCATGATACTCGTTGTATTCGTCTTTCTATGCTCTATAAGAATATCGACGAAGAAATGCAATACATCAACATAATGCTTAGTCATGATCAATTCAAAATTCAATTATAGACTAAAATACAGCGAAATAGGGGAAAATACAGTACACAATCGAACCAATCGCTATTATAAATGAACTTCGGATGACAAATAGGTTCGCCGTCGGTGAACCAAGGAATTATTTCACCGATGCACCGGAGGACACCGTTTGCATCGCAAAGACGCGTATCCACCTTCGGCTAACGGTAGCGCATACACGGTTGCATTCATTCCTTGAGCCGATGACGATTGCCTAGACGGTTCTTACGGTATGCTCTCTCCCACATAATAGCTGTCCCAGTGAATAGCGGTCCCCGGGTATCGTGTCCAACGCGCTCCGACGCATCCTGCATCGATGTGCATTATACGGGCTGCAGGTTGGTTCAGTGTGGTTGCACTTTCCCAGAGAACACTCGCATCGGTGAATATATACGTATAGACGCCTCTTTCCTCCTTCGCGTATTAAGTCAAGCGCGATCATTTGCATGTTGTTCACAGTCGGCATAACTGAGAACGGTTTCGGTCACTTTTTCCCGACGAAATTGTGCGGAACTTTTGACAAAGTCGACGTAGAACGATGAAAGTGTTTTCAAGTGA
The DNA here is from genome assembly GCA_028454255.1 of Halictus ligatus. Taxonomy (NCBI): domain Eukaryota; kingdom Metazoa; phylum Arthropoda; class Insecta; order Hymenoptera; family Halictidae; genus Halictus; species Halictus ligatus. Next base: position 11,938,260 of record CM052135.1, on the reverse strand, counting down.
TTGTTAAAACGTTGCTGGGGACGAGGGAAAAATTATTACGTTATTATATGTCGATGCGTTCAAGGTGTGCGAGATATTTGCGGGTAATACGCGGAAACTTGCTAATGTTGCTATAGGACGGAGGATGTGATTAAATGCAATTGCATTGGTGTGATTATAATTTGGGCAATCGATTCGGGCTCGTATGGTAATATCAGCTATTAGGGTAGATGTATGCAAAATTTCTAGGCGATTTGTCGATCGGTGTTTCCGTAATTTTGGAACGAATGGGCACAGTATAGCGCTCGGCCTGGTGAATCGGATATTTTGGATTTTAATTGTGCTTTTCAAAAAACTCCGAAAAATTGTGTCATGACTCGGGCACAAAATCTGAACTATCTCGGGCTAGCTTTTATATAGCACGAGAAATACTCCATCAAGCATCACGATTTTAGCCAAACGATCAAAAGAGTCTCAGCAAGTAGTAACATCAACGCATGGTGAATTGTGCTTTTGAAAGAGCTCCGAAAAATTGTGTCGTTACTCAGGTACAAAATTTAAACTATCTCGGGCTAGCTTTTACATAGCACGAGAAATACTCCATCAAGCATCACGATTTTAGCCAAACGATCAAGAATCTCAGCAAGTAGTAACATCAACGCATGGTCCTCAACCCTAGCGCCCCCAGGTGCTCAAAATCGCCAAGCATCATTGCTCAACATAAGATGATTACCCACAATCCTGTGACCTCTGAATCGTCAAAAAGCAGCCTCGACATCAGTTTTCTATTTTTCCTCGAATCGGTGGCTACGATCCAACTTCTTTGACAACTCCCACACCTAACCCACTACCTTACCAACCTTCAAAATTTCACCTGCCTCCTAGTACCTAACCTACACAGACACACTTACGTACACCCTGAAGCGCTCCCCTTTCCCAGTTCGCGAAGGACTATCTCTTGCTAGCATCTTCGATCCTCGGAGCCCGGCAGCTCTGTATTTATGCGACGTTGCGCAGAATTACTGAACTCTTTCGCGTCCCTAGCCAACCCCGTAGACGTCTGTCTTTAAACGTTCGCTCTACATCCCTCGTCCTCCTTTGCGTTCCACGGCTCTTCGTTTTCTATCGTCGCCGTTACCTTCGTCGTCGTCGTCGTCGTCGTCGTTTGATTCTTTCTCCCGTTATTTATCTTTGACTCTCCGTTTTCATTTCTTGCCATCCGTTAACCTGGCCACCCCTCCTTTTTCAAACGGGGATGAAAGACACGCCTCTGTGCACGGCGACTACCCTGAAGACCTCCTCTCTCTCCACTCTCGCTCTCTCCTCTTTCGCTCTCTCGTCAGGGTAGTAGCCGGCGTGGAGCAGCACGGTCCCGCGAATTTCTCTGTTCCATTAGCACAAAGGAACGCTGCCATGACAGTCACGCGCTCCTCGGAATTAAAGGACCTGCGCACCCTCTACACCCCGCAAGGCTAGCTAGCAATTAAAGCGGCTTAATTGAAAGATGTACCGCGACCGGGATAATAACGAAACGCGGCCGATGAGTTGGCTAATACTGCCCAGGAACCCTAATTATCGACATACTCCCCGGAATTGGAAGGTCCTAGGCTGGTCGAGGCCTAGAACAGGACAAGATGCAGAGTAAACAAGGATTCCCGGAGGATCAGGACGCGATTAGGGAGATTTATGCCGGGTTACAACTGTGTCCTTGGTGTCACGGAGGAGTCGTTGGAAACAGTGTACCAGAGTTTTGCATTAATTTTAGGAGAAACGTACATCAGAATTGAATTCTCTTAACAATTTCGGCAAGTTGTAAATACCCCCGTATATACCCTCGTAACGCTAAATGCAAATTCGTTTCTTCCATTTCGTGTTTTCATCGAAAATAACCACAGTTCGGATAGCAGAGGTCCCACTGTATCGTGTATTAAACGGACAATTGCAGTCCGAATTGCATCGTGTTTGGTATCGTTTTACTCGCAGAAGAGTCGCGGATATTTGAGTGGAAGTTTCGTTAAAAAATTATTATGGACAACAAAGTTCTATCAACTTTTGTCCACGCGCTGCCCTTTCAGCCAGCGGTAAGAGCTCGAAGAATAGCATCTGCGCGCGACGTAACCCGCTTTCCGGGCCGGAAATTTCCGCGCGCATGTAACTACATACATCGTGTTCAATTCTCGGCGGTTTCAATATTAAAATTGTCAATATAACTCCCGCTTTTCGTTGAAAACAACAGGCGCCCCGGAGCACGGTTCGCGTGGCGTTCCTCTGGTTTCCAGAAACAATATGCCTAAGCGTCGCCGGCGCAGCGGCGTCGACACGATATTACAAAGCCTGATTTATATTGACCATTCACGCCCAACCACTGCCGTAATGCTGCACGCACAACCACCGAGCCCTCCCCCCCCCCCCCTCTTCCTCGCTCACCCCACGCCGTCACTTACATTCACTCGGAAACCCGGAAGTCCGAATCATTATGACGTAATAAACGTCCCTACCATACCGTCTGTCACTCGCGTACCTTATTACGACCTCGGCCCTGTTACCACCACTCGGAAACATTATGGAGCGTTAGAGTTTCAACATTTTTTTCGATGGAAATCCGAATTAGTTCGAGTCCGATCTTTGGCAGCTCTAAACGCTTCGGTATAATCAAAATCGCTGTTTCTATTTCTATACTGATACTATTTATTTAAATTTTTAATTCAACAATTTTTGTGAGAATATAGTTGTATTTATAGTTTTCTATGGGTGTGTGCCTTAACAATCCCAATAGTCGTAAATTGTAAAATTTTCATTTGCTCGTACCGTTTCGTAATTCGCTAAGAACTTGCTAGTTGCATTAATTGTAGATGGTGTATAATAATTTTTGGTTTTCTGTTTTGTTTCAGCTGGGTTTCTTCACGTACTACACAGTGGCGATGGGAGAAGTGAATCCGTCGGGTCCGGTACCAATCGATAGTGTCTTCATTTACAGACCGGACAAACGTCTCGAGCTGTGGAGGTTCGCGTTCTATATGTTCCTTCATGCTGGGTGAGTATTAACTCGTTGAAAGCTAATCGATCCACTCCATTGATTTACCGAAAAAATATATATTTAAATAATTCCCCACTGCAACGAAAAAGAGGCAAGAAAACCTATTTGACACCAAGGATTTATATTTGTATTTTACTTTACTTTACTGTATAATTGAAAGTTCATTTATAATTGTTTTGTATTCATATTTTTTCTATGAAATCTTTCATTTTTCTTTGACATTGTTGTGGAGCGTGAAAAGACGAATCCAACGAGTATAATGACCATGCTGTTACGATCATTCAGTTTCGAGATATTCGTGTCTGAAAAGTACGACATAGGTTAGGTCTTGGCTAGGTACATTATCTTTCAGACACGAATTTCTCGAGATGGAATGATCGAAATGATATCGTCATTATACTCGTTGGATTCGTATTTTCATGCTCCGCGACAATATTGAGAGAAAAATACATGATTCCATTAAAAATTTTCCTAAAGTGTTCTTAATTCTAATACGAGTAAACTTAGCAGAAAAATTAATTTGCTTTTTGGAAAGGCATAGATATATTATTAAGAAACACAGTTTTCTGTTTTGTTTGACCGTAAAAGTTTTCGAATAATCTAAAATCGGAACATAAATGTTTCCACAGACGCATTGGTAAGTAATTTCCGCAAAAAAGCAATTAATATTAATTTGCAATCGTGATCAGTGTACGTCGAAAAACAGAACGCGAAGATGTAGAATTATTTATGGCACAATCGGTGACGGAGCTCTGTTTTTACAAGTTTCATAAGCTGCGCCGATACTTTTTCAATGTTATATGTGTGCGTGTACGTCCGTCATATTTGCATGTTTGCGAAATGAAACGCAATGAATTTTGGAATATACGAAAATTGAAATTTATGAGTGATTTATCGACAGTTTTCACATATAAATCCCAATTTGAAATGTTTGAAACGTCGATTACTGATCCTTAATGGCGACGTTTTTGAAAATTGTGTTATTATATGTTGCTGTTTATTGAAAGCTGCAATTATTTACTTGATACACGAAGTATTCCGGAAAATGTACGAAGGTTTATTGTATCGTAAAAATACAAATTAAGATACAGTCGGTTCAAAAACTTCAGAAACCAGTCATGAACACTAAGTCTAAAAGTTGAGACTCGAAATCAAAATAGAAATATAAAATTGAGTATTAATTTTAAAAAATACAAAAACTCTCCAACGAAATCAAGGGCACAAAAGCCCTAAAAATTGAATAACCCTCCAGTCTACCAAAAATCCCATTGTACCATTCAAACCTTCCCCATGTACCATAACCCCCCTCCCAAAAAAAAACAGAATCAAATCCTAGACAAAAGTCAAATGTCGATCCCAAACAAAGGTTGAAATTGAATTTATTGGGAAGTTAAAAATCGCGTGGTGGCTGCGATGATGACGCCCCACCCATAAAAATGGTATAAAATGGTGGGGCAAAAGGAAGTTCGCGAATTAAAATTCGGCTCGCGTGCCGCAAAAAAAAATTGTCACGCGTGACAGATTGCACATTTCGCCAACCACTTTTCTCGATTGGCCCCGGCCCACGGCGTAAATGCACTCGATGCAACTGCTGCATTAATCCTTGACGCTAATTTCGCTTTCCAACCCCTTCCCCCTCTTTCGCACCCTCCCCCATTTTGCGAATCACGATGCGATCTCCCATCGACCGACGAAAATCGAATCTAGTCGAATATTTTTTCTGACCATTTTTTAATGGGACTTCAAGGTCATCGACGATTTTTTAAAATCGAAACCTTATGTTTCTTAGATATCCTTGCAGATCATGAAAAGACAAATCCAACGACTATAATGACTGTACCGTTTCGATAATCCGTGCTCGAGGTATCCGTGTCTGAAAGAATTGAACATCTTTTAAAAAAATTCTTTCAGACACAAATATCTCGAGATTGAATTATCGAAATGGTATGGTTATTGTACTAGTTGGATTCGTCTTTTTATTCCCTATAAGAATCTGCAAGAGAAAACATATGGTTCCGACGAAAAAAATATCAGTGGTCTTAAAATTTCGTGATTGGTCCCCGGCCTGCGGCGTGAACGCACTCGATGCAACTGCGCCGCGTTAATCCTTGACGCTAATTTCGCTTTGCAACCCCTACCCTTTTACACCCCTCCACCCCTTTTCCGAATCACGTTGCAATCTCCCTGCGACCGACGCAAATCGAATCGAATCGAATTCAACCATCGTTCCGCCAGTCGAACAGAATTACGTAAATGTCCTGGCACGCGACCGGGTCCCACGCCGGAAAATACGTTTTCTTCCACCCCTTCTCCCCCTTTTCATCCCCGCTTTTCCACCCCCTCCAATGTCTACGCCATCGGCTATTTTTCCTAAAGAACTGTCTCGACGAACTTTTTACCCATACCATTCTCTCCAGCTCTTGTTTTATCACCAATCCTGCACCCTCACCCTGAAGGGTGGGGATGGAAGGGTGCTGAAATTTATTTAGGTGTATTGCGGATTTATAGTGATCGCTGTTATTACCATAGGGTCCGATGGTACGTCTTAGATCACGAGACTGGGAGAAATATATTTATTTGCGGCAGTTTTTGTGTGAGGCTATAGTGTTGGAGAATTTGTCATTTTGGGGAAAAAAGTTTTCAAAAATTTGGATGAGATGTTCAGGACGTTTTTATTGTTTCAGATTGTTCTCGAGATTTTCTGTTTAAAAATAGAGTTTGATTAGCAATCGATAAAAATAATTGTGTAATAAAAATTTATTATAAATAGTAAACAGTAAATGTATAAGACAAATTGATTAGCACGAGTTGTAAACGGTAAGGATATCATTATATTATTTTTTTATTTATTATTATAGAAATTAAGTAGTACGATTTCTAAACGGAAAAGTAGTAATCAGCACAACTATTTAATTACTATTTAATTACTATGTAATTTTCGATGTTTCACATTTCTGCTACTTCAAGAACAGACGAATAAACCGAGTTACTTTAAAATGAAGCATCGTAGGAAGTTTTTCGTACGAAAACGCGGCCGACCGTAAAAGAGTGAGTAATTTTTGTTCACGATGCTTTACCTCGTACGGTTACAAAGTTGCATCCGAGAACCGTGAAAACGCGAAAATTTTTAAGGGATGATTTCACCCTTTCACGGTGAACTTCCGCGGCGGCGGAATGAAAAAAATGTTTTTTATCCAGCCCAACGCGCTTTACAATTCCCGGCGAAGCTTTATCAGCATCACAATTTTGCGTGTTGCGGGCTTCCCGCAGGAAGATTTTCAAATTATTTTTCGCTTTAGAATTACCGCTCGCTTGTCAGAAGCACCCGCGAGCAAATCGATTTAACAAAATAACAAATTATCGTGCTTCTAACTCTATTTGTTTACTGTTCGCGCCACCCAATTTTTATTATTTACTATTTTTACTGTGCATTATCTTTAGTATTTCATCTTCACTCAATTTTTATTATTTATCATTTTTCTATTATACTCAATTTTTAGTATTTTTATTGTCTACCATTTTCACTGTTCACTCTTTGTACCTGTTAATTTTCACTGTTCTTCAGTTATCAGAATCTACTGATCTGAATCTTCAGTGTCAGTATCTACTGTCGCTGTAGGCGCCATTTCGACGCCATCTTGTACCTTCTTATGCTCATATTTTGATCCATCTTTGCTCAGGGTTGCTAGATTATCTACTTCTATGGTTGTAGGCATCTCTGTTGTTACCCTTGTGGATTTCTCTAAATCTGCTTTACATGTTGTCATACTTGAACCGCCAACTGCGGAACGAGGACGTGTTTTCTCAGAATTTGAAATTCTCAAAAACTGACGGAAGAAACGTCCAACGATCTCTAAAACATGATTCTATTAAGTCCAAAAACAAATTTGAAGTTGCAACTCGGATTAGCGGCACTAATCAATTTTAAATCGAAATGGGTTGGAATCAATTCCAGGGTAAAATACAAATCGATCATCGAAAATGTCCGCCATCTTTGTCAATAACCACGGACTAACACTGTAGCTCCTCGGACTAGTGATTCGAAAAATTATCACATATTTTCGAACCCCTTTTCAATATACACAATTCGGATTTTTACTATGTTAAAAAGGACTAAAAAAATATTTCCATTTGCAACTATAACTTGTAAAATGTTGGTGTGTATATTCACCAAAATTTTTATTCGCATCCAACCAAAAGGTATGCAAATTTACCGAAACGAGTGAACCAGCTAAATGTCTGAAATATCTGAATTTAGGGGATGAAGGATGGAATTTCGAATGCGAGGGGATTATGGGGCGTCAGATAAAAGGTTAAGCGTTCGAAGAGCGAGAGTTCGAAAAGCGATCGATCCGAGGTGGCCAAAAGAAATACGACTCATCGCATTAATAACCGGGCACGCTACAGTATCCTTTCGGCAACAAGAAAACTACTTTCACGGAAGACTGATAACGGCTGGAGAAGGATAGGGGAGCGAAGGGATGGAACAAAGAGAAAGAAGAAAGGGATGGAAGAAAGTGCGCGCGCGCGGGCGACCGAGCGAACAGGAGGGCACGGTCTATGGGAAAACGTCGGGTCACTCTTATCACCGTTTCCATACGCACGTAGGGAAAATGGTCGCCTTATCTGGCGTTTCCATGAATAATTTAGAGAGCTTCGCTGCTGAAAACTTCTCTCTACCGGCCTCGTTCTATCGTTCCGGCCTTTCCACCCCCGCACACCGTCCGCGGGAAAAGAGAAAAGGGAAAAAGGCACGCTTGTGTGCAAGCAGCGAGAAGAGAGACAGTCAAAGAGAAAAAAGAAGAGGATCGGAAAGAGGAGTCGCGAAGATCGTGACTCTTACCGAACGAGACGGGCGAAAGTTCGTTCAACCTCCCCGGATTAGCGTGAAGTAGTCGAAATAATTTCGCGTCGGTTAAATCGATTTCGTTCGATTCTCCGTCGTTTTGCGTAGAAATCGCTAATCCGGGGAGCTGTGACGTTCACCCACTGCTTATTCACAATAATGGCGGACAATTTGTGTTGATAATAATATAAAATAAATTGATAGCAATATAAAAAAAAAGTAAAAGCCTTTAACCAGTTAACTGTGATTGACGAGTATACTCGTCAATCCGAAACTCGATTACGATGCAGTTAACGTTAATGAATTGTTAAATTCTTATCGAATAAAAAAGTAATTCTTTCTCATATAGCTTTACAGGGGCTTTGGCTTTTATAATAGCCGCATTTGGCCTGCGTTCGACGTGTATATTCGTCATTGCTTGATTTTAATTCCGCACAGTGAAGGATGTTTCAAATTCAATTCCACAGTTAACTGGTTAAACAACTTAAAAAAATGTTGTATAGTTTTCAACTGTATAAAAGTGTAATTAAGAAACGAAAAGCTTGTCTTTAATTTCGCATAAAAAATCCCCGGTCTGTTGATCGCAAAAGTGTTTGCGGAGTATGGCCGATCGAGGAACGTCAGAATAAAGGTGTAGTTTCAGCAAGTTGACTCGAACGTTCCGCAGACGCGGGTAAGATTGTCAGCCGTTCTAACTACTTTCCAGTTGTTAATTACACCCCGAAAACTTCTTACTTATCGTACGAACCGTGGGACCAGTTTGTCGAGCTTGATGTCTCAGCGTTTCGCGGGTCCAATAACGAACCGATTCCAGCGTTCTCCGCGCGATCGAGCCGATAATACTAATTACTCCGCTTCTATTGTCCTACGTTTAACTCGAATCATTTCACACCACCACCTCTTGCCCTTTTGTCCTCTCATTGGCTCAGTCAGTTCATCTACGAACACGTTAATAGTAGTATGAAAATCCTAGAACAAACTGACTTGTTAGACAAAACTTGTTAGACTTTTTGTTAAAAGACACCTCATACTTTTTCTTATATATTCCTGTAGAGCATGAAAAGACGAATCCAACAAGTACCATGACCATATCATTTCGATCACTCAATCTCGAGATATTTGTGTCTGAAAGAATTTTTTTTAAAAAGATGTTTCACTCTTTCAGACACGAATATCTCGAAATCGAGTGGTCGAAAAGGTATGGTCATGGTACTCGTTGGACTCGTCTTTTCGTGCTCTGTGAGAATATCGAAGAGAAAATATGAGATAGTGACTAAAAAAATGTCAATAAGCATGGAAAGTCGATGGAAAAAATTGTTTGCACGCAAAAGCGCTACCCGCAGTCAATTTATAAAGATCTCTGAACAAGATCGGACGATTTTCGGAAGATTGCTAATGGATCGGATAATCTGTTCGAGTTTCTAATTGATGGAATTTTTGCAACAGATGCCTAGGTAGGGTTCGATGAAACTCTCCCGACAGAGTCCCATGTAAAATGCAATTGTTCCGCGGAACAAGCAGAAGTTCGTCGCGCACGTGTCGCATCAAGGATGAGGCCTTCTTTTCTGCATTTATACGACATTAGGCGAGTCGGCCGCGGCATAATGGTTCCGCTCGTCGGGCATGCATAATGGTCCCTTGCATCGGTGACGAAGGATCCGCGCTCGCATATTTGCAAGATGAACGCCGTTATTTAAATCGAGTCCTTGTACACACGCCGATGTCGATTCCCCCTTTTTCCTCTATGGGGAAACCCGCGGCAACTTCTGTTCGGAATCAATTCTTCCCGGGGAAATTTGTTTAGAACCGCGCGCGCAGCCGTTCTCCGACCAATTGTATTTTTACAAGCGAATACAAAGGATCGGCGAAAAATGTGCGGCGGGAATGCTCGCGAAATAGACTCCGGAGCGATCGGCCTGAATTTATGGCGGGTTCTAAAGCGTTCCGGGGGAGACTCGGCTTCGTTTCGAAACGACTTTCGCGAGGTTTTTTTGCGAGCCGGACAGAGGGACATGATCTGCGTCTGCTTTTGAGAAAATTCGCAAACCGATGTGATAAGTTCAACTTTGAAAAGTCGGTTAAAAATCGAAAAATTAAAATTCTGTGGGCAAATACAAATAAAATAAAATTGTTGTGAACGAATTCAGTCAAAAATTAAATCCAAAATTTAAAAATTAATAGTGCATATGAAACTTGTAGATACAGTACAATTGCAAAAGTTTGGTGACTGAAATAAAATTGTTGTGAACGAATTGAGACAAAAATTAAATTTTAAGTTTCAAAAGTAAAATTGCAAGCTTTGTGACGGAAACAAAATTCTTCTGAACGAGCCGGTTGCAAAATGAGGTTTAAAATGTGGAAATTGAGCAAATATGAACAATTATAGGTTTGGCAAAATTGGCAAAAAAAAATGGTTATGGATGAACAAAGCAGATGATTTGTGAGAATGATCGAATGGCGAGGCGGTTGCGAGTCAAGGAACGAATTGGCGGAATGAGTGACGCTCGAAGTCGATTTTGCGTTTCCATTTTCTCGGAATTGCTATCGACTTCGCCACTCCGATTGGATGGCGAGCAATGATCCGATCTTGGCGCTAATTCCGTTGTAGGAGGAATGTTCCTCGGACGTTTCGCCACCCACACAGATCACGCTGTTCGCTTCGTTCCTGTCCGCGGACGTGGCACGGAAACATCTTTTCGAGGATACCGCACCGCACCGACGGCATACCGGGCTCTCCTATTTTCGCGAACGCTGCGATACCATTGTCTGACCCGACCGTGTGCCGCGTTCACTTCCTGCAATTACCGCGATTGTCTCGATTTTTCTCGACTTGCACCTTTCTCACGGCGCCCCTGCACCCGGCTGCGAATCCACGAGACGCACGGAGGACCGATGACGACCCTTGGCGTCAAGCGGAAACTCTTTCTCCCAGAAAAGTACAAGGTGTCGCAAAATTATAGGTCGCGGAACCCATAGCGCGATCCTACACCCCCGATTTAGTCGAAAACGTCTATAAGGAACCCCCCGCAAAAGTGACCTTGAACGTGAAAAGCAAGGTCAAAAGAAAAACAAAAATTTTTTTAAGGACCAACTTTATGAGTAAAACCATAGATCGCAACTCAACTGTTTATATAATTTTTGGAGCATAAAAATTTTGGTTTTTGTGACCTTGTTTTTCACGTTCAAGGTCGATATTGCGGGGGATAATATAGAATCGTGCTATGGGTTCCTCGACGTTCATTTTTATGTGACAGTGGAAATTCGAAACGGTGGAAACAATCCGGTCGGATTAGCACGACGAAAAATAAACGCATAAATATCTCTGCCCGCGAAGCGTGTGGGCGATGTTCATCTAAATAGGAATTTCGCGTTCCTTGCGGGCGTAATTTCAGGCGGGGGCTCAATCAAACAATGTCCGAACCGAGGGGTTGTGGGGAGGGGGAAGGCTAGGGGGAAATTAAATAGAATTAATTATTCCATGTGGTGGGCGTAGAACTGAAGGTGTTATCGCAAACAAAAAGATCAAAAGCCGGCTTCCGCCCAGGGAGATCCGCTCTGGATTGTGCGCCCATAAACAATTCCGTCCATTCGAGGCACGTTGCAAGGCAAATCCAAGTTCACCGGAGCAGCGAGAAAGCGCCTCGTGTTTCCCGCGGAACCGTGAAACGTTTCGAAAACAATTTTGCGAACAACTCTCGAATCGCGTTAAACATTTCGGCCTGTAATCCGAACTAATGGAAACGGAAATAGTTCCGTTTGCCCGGCTCCTTTCAACCAGGTTAGCACTTTTCTTCTGGAAAACGCGCGCGCGCACCCACACACGCGTGCCCTGCAACTTTTTACCGTCTAAACTATTCCGACCCTTGTTCGCGAAATTTTTAGTTCGATCGACGATACTGGTTGCTCAGTTACAGAAATTTTGTCTCGAAACTTTGCCTTTTACATTGACAATATTAATTTTACATTTAAAATTAATTATACATTTATATTAATTGATATTCGTTAGTGGTATTCGGTATAATTACAACATCATTAAATTTGATGGCTTTACAATTTTATACTTCACCATTTTTATTCTAAATGCATAACAAATTGCGAAACAAAAACTGTCTGCAATTAAATCAGCCATAAGCTTTATCTTTTCTTTAATCGTGTTAATAAGTTAATAGTATATTAATGACACAGTCATTTTTCTATATATGTCGCAATTACTTCGCTGATAAAAGTCGCAGGACTGTCTCCACTACTATTGCTACTTTAAATTGCACAAAATCTTTTTTGTCACGAATCCATGAAATTCACAGTCTGATAATGACAACATTTCGTTGGAGTATAATTTTTGAGCGGTTTGGTTCAAGATGGCCGCGAAGGATTATTTTATTGGAGCAGCATCGAGGCTCGATAAGAGCAGCTCGACAAGACAGTCTATCCATTGCGCATAATGTCGCAGTAACCTAAAAAGGTACGTTCACAGTACATACACGCCATCGAGTATCCCTTATCAGCAACCCCCTGGCCGGTTCTCCCTTTCGAACCGTTATCAAACGATTCTGGTTATTAATGCGAAAAATGTCTCGTGATTCTCGAGCTGGTTTTTATCGTTGCTATCGCGCCGTTTTATGCGAACATACGTCTGGGAGCCATCCGATTTTCCTCTTATACATTCATATTTGTACGTTTCTTGGAATCATTATGCGAATATGAACTCTTGGGAGGGTAATATTTTATCAAATATCGAGATACGAAGATTTCTTTAAATTTATTAATGTTTGTCTTTATTTTCACTGAAACGTGTACTGTCAAGACATTTTTTAAATATACATACATTTATTTCTATACAAGTGTTTTTATATAAAAATATTTGTAGTCGATTAATTTTTTAAACACTTAAAATTTTTTTCAATTATGAGCACTACTCGATACTTTTTAAGAACAAGCAATTCATTTTTAGAATTCCCGCGCGCCGGGAAACTCGAATCCCCTCACTGTGTGGAAGTAGAGGGAGACGCAAAGGGGAGAAAGGAGGTTCAGACAGTTGTTAGTTAATTGGACAGCAATTAGGCTAGTCCTTCAACATCGCCGTCGCGGACGAATTACAACGGATTGTCGGGCTTCCATCGCCGATGGATGCGAAAGACGGTTAAGCGCGACGGTAAGGGGGACCAGGAGACACACACACATTCCCTCTATCTTATCGTTTTTCCCACCGAACGTCCGCGGAACGGAAGTGCCTCCAGGAGGCTCCCTTTTTTGCGACGATCCATTTCGAGAATTACACACTCCCCGCGAATCGATGCTCGCGCGCGCGCACCCCTCACTCCCTCTCCGTCTTTCGCATTTGCAAATTGTCCTCGAACGGGAACTCGAATACGTCTCTTCGGCTCTCTCTCTAAATATTCCCATCGCGAGTAAACTTTATTCCCGTCCTCTTTATTTTCTCGTTCGTTTACGCTTCTAACCTAATCCCGCATCACGGCGCGAGACGAATTGCACGCGCAAAATGGAGTAGCTGCCGATAGCGTCCATCTTTGTGCAAAATTAAAATTGTTCGGCTTAAGTGCGTGCTACAGCAACTAATTAGGAATTTAATTCTCTATCTTGTAGTTTTATTCTCCTCGAATTTTACGTAATTATTTCAATTTACATATTTTCAACTGGACAGAAGCAATTTTTATTTTTACGACGTCTTGCTTTTATAGTAAACACAATTTATCTTTCTGGCGATTTTACAAGAAAAGGATACGCGAAATCTGGGAGAATATTTCGCGGGATCACAGAAGATGAAAAATTGTTTATTTAATTCTCCGGAGTAGTGCGTTCTGGTTAGGACTGGAAATTTTAGCGGATATCGGCAGCTTTCTCCACGAGTTCCCCCTGGTCGGGGAAAGCAGAAGAAAAAGCTGCAGCGAGGACGGAATTCCAGAAACCGTGGGCCGACTCGGCTGACATGCAAGCTGAGTCGCTCGAGCAAAACGTGAGCCTATTAAGCGCACAATTTGCATCCTCGACGAGTCTGAGCACCGTCGCGTCTAGTTGCAATGCGGTCGACGCACCGAACGCACTCTGCGATCGGCTGTTCTCGAAGTTCTCCTGTTTCCCGCCATTTTGCATCGCACCGCGTTCTAGAATGGCCCTCCGGCCGTGAAAAAAAATCAAAATTTATATTTACCATCTTCTCATTAGTATTCTACAATTTTTCAAACATCCTGAAAATCCTTTGAGATGTTTTATACAAATCACAAAATTTAATTTATTCAGATTTTTCGAAAATTTGTATTACTATTTCTTTACGAAACCTTTACATATTCCTGAGAATTTGCTGGTTAAAACGAGCCCTAACACGAGATCATTCAGTACACATTTACTTGTTCGATTCACGATTATAGTAAAACCTCGACTATTCGAACTGACGGTATCGTTTAAACAGTGTAATCTAAAGTGATCCATACACGTTACAATTCGTTCAACGAATCAGTAAATATTTAATCGGTCACCGTGTCTAAATAACTACTCTATTATCTTCACAGTCACGTCTCCCAAGACAGTTCGAATAATAGAGGTTTCATAGATCGTGGATTACGCAAACAAATACAACCCGAACCGCATCTTGTGAGGTATCGTTTTACTCGGAAAAACGTCAGGAATAAACTGGTAGAAGCCCCGTTTGAAAATTCTTAAAATCAAAACAGTTATAATCGAATTTCCATGTTCAAAAACCGCATAACTTCGCGAATTCTTCGCGAAGACGGTGCCAAATGGGAGAGTAGTTCGCCGTGTGAGTTCCCCGGGGAGAAGCCGATGATTAATCTCGGTGACCGACAGTTTTTACGAGACTGCGAGCGAGTTCACCGGGCACAAATCAAACCGGGGCTGGAAAGAGCTCGCGGAAAAGCACTGGGAGAAGATAAAAGGCGAAGTGGCGGGTTCGAAAGAACGGTCCCGGGTTCTCTCGCTGGCAAATTCGGCTATCGCCGCCCGGAATTAAAGCAATTATGAATTTTATCTGACCGAAGCCCCGGGAAAAGTTTTCTCGCGGAAAGATGATCGCGCGCGCACGCTTATCTGTCGCGCTCGACGGCGCGGAAACCCTCCACGGGCTAAGATTCCTTTCACGCGGCCACTTTTCTATCATTCCCCGTTTCCGACCTGTACACTCCGCCATTCTGCCGATGTCGATTGCCTTTTCCATTCGGTGTGCTAGCGTGGAAACTGTCACTCGATGCACGTGCCAGCAGGTTTCGGTTTGGCCTGGTTTGGAAATTCGTTTTTGTTCCAACACCAATCGTGGTGTTGGGTGACACTTAAAACGATGGCAAAATTGATAGCATTCAAATATAATAATATATGTATTCTTCATTTATTAAAATTGTTCAAAATGGACAAAAACTTCTTATTTTGCAAGGCACACAATTTGTTAATGAATTTATTGTTTCAATGGTGTCCGTTTTTGTTTGTGGACCGTCAGTCTTGTGGGCGAAAATCGTGGTGTTGGGTGACACTTAAAACGATAGCAAAATTGATAGCATTCAAATATAAAAATATATGTATTCTTCATTTATTAAAATTGTTCAAAATGGACAAAAAATTCTTATTTTGCAAGGATCACAATTTATTAATGACTGTATTGTTGAAGCAGTCTCAATTTTTGTTTGTTGATCGTCACACTGGGAATTTTGTGTGTTTGGGATGAAAATCGTGGTGTGACATTTAAAACGGGAGAAGTGGAAGATTAATAGAATTCAAGCGTAAAAATCTATATATTTTTAATTTAATAAAATTGTTCGGGAATCGGAAACTCAGTTTAGTCGACCTTTCTTGCAATTGATGGAGGAAAATTCTTATTTTGCGCGACACAAGGTATATTAATGAAGGTTTTGTTTAAGTGTCCCGGTTGCGCCCCCGACTTTCCTTATTTTTCCTCGTTTTACCTTTTCTGTGCGACGAGCGCGTCCGAAGAGAACCGTTGGAATTCCAGTGAGACGATTCCGCACGTTAGCCTAATCGCGGCTCTTTGGCGCTGCGACGCATAATGTTTTAAAACGATAGTGAGGAACTATATCCCAATTTTGGATTGCGCTGATCGTAGAAAACAAGAAAATTTGCATTTCACACACGCACGCGTATCCGTGACGTTTTTCTGAATGAAATGATACCCCATACGACGTGGTTTGGATTGTTTTCTATCGCGTAATATGCGATTTAGTGGAATCTCTGTTATCCGAACTGATCTGGGTGATAATTTTATTCAATCGAGGATGGAATAAGTATAAACTGAATTGTATCGTGCTTGGTCTCATTTTAACCAGCAAAATGTCACGCGTATATTGAGAAATGTTTCATGAGGGAGTAATTAAAAAGAGTTCTGCAATGTTTAAATAAATAATATATAATATACCTTTCAAGGAGACATTGCTGTGATGCTATTTAATTGACTAAATTAAACAACGCTCTATAAAAAATAAAAATCCACAATAACAATTTAATGAATAGCAAGAACATTAAATTTGAAGGTAAATCGATCTAAAGTAAATATAAAAATCCATCATAGAATTGAATGTTGTGCAGTAATATTTTTTAAAAAATGTGGAATTGTTTGATATTGTTCGCCATATATTTTGACAGTATTTAAACAAAAGAATGGACGAGGATCGAGCGAAAATTCTTTTTCACAACTGCGAAGAGAAGTCAAGTCTGGAATGGCTCTCATACGGTACGCTATGGTGGGTAATGTACGACGACGATAATTAGCAGCAGTAAAGATTCGCTGACTAATCATAAGAACATTATAATTTCTGTTGGTAATTAGATCCGGGGGTTCAGATAAACCGACTGAGAATGGAACGTAATGGAAAACTTTCAGTCACGCAACAGCCACGATGTATAGATATACGAGAACGGTACGAAAAAAAAGAGGAACGCAAAAAGGATGAATAATTATAGGAATCATAATAATGTGAGAACGGGGCAGAGTGATAATTTTAATTTTCATTCGGTTTAGCACGGAACTCCATACATATTCTATGCAATAATGAAAATTAGAGAAATCTCTGTGCTCTCGTCCGCGGCCATTATTCCACTCTGTCTGGCCGGTACGCTCGTCGTCAAAAGTTAAGCAACAATCTAATTAAGGCAAAACAGTGTCGGATGTCTCCTTTTGCCTCTTATGTTGCAAATTGTTCAACTAAAAGCAGATAAATTGCCGTAACATCTAAATTAACTATGTGTAAACGTTGTTAACTTCATTTTGTTATAAATTAATTTAAAAAAAAACAGTTAAAAAACGTTAAAATAAATATTACTAAAACTTTGAAGCCTCACGTTATTTTTAAAAAATAATAAATTACAAATTACCTGCGACAGCATTTGCAAAAACAATTTTCTAGCTAATTATACTCCCTCTAAAAAAATTTAGCAACAATCAAATTAACTAAAAACGGTGCGGTAATACTTGACGCCGGTATTATTACCTAACAATTACCTTCAAAAAGCTATGAAGTCAAAAAAATTCTTCAGAATTTTTAAAAAGTTCCAATGAGTGTACCATAGTAAACTTGGCGGGAAATTCGAACAGGGCGCAGCCCCGTTCGATAAGGACGCGAAAGTCGCGATGACTGCCCAGTTTTCTAGGGCCAAAAAACGTGACTGGAAGATTGTTATTATACAAATTCTTTTATATCGTGGCTTTTAATGAACCGGGCGGGCTGGACACGCACGTCGTTCGTTTGAACAAACCGTGGGGGTACTGAGAACAGGGAGTATACCCTATGCTTGCGTTTCAGGTGGCTTCACCTGCTGTTCAACCTGGGAGTGCAGATGGTCGTGGGACTTCCCCTGGAAATGGTTCACGGAAGCCTCAGGATCGCGGCTGTCTATATGGCTGGTGTCCTTGCCGGTGAGTAATGAATATGCGTCGGGAAACCCCGAAATTTTATTTGCACAGATTACACACAGTATCCTCCGTTTCTCCTGAAAGCGATACACTATACCACTCTAACTTCGCGCGATAGTCGACGGAAATCTTCTGCGGATTTTACGACTGTTTTATTAACTGAACTGCCGTGCTAATCTACACACTGCAAATATTGGGTCTGGGAATAATTTAGCTAGCCGTATTCGTACCGACAAAATTCAGGTTTGAAGACTTTTCCAGCGTTGTGTTGGTTTTAAATGATGGTCGAAGACGAACGATTGTTATTTTATAAAAATATGTGTCAATAAGTAATATATTTTACACCAGTTACCAGTTCTCGTGACGTTTTTCTGAGCAGAATGAGTCCAAACACGACGCAGTTCAAAGTATATTCGGGAACCTCGATTATCCGAACCGATGACGTACAGTGAACAGTTGTAAACATACTCGAAAAAATTAGGCAAAGCCATTTTTCATATTCGCGATACTTTTCTGATTGAAATGAGTATAAACACGACCCCATTCGAAGCATAATTACTCTTTTAATGTATGATTTAGTACACCCTCGATTATCCGAACCGAGGATAATATTTAATAATAAATCAGTTCGATCTGAAGCGTTCCATATACAACACAACTCACTGTACAAGTCAGTAAATATATAAAGATACGGTGTCAGATTCATCGGAGATAAATAAATGTTCTATTATCCTAAGGTCGCTCTGACGAGTTCGGATAACAGAGGTTCCACTTTATCGTGGATTAAACGCGTAAATGCGATCCAAACTGTATAGTGTTTGGTATCGTTGGAATCGGAAGACTGTCGCGAACAATTATACACTGTTTTCAAGTCCCCCCTGTTTTTACACTGTCGTACATTTCATCATTTATTGTCATAAATGACACAAATCCACAGTTACCAGGATCGATAAGAAGATTTCGGTCACGGTCAGCGAAATTACATCTGCCTATAGTTGGATTCGCAACGTGGTCCACGGGGAGACTCGCAACCCCCGTCGTTCTTTCGAACGGTTTCATCCCCCGCGTTTACGGCGACCGACGTATATCCCAAATCTCCCCCGAGGAGTTTATTATTCATGCGCCCTATTTTGCAACGTTTTACTTTCATGACTGCTAATAACCCGGGATCTGCGTCTAATCGAATTTATGCAAATGGCAATTAGGTTTACACGACTGTGCACGCCCCTTTCTCCTCTTGATTCCCCCCCCCCCCCCCCTCCCTCTCCCCCCCCCCCCCCCTCGCTCTCTCTCTCTCTCTCTCCCTCTCTCTCGTTCTCTCGTAACACGCGCATAGTTCGCGTTAATGCTGCTGCTGCTGCACCCCTAACTCCCCCGCTTTCGGAATTTACGATCGGGGGTGGACGAATGTTTAATTTTAATCTAATTTAATTTGTTTACGGGAGAGGCGCACGCCTAATCTCGTGTTACGCTCACGTGGAAACAGAATGACCGGGACATAGGTAGTAGAACGTGGAAATCGTGGGATGGAACATTTTTGAAATTGCGACCGAGGGAAATGATGGGGTGGAAAGATTAATTTGATGACTATGGCGAGCTATAGAGGATGAAGCATGCGTTAAATTCGCAGGAGGCTGAAATGGTAAGAATGGTTTCTAGTTTGATAATTATTGACATTGAAAGTGAATAAATTGCACATATTTTAATATATGCCAGAGCATTAATATAGAATGAAAAGAACTGGGAAAATAATTAGATGTGCTATGGAAAATGATTACTGTTTTGCATAAACACAAAATAGTAAAAACATTAAAAACATTAAACATTGTCAAGAACAGACACAAATGTCTCTATGTCTAACTTTGCTGCAATCAAGGCTATTTTGAATAAAGATTCTAATTATGACAATTTAACCCTCACGCGACGGGTCGTAATTGCCTGTGACCGAGTCTCTCGTGACCCATAGGTGACAGCAGGGAATTTGTTACATATGTTCGATAGAATTATTTATGCTACCGACTGTACGGTCACAAACAAAAAGCTAGTGGAGAACGTGGGTTGTGGGTCACTGCAGACCCGGCCATCAGTGTACGAGGGTTAATACCGAAAGAATAGAGGAAAAACTGTGATGGAGTTTAAATTGGTTGAAAGAGATAGAGATGGGAGAACGGAGAGTAGAGGATCGGAAGAAACAAAATGGAGGGGGGGGGGGGGAGAGTTAGCTCGCGTTGGAAAATCCGGGAACAGAGTAAATGGAAATAGGGACAAATTGTGTTATGGAGAAGAAATAGAGTCGTGGTGTGGTGGCTGCAGCTGCGCCGGCGAGCGTTTATGCGGGTGAGAATCGCCGAGTGATTTAAATTTACGAATATTGTTGCGAGCATTCATGCATTACTGTATTACATGCCGGCGCATAATCACGCGTGCGGATTCGATGAGCCTCTCTCTCTCTCTCTCTCTCTCTCTCTCTCTCTCTCTCTCGCTTTGGTTTGCTGGAAACGTTTCCGTTAAATGCACTTGGTCGAGCTTCGGTAAATCGCGTTTCGGTTCGTAATGGATACCCCCCCCCAGCCTCTTCCACTCTCTCTCTCTCCCTCTCTCTCTTTCAGTTTTATTCTTTTTATTACACGTTATTCGAGCCCGTCTATTAGTGCGGCGGATATTCACCGCCACGTAGCTTTTTTCAATTCTGACGCACACATGATCCGAAATTAACGTTACAACATTTACGCACACGCGTCGCTGGAAATGCGACGATGCTAATGCTTCGACGTGTTTATTGCACGTTTGTTTTATGTACTGAGGTAGTTATTAACCTTCCGATGCTTTCCCTATCATTACTGGCCCGTTTCCGGCCGCCATTTTACACGAGAATCGCGTTCTTTTAGAACTTTCTTGTAGAATTTTGCACTTTTATGACAAAAATGACGAAATAAACAATAGTGGAATGGCTGGAGGAACTTGAAAATACTGTATATTTGTTCGCGACAGTCTCACGATTCCAACGATACCAAACACGATACAGTTCGGATCACATTTACGCGTTTAATCCACGATAAAGTGGAACCTCTGCTATCCGAACGCGTCAGAGCGACCTTAGAATAATAGAATAGCTATGTATCTATGGTGTTATAACTTTACTGATTTGTACAGTGAGTCTAATTATTATCATCCGTTCGGATAATCGAGGTTCTACTGAATCGTGGATTAAACAGGCAAATATCCTTCAAATTGCGTCGTGTTTGGGCTCGTTCTAATCGTAAAAATATCGAGGATACGCCAACAAACGTTTCATAAGGAAATAATGTGTAATGCAAAAATTATAAACAAATAATAAACACTTTACCCCCGAAGAAGACATTACTGTGATCCTATCTATGAACATTTTCTACAGACCTCGATCAGATTAATGGATGTAATGTGATCTACAACAATTTAATTTAATATGTATACAAAACGAGTTCAATTTACATTCGCATTCATCGCCGATAGAATAACAGAATGCTATCCAGTGCAGTGCGCAAGCTTGTCGCTAAGCTCGCGCGCAACTATACAAAAGGGAATGCTATATCAGTTTCTCGGCCATTACCGTGCGCTTCCGGTGGCATTGCAACTTTTATGCGAGCCAGTGTACTAATATCTCGGGCGCATTAGCCGGCTGCGTACACTATACACGCTCGTACACGTTCGGTCCGCGATTTTTCCGAATGGTTTTTAAAAGCGAACGGGGCGCGTTTTGTGCAAGGTAAACTGTCGCGTCTTAATAAGGAAACGCGGAAAGCCAGTCCCGGGAAGATGACTGTTTTGCATATTGCGTTTCGCAATACTCAGGTGCATCCGCGGTTAACTTCTGTCCCCGGCACCTTGCAAAATTTCTGGAAGCATTACTTTCACAGTTTTACCGTTCTCATCCAGAATCCGCTCATTGATATCTCAGGCATAATACACACTCCCGCATTTATCTTAGCTCGGAGATAATTCAGCAAACACAAGAACTTCCAATCCCGGTGGCATCTTTCCCATCTTTATGCTGTACTGACGAAATTACTTTTCCTCCGAGCCATCTCTATTTAAAAGAACCGGCCATCGAGCCAGGGGAAGAGAATTTTAATTTCATCTTTTTATTAAAACTCCCGCCCCCTATTTTATTTTACAGCGCACGGTTGCGTATAAATCGCAGATTTTTTAAGCCCCGTGTATCGATCGGCCGAGATGTCGTTCTGCAAATTGTATCGTAAAACAGGGGTTGATTGGGTCCGGGGAAATTGTGCGGGACTTTTTAGCGACCCGGGCTGGGAATCCCCCCGTGGACCGGCTACATTGTTGCAAATCCAACTATAGGTAGAAGTCATTTCGCTGATCGTGCTCGAAGTCTTCTAATTTTTACGAGCCCTCGAATGACCGAAGCGAAACCCCTGCAAAATTGATCTCGCGAAGCCCGGTAACTGTGGATTCGTGGAGTTTATGACAAAAATCACGAAATATACAACAGTGGGAAAACCCAGGGGAACCTGGAAACACTGTTCATGTGTTCGCGACAGTCTGCCGATTCTAACGATACCAAACACGATACAGTTCGGATCACATTTACGCGTTTAATCCACGATAAAGTGGAGCCTCTGCTATCCGAACGCGCCAGAGCGACCTTAGGATAATAGAATAGCTATTTATCTGCGGTGTTAGATTATATTTTTACTGGTTTGTACAGTAAGTCTTGTACAGTATTAAATCGTGCATTAAAAGAGTAATTATGCTTCGAATGGGATCGTGTTTGGACTCATTTTAATTATAAAAGTATCGCAAATACGTTGATAGATGCCGGACAAACTTGTTCAGTGTTTCAGAGAAAATTTTTTATACAAAATTGTTGACTCGGTTCACGAGGAACAGGTTGAAAGAAGTTAAAAAATATGTACAGTATAAGTGCATACACAAGACTGTGTACAGCGTTGTACAAAATTAAACTACATAGAACAATCTCTCTAAATTAATATTCAACTCCAAACCAACTCAACAAATTTAGCTCATTCAAAAATTATCGTAATAGAGAAAAGTGAAGCGTGAAAATAAGATCAAATGGCGGAAATAAAATTGAAAAATTGAAGCGATTGGTAAGAGATTATCTACATTATTTATGCCGTCGCGTTTATTTTAATGAGCAATGAGATTGAATTATAAACGGTGCGGGCGTTAAGAATTTTTGCATTTTCTTTCCAAGACAGTTTCATTAAATCATTGAACTTGGGTCTGGTGGGGGGGTGTAGTTGGCGTCGGAATATTGATTGAGTGTCGTCATAAGAGCAAAACGTCTTTCTCTCTGTTTTTCCCCCGTCCGTTTTCCCCCAACCAACCCCCGGCAGCAACCCCTCTTCCGCAAGAACACGCGGCGGCGACAGCTTGTCTGAGGCCATCGCGACAGGATTACTTTGTATGCATCGCGGTCGCGACGATGTAATGCGATTGTAACTACGCAAGTGCAACGGCACCTATCGCCAGACACCTTTTCGCCATGGTTCAATTTGTTTTGTGGTCTGTACAGCGAATTCCCGATATAAGTCCCTTGCGCGGTTCTGGCGGGGGACATTTAAACGAAATCTGTGGTTCTCGCCAAACGTTGCACTCGAAATACACAGAGCACGTTGGAAATATAAATGCCTATGTGTTCTCGCGGTCTGTACAGCGAATTCCCGATATAAGTCCCTTGCGCGGTTCTGACGAGGGACATTTAGACGAAATATGTGGTTCTCGCCGAAAGTTTCACTCGAAATACACAGTGCTCGTTGGAAATGTAAATGTCTATATGTCGTCGCGTTCATATGTCCCCGCGTTTATATGTACTCGCGTTTAAATGTCCAATGCCCGGGACAGACAAGTAAATATCCTCGGAGTTGTATCGAATTTGGTATCATTTTAATCAGAAAAATACCACGAATATGTTGGTGAAAGTTCCATAAAAAAATAATGAAAAATAAAGAAGTTTTGTTATTGGATTAGTAGTGGTCTCACACCGATATACCCGACCGTGTTATGTTACACTCCTAGGCGACGGCTGCTCTCGAGCTTACGGGCCCCTCACGGGGTATACCCCGCGGTGGTGTGGGTAGTTCTAGGGACTGTTAAACGCGAGGGTTGTAGGGACTTATATCCGGAATTCGCTGGTTTTAGCGGAACACCTCAGTCCTCAGGCTGACGTTCGAATGTCCTGAGAGAATATCCACGTCAGTGAAGTAGACTCGAAAATCGATGAAAGAAAATGGCTGTCTAAGAATTTGAATAAATTTCACCACGACATCTAGCACGAGTCGTTCAATTATATCGCGAACAGTTGAACGCGCAACGTACGGCCAGGCAATCGACAGTTGAGTTAACGAAGAAGAATAGTTTCCTGGGAACGAGAGAGTATCACGACACGGGCCGAGCAGATTCCCAGATAGCCGGGCATAATTTCCGCGTAATTTCATTCATTCCGTCGGGTCGTGGTCGCCGTGGCGACGGCGAAGGTCCGTCGTCGACGTAGCCGGGCTGGCGCTCCGTGTCGCGAAATCGTCGTCCGTCGCGACGATTGCGTGACAAGGACAATTATACCGACGGTGGTATCCGTATATCGCAGCGCGAAACTCCTCTGTATGCGTGATGCACTTTGCATGCGCAATCGGAGACGGTCCCTTTGATGCTAGATGGTCGTGTCCGGACTACCAGCCCGGCCCGGCCCGGCTTCCTTGAAAACTCTCTTATTGCCGTTAGCTACCTTCGAGGTCCTTTCCCCTTAACTCCGTTCGTGATCTCTCTCTCCCCCTCCTCCTTGCTCGCTAATTCGCCGCCCTTATCCCCGGCGAGACCATCCACCGTGGCCTTCGTCGTGTTTCTAACACGATAAGACACTTCGCTATTTCAGTCTGCAAGGTCTTTCGCCGATCCAACAACGGTCACAGCTCGATCTCTGGAAATTCTTCGACGCCTATCTTCACATTTCTCTGGAATTACCTTAGACCATATGACCCTATACACACGGACACAGATAATTTTCCTTGAAGAAAAGATAACTACATTTGTGACGTCACAGCTTCGAAAGACGTATAAGCTGTGCTCATTAAATCTTAGATCATGTAAAACTATAGATACGGGCACAGATCATTTTCCTTTAAGAAAAGGTAACTGAATTTGTGTCGTCACAGCTTCGAAAGATGTGTAAGCCATGCTCATTTACCCTTAGACCATAAGGACAGTGCCTACGTTTGGCTTATGGTTGGGGCGGTCAGCATCAGTCATTTTAAAATTATCTTATGACGTCAAAAATTCAGAGATCTTTGCTTCAATGGATTTTCAGCTTTCCTATACACATACTATACCTATGCCGGGTTTATGAGTATATATGGTCTAAGGGGATAACGATGACCCTAACCTAGTGGACAATTTCAATTTATGGGGAAACACTTTTTGAACGATTTTCTAACAGTCGTAGGTATGTGGTCTGTAACTCGAATTAGCAACTAGAAAATGAGTATTTGATACCTTAATTAATGAATAATGTAATATATAAATGTAATATATAGTGAATAATATTTTCAAAATTATATTTCTCGATTTACTGGAAGTATTTGCTGGAAAAATATCTTCCACATTTTTCCAACGTCCTCCGTAACGAATTAGCAACAACTTGGAAAAATTCGATGGAAAATTCGTATCGGACGTTCTTCCATCGAGGGAACGGACATTTTTAAAAATTGTGGATTCTCGTGATATTCTCCGTCAGGTGAACACGCGACTCGATTTTCGACCTTCGGCCGTTCGCTCGTCATAAGGAAGCGTAAAATTGAAAATTCCAAGGATGCGGTCACTGATATCCTTAAGGAAAAATGCATCAACTGCGCCATTTTAAATTCCTCCGGTAATAAGTATTCCTCGAATTTTATTCGTGCTTCTCTCTCAGACCTCAGATATTAAAATCTGGAACACACGCGCACCACGGAAGTATATTTAAATAAACAAAAACAAATACCCTCTGGGTGAACAACTACTTGCAATTTTACTACGGCTGTTACTAAAATATTCCTGCATCTAATTTTTATTGTAAAAACTAATTTCTGAACAATTTACTTTAAAACTAATTTTTAGAAAACTTTGAAGACTCCATAGAATTAAAAAAATTTTACTATTTAATTTCTAAAAATATAAGCTCTGATTTGTAAAAAAAGGAGGTAATAAAAATAATTGAAATATCTACTTTCACAATATTTTCTTCAGTAATAAAAGGGAAGCATAAGACAGCAATAAGCATCATTAAAATACACTGCTCATTTTATAACAATTTTTTATAAAATTTTCCAGGACATTTTTTCCTAAAATTTCCCTGAACATTTTTCTCATATTTATTCCTCCTTGTTCCTTCCAGTTTTGCCAGATTTTGATGCAGCAAAATCGAAAAGAAAGAACAAGAGGGACCTCCTGATCTTCTTTTGCTGTTTTCTTTTTCTGATTTCCAGGAATCATCGAGCCGGTAAATTCGGTTACATTAATCGGATTCCCACATGATTTTCACTGGACCTTAAAATATCATGCTCGTCCTCGTTCCATACTCCGGGCTCGTGTTCCATTATCCTTGCGTCCCTCTTTACGAATGCATCGACGTGTCTGCACTCGCCTTCTAAATGCGTTCGCTATTTTCTCGCTGTACCAATACGCTTCTCTCATCCCTCCCTCTCTCTGTCTCTTCGCCTTTATTCGTTTCCTTTTCCCTCTGTATATTCCTCCTTGCCCTATCTGCATCACTATACCCGGTCTCTGTATGTAAAGCCAGTCGCTGGGAACGGTCTACGTTCGCTCCATATATTCGAAATATTGGCCGAGTGCGAAAGTTTTGATGGATTCTTAATGGATCGTGTGATCCTCGCTGTTTGCACGGTACAGTAGACTTATTCGAGTATTATAGCTCTCTGTTTCCCATTTTCAATCATGCGGACAGTTGGTCGTTCAATCCCACAAAAATTGGCAGCCTCGGAAAATTTTATTATTAATGAAAATTGGAAATTAATATCTTTACACTGTCGTTCGTACATTGTTGTCATTAAACATATCATTAAACATTAAAACAGTATTAATTTTTAACGTTTATTCTGGCCCAGAAAAGATTTCAACTTCTGGAAGGAATTTATGCTGTATTTGTAATGATTCTGAATTTTTGTGTAACAGTTTGTGCAAAAAAATTCTATAGGCTATTAGTCATCACATTTTATTGGTTACAGATTGTTGTTAGCTGTCGTTCATAAAATTGTATTAGTTCGCAAATTTTATTAGCTGCAACAGTCCTTCAATCGTTTCGGTTGACGATATAAACGCAGAGTGCGGGACAGTTTTTTCAAAATATTACAGTAACGTGACCAGATTCGTTCGAATAACTTTTACCAACATATTCGCGACACTTTTCCGGTTAAAATCACTCCTAACACGGTGCATTTTGATGCATTTTTACACGTGCAATGCCCGATTTAGTGGAACATCGATTATCCGAACTCTGACGAAAACACGAATATTCGGATAATGGAACAGTTAACGATCAAATCTATACTAATTTGTACAATCATTGTCGATCTATAAAAATGATTCGAAGCAGAAATAAATTTTGAATCGACTCTCTTTTTTTGAGATCAATTTAAAAAGTAATTTTGCAAAAAGATTGCCATTTTAATCGCAGTGATTTCTTCGTTTGGCGCAAGTTAAAATGCTAGAAGCGTGTGAAGGGAATCAGACCAGTGATTTAACAGTACCATTTGTTCTCCGCGCAACAAATTACTATACCGCGAATCTCTCTATTAGAGCGACAGCAAAAAGACCTCGTTCTCGCGAAGCACGCGCTGCCATGATCTTCGCAAGGACGACACGAGAGAGAGAGAGAGAGCACTCTTCATAACGTTCTTTTTCCTTTTTCTTCTTTTTTTTTTGCTATTGGATGGCGGTGTTCGTACTTGATTCGCTACACCTGTTGCTCGCGTTCTGGGTTGCAAGAACTATTACTGCGAAAAAGGTAAATGGTAGACACGGGGAAAAACGAAGGATCGTTCAGCAATAATGTCTTTTAAAACGCGGAAATCAAATTGACCGAGGCTACGCCTATGTTCCCGAGCACTTTTTACAAATGCAAGTGAATTATCCTGGTCGAGGTTTATTTGATATAAACGTTTACCTAAATTTGCGTTATGTCTGACCCATTGCATTTACGATTTGTTACAATTTCGTTAATTGTCAGAATTTGCAAGAAATGGATGCGGTCAAATTAATAAAAAAATTAACAGTTTACTGAATTTAAGATATTTTAGTCTAGATTCTATCTTGTTTACTAGTAAATAATTTGTTTGGGAAAATTGAAGACGTAGCTTTAAATTTTAAGTATTTTCCCGCCAATTTCGAGCTTCTAAAATGGCGGACCGTGCCCCAGAGAGAGAACAATATTATTACGACAATACAGACTTTCGTTTTACTTAAAAATAATATAAGGTTTAAGTTCAAAGCTTTCCTTGCCAACTCCTTCCTTCTAAAATGACGGACGAGCTCTAGAAAACAGAACAATATTAAATTCAATAATTCACAACATTAAATTTAATAAAATCCGAGACAACTAATAAAAATAAATTCATTATCAATGAATGGAATGAAAATCGTGTCTCCTACTCTCTATAAGCACGCAGACAGTCGCAAAGTACGTACTATGAATAGGAAGCACTGTGTTCTTCATGTTTGTTAAATATTTTAATCTCAGGCTATTCATTAAAGTTTATAGGACCCCTTACGTGCTAGACAGCGTATTGACAATAAAACTTGCGAATCGCAGGAATATCAAATATATTACCGTCTTTGAGACCGTGCCATTTCGCTCGACCCACTTTTATTTTCTCTTCACGGCTGTTCCCCGTCGTGTTCTTCCTGCTTCTCTCTTCGTTTCGCGTAAAGTAAAGCTACAGGCACTAACGAGGATTTAAGTGAATTTCATAATCTCAGGCTGTGCTCGAACTTTTTCTTACCTACTCCTTTCTTTCGGGTACCGTTCCAGGCTTTGCTTCACTTTCCTCTTCGACTTGTTCGAGCGTTCCGCTTTTCTGCAATACGAGAAAGCTGTTAGATCGCTTTATCATGCAGCTGACAAGAAAATGTACATTGACAGTCGAACATGTCCAAAGTTTAAAATAATAAATACGAAATTACTTAGAATTTAGAATTATTATTTCTTATAATAATGATTATTATCACTTTTATTTAACTCTATTATTAGGAATTTAGATTAGATTTATTTATCGAAAATAATAAATACGAAATTATTTAGAATTTAGAATTGTTAAGAATTATGATTTTTTTATAATAATAGTTATTATTACATTTATTTAACTTTATTATTAGGAATTTAGAATTATTTAGAATTTAGAATTATTAATAATTATTATTTTTTTAGAAGAATAACAATAATTATTATTATTCAGCTTTATTATTAGGAATTTCGAATTGTTTAGAATTTAGATTGGATTTATTTAGATTAGATTAATAAGGCATTCTTGTTAAATCAGAGTGGTTAGAAATTCCGTGTTATTTGTTTACAGTTCCCTACCCCATCTGCAATTATTTAACCGGAAAAAATTGTCTGAAATTCTCTCGACAGAGTGAAGTGCGAGGTCATTTTTCTAACAAATCGTACAAATTAATCGGTAATACGATCGCGGCATTTTAATCGGGAATCTTTATTAACCGCTGTCAAGTTTGCTATGGAATCGCGGAGGTTTCATCGTCGGTTATCCCTCGACTAATGTCGATATTCAATTTCTCCTTTGCTCCGATCTTCATTAATAGGGTACAAAATTAATTGATCCGCCGAAGGGGTTAAAATTATGTTCACCAAGAGTGGATCATTTTTGCGAGCGAGCAAGACTGACTGCCGCTGCCTGAAACCACGGAATCCAGAACCATTGTCCTCATTACGAGAACTTAATTATAATAGAGTTACTCAGGCCCGTGTTCTTGGAATACTTCACCGAACTTTGCTATAGTATTTTAAACTCGGACCACCCCGGTGTTACCGCGATGGCGAAGCCTCGATAAACACAGTTGTTCCCGGAATGTTTTTTAAAGGATGCTGTATATTTTTTGGATTTTACGTTACTGTGCCAGCTCGTAACTAAGAATTAGAAACTATTGTACAACAGCAATTTTTAATTGTGGAAATGTCTTTGATTTTTAATCGTTCAAGTTGGTACTGCGAATTCCCTAGGTGGCGGGAAAATGCTCGAATTCAAAAGTTTTATAATTGATTCAATATAGAACAACTCTAAATTAACAAACCGTCACAATCACCTTTAATTTTTATAAAATTCAGAATATACAAGAACTAACATTAATTTATAATAAACAGAAATATTATTATGGTGTTATTAGTACTAGTAAATGGTGTTATTATAAGCTGAAATAGCGTAGTAATTACAACAAATATGGAAGAGTCCGAGTCCAGAAGCAGTCGCAGCAAAATAAAATGTGTATTATTAGTTTTCATTTATAATTTTTTGTTGATCTTTTGGTGTACAGCGGTGGTTTGTGAAGTATTGATTATTTCGAGGCAACAGTCTCGTTTTCAAATTAATTACGGGCGCTGGCCAGTTTCATCTCAAGCTAATGCGTTTCCTTGCCGCAGCAGAAACAGATATCCGATTTCCGGTCAGAGGAAACTCTATGCTGGTAATTTACGAGGTCCATAGGTCTCGAGTACACTTTCCCCATAATGACTGCAAAACAATACAGGTCATTCGCTGATTAACGTAGTTCGTATTGTGGCGTGTATATCGGGGAATTCTTACAGACTCCGAATCGTGTTGTACACCGGTAGTAAAAATGAATGTATATGGAATACTCAGTTCTTGCTAATACTGATATTCACAAATTGTTTTCAGTTTGATTTTTTCACTGTTTTCGCGTTACGGTTCACGAGTTGCGTAGCCAGGAAAATTATCAGAGCAACAATTCAAGCTCTACCCAACTCTACCTTGCGCGGCTTCCTTTTTAAGTTCCTGCGAACATCTTTCGCGTTCCCATGCAAGTAGCTCCCATGCCAGGGAAGAAGACTGACAGTAGTCATCGGGTAAAACGTATCAAGATCGATCCTCAGAAAGAGAAGAAGTACTCGTCAACACTGCACATGGTACCAGCTACAATCACCTGTACACTACCACTCGACTTGCATGCGAAACGACCCATACCATGCTACATTTTAATTCTATTTTGTATATGCACTCGTTTAATATTATAATTTGGCGAGAAATAAAGAATATTAGTTACAACTGGACATGAATATTCGATATTAGAATTAAATTAATGTCTTCGAAAATTTCGGGGACAGCAAAATTTTTGAAACCAGAGAAAATTAAGTGCGGTATTAAAAGAATCTGATAGTGAAGCAGGTGGCACGAAAATTTGTTGCCACCTCCTTTGCTCCTTTGATCATGTTCTCCTAGTAGAAATCCGAAAATTCCGAAAAAATTTCGAAAATTCCGAAAATCGAACCTTGTATTAGGAGAATATGATATTGAAAGAGGTGGCATGCAATTCAGTAGTATAAGTCAACGACAAGTAAGACGGCTGAAAATTTTCTAAAATTTCGAAAAATTGAACTTTTGTATTAGGAGAATATGATATCGAAAGAGGTAGCACGAAATTCAGTAGTATAACTCAACGACAAGTAGGACGTTCGGGAAAAATGGAGGGTTCAATAACTAAATACGTAGATACGTCTTTTCATCACATTTCCTTTATTTATTCATTGTCAATTCTTACATAAAATAATCGTTTTAAAATACAATATAACTGTGTACATATAATGTACACAGGCGTTGGTAACCGTGTTATGGCACATGGTAACGGGCAGTAATTTAAGGCCTTCTCCGTACAAGCATAGACGAGGTATAATAGTAGACCAGGCTTCGGAGTTAATAGTAATTCTCGAGACAGTTTCGAGTGAACGCGTCGTCGAAAGCTAGTAACAAGTAAATTAAATTTTACTATATATTCTTTTTATAGTCTTACTATATAATCTTAACTGTAAAATTCGAAAGAGTTAGGAAATAATTCATCCACAATTATGCGGTACATCGTTTTCTATGAGATGTCAATGTATTATATTTTACCTCTGACTCACAAACTAACATCAAACTGTCCCAAAACGGAAACTCCCAAAAATTGAAAATAATCATAAGAATAACTCACACAATACAAACGATCATAAAACGCCCAAATTTCCCTAGACACAGAAAAAGTTCGACAATCCGAGAATTCAGGGCGGAAACAACTAATAGCATTGCTATCGACATCCTCTCGGAGGATACACAGAAGTAGTGTCTCCCGAAGGTGTTACTAAGTAGAATAAATGACCGCGAGATAGATGATAGGTTGAAACGGGAGCAGGCTAATGGAAATAAAGTTGCCGATGACAAGATAGTAAAACAGTAATCAACACTGCTCCGATATCGGCGCACTGTAATTTGTTGACCGGTGTACTGAGAGACGGAGAGAGAGGGGGAGGGGGGAGGATGGCAGGCCAATCGGTCAAATTCCCACGTGTCAGCCGATGGTTGTCTGTCTGTTGCGAAACGGCCAATAACTCGCAGTCCCGTGGGAGAAGAGATTAATGTCCGTTTGCCTGCGCACGATACGCAATCGCGAATATTTCGCACTGCCACCCTTCATTAGAAAAGTACCTGTGTCCCCATAACATTCGAATTTACCGCCGAAATGCCCGTGACCTGTCCACAGCTCGCCAATTTGAATTCACCGCCAAAATGGTACCTCCGAAATACAATTTTTGACAAAAATGAAGGTAATTCCTTCGTTAAAATAAAAAAAATAAACAATGGTAAATCCTGATAACATTCAAACTTACCGCCAAGTACTCGCGCATCCATCGGTTTAAATTTACCGCCAAAAAATGGCACCCCTAGAATTTGATTTCTAATGAAAATATTGATATATTTGAGTCCTGTGAATATTTTTTTGTTCGAGGACTTTAATTTTAATACTACTAACGTGAGATAATTTAATAGTATTATTTAACAGTATTTAATCCTTTACACTCGAGTGGCGACTCTGAAGCGCCACTAGAAATTGTTGTGGCATTATTTCAAAGAAATTACAAATAATGTTACAAAATATTTGTTACATTACAAAATTTGTATTTAATAGACGTCTAAACATTTAAATATTATATGTCGTATAAATATTATATCGGATCAGTTTCGTATGAATAAAATGAAAATACTCTAAGACGGAAGAAAAATTTAGTTTTAGAATGAAAATACCGCCGAGTGCAGAGTTAATTTGATAGCAGTATTTTTTACTATTTAATTTAATAGCATTGAATTTAATGATTACGGGGATCCCGCAAGCAATGGTTGTTATCGAATACGAGTGTAGGCCACCGATATGATGAATTTTCGTTTTGGTCCCCAACAGAAGGGTAATCAAATTTCCCACCCCTTTTAGATCGTGTGTTCGGTTTTACCACGAAAAATCTAGTCAATCGAAAGGCTGACAGTCCCGGCCACAAAACCGAACTTCCCCACGGAAAGGTAACAACGTTGCAAACCAGGTACAAACATCTTAATCCCCAAAACCTCGAAGAAGTCACGTACCGATCGTAAAACAGCACTAAACCGGCGCGTCCCTGACAAAACTATCTATCGATCCCGTATCATACATCCGTTTTTACGACGGGGTGCCCTGTGTACCTTCTCTAAGAGGGGAAAAAAGAGAGGGGGGTTGGGGTGGGATGACAGAGAAGGATCTTTTATCGTTTGTTTCTACTTCAATGAAAATTCATCCGATCAAATCTCGAGCATCCGCGGAGCATCCCTTGGGGGTGTACGGGTGGGAAAGGCAGAGCAAACAGCGGAGAACGGGCATAGACTAAATATATAGACCGAAGACGGTATTACCGTAACCGTAGCACTATACTGCAACCAGACGCGATGTACAATGGGTTTCCTTGTTACATTTACAGGCTCCCTGGGCACTTCGGTGTTCGACACGGACGTGTACCTCGTCGGCGCTAGCGGCGGCGTTTACGCCCTTCTTGCGGCCCACCTCGCCAACGTCCTCCTCAACTACAACAACATGGAGTTCGGCATCGTTCGGCTAATAGGCATCTTCGTGATCGGTAAGAATCATTGCGGCAATCGTAAACGTTGAATAGCCTACCTGCGCCTGACCTGTCCAACTTCTCCGTCGCGGGCCACACGAACCCCGCTGTCCATCTGTTCTCGCACAAGCTCCTTCTTGCGTTATAACTAGACTGCAGATCTGTATGCACAATAAAAAAATGTTTGCATTGATTTTAAGACACAGGAGCGAAATAAAAGTTTCTTTCCTCCTTTAATTATTTTATTAAGCTCAAACCAATACGCTGATGTCCTTAAATCTTTTCAATATGTCTACCGCATTAAATCGGGCTTACCCATTTTTGTCGTGAATGCATAAAATCCGCAGTCTAGTTATAACATCCGGAATAGGTTCACGATAGAGGCAAATGTCACGCGTCAAATAGTGTGGGAACGTCACTTCCCACCTTAGAGGAATGAGGAAGTGGGAGAACGTGCCAACTGTGGGCTGTGGGTTGGACAGGCCTGCCTTAGATATCCTCCTAGGTCCCCTTTGCATAAAAACCTGAAATAGCACGGATTGAATAAAACTGAAGGGCATAGCCAAAGGTAGTCTAGCCTAGCTATACACATTCCCCCGCCTGAAACTACGCCCATTAATGCGAACAATCCGGTAACAATGTCGTCTGTTTCCAGCGAGCGCGGACGTGGGGTTCGCCATCTACGACAGGTACGCAGCCGAGCAAATGGGCCCGCCTGTCTCGTACGTGGCACACCTGACCGGCGCCCTGGCGGGCCTGACGATCGGCTTACTCGTGCTGAAGAACTTCGAGCAACGGTTGCACGAGCAGCTCCTCTGGTGGGTCGCGTTAGGCGTATACGCGGCGTGCACGATCTTCGCGATCATGTACAACCTGATGCACCCGGACTATCCATGACGTGAGGTCAGCTTCGCGTACGGCCAGCCTAGAAGAACGTAACGCGAAGCTGAATGCCGGCGGCCAGGGAACGTCGAAGAAGCCAACAACGATCCTCTCTCGAGGATCCTCCTCTGGAACGGAGGGGCGGACGAGGGGAGGAGCCCCTTCGGAAAAACACATCGTTTTCCCGCCGCGGAGGACGGGGGGACCGATCGAATATGAATGAAGAGGAACCGGACGGAATATTCAGTCTCCGAGCGGGGGCGGGGGAGATCGCGCGGGAAAAATTTCGCCGAGTGGCCGCCGACCTCGGACAAACAAGAAGACCTCTAATGGCCGACCGATCGGAATATGGAAATCCGAGGAAGAGGGGCAGGGGGGAGAGAAAGAGGGAGAGAGAGAAAGAGAGACAGACAGAAAGAAGATGCGGCGTGGTCTCTCGGAGCTTGAACAAGCAAAAAATCATCAGGCAAAGGGAACCGGTGGCCAGGACAGCCGATAAGAAGAAACCGAGGATCGATCTCGCCGATTTCTCCCGGACCCTCTCGATCTCCATCTAAAAAACAAACAAACAAACACCGGATCGCGAAGAACCCCGTCAATTGAAACCCTGAAGAGAGTCCTCTGTCGCGAGCACCTTCCCGCCACGAGAAAACCAAAGATTCGAGATACACCTCCCCGAGGGGGACGAGACGAACACACGGAGGCTGCGAGAAACCAAAGATGTTGAGTCACCCTTTTCGATTTTTTTTTTTGCTTTGGAGAGGGAGGACCTGGTCCGGGAAGGATGCAGACGAAGAGGACGCGCCGTGAAACCTGGATCGATCG
The DNA here is from genome assembly GCA_028454255.1 of Halictus ligatus. Lineage (NCBI taxonomy): Eukaryota > Metazoa > Arthropoda > Insecta > Hymenoptera > Halictidae > Halictus > Halictus ligatus. The sequence goes on along the minus strand of CM052135.1, from coordinate 11,902,643 downwards.
TCCAGCAAAGAGTTCCTGAAGAGGAAAAGAATTTTCCTGAAGAGAACGCGGGGGAAAATGGTCAACAGTTAATCCTTCGACGGGTGTTCTTCGATGATCGTTGATCTTCAGGAGATTGCTGGACCTGAAAGCGATCGAGAGGCGGTCTGATGGTCGGAGAACGGTTCCAGCTGTTCCAAGGTCGTTGTGGCCGCCTTCCTCGGCGATCGGTCTAACCTGTATACCAGTAAACTGTAAATAGTTCTGTACATAGATGATGATGGCGGTCGCGGGCCTGCGTGTGCTTGTACGCGCGCGCGCGCGCGCGCGTGTGTGTGAAGGACGAATGAATAACGGGGCTGGAAATGATGAGAGTGTCACGTGGAACCGAGATGAGGATCAGGAGTCGGTTGGTCACGCGATCTAGTCCGATGATCGCAAGGTCGTAAAGATGGCGTTGACGCTTTCGTTGGATTTGCGCGGAATCCTCTTCTGGGTATGAAGACACCATGAGACTTGTAGAGGGAGACTGTGATTTTGAATTTGGTTCGGGGTTGATCTTTGTTTGGTGTTGTTCGTTGAAGATGTGAGATTTTGAAACTGGTAGTCAAAATGGAGGTTTAGTCAAAATTTCGTTTTTTGGAAATAATTTACTGAAAATTTCTCTCGTTTCCGTGCCACCTTTTTTCTCGGACAACTATGTTCCGTCAAAATCACAAGTCTCCCGCAGAGACACAGTATCAAACTCGTTGGTGATCCTACATGCTAGAGTTAGACACTTCCGAGGCTCCTCTCACACAATAGTACTCCCACAGAATAGTACTATAAAAAAAAACACTAGTGTGCTTGTACAAAGTAATCTTGCGCAAGTGCCTAACTTACAGATTAAAACGAACGAAAAGAAAGAAATCTAGTTTCACTGCCTCGCTGAATAATATTAATAATAATAATAATAATAATTGTAATAATAATAATAATAATATTAATAATAGATATACTATTCAGATGTAAACGTCTCTCCGAAAACCCTTGAGCACCGTTCGGTCGATCGTTGCATTAATGTTCTGCGATTTTTGCAATTGAGCGAAGAACAAATTGATCTGTCACTCGACTTGTAATATACATAAACTATTTTTATTAAATTAATCCATATATTTCTATAACGAAAACTATAATTAGAAAGCAAAGATTAACTGTTAGGTCGGATCGATTCGAACGGCGCGCGAGCATCGGACAGCTCTAGGCAGGTTGCAATCATTAGAACTGGAGCTGGGCGAGCAAAAATTTCCACTAATTTTAAGCATTCTCAAACCAAAAGGGCAGCTTCTATACGTCATCTAGATCAAGCACGGGCAATAGATGCTCCTCCGGAGCTCCCAGATTGGCCCCCGAGGGCCACTATTAAATCTCCAATAGAAACCCCTACATCTCTAGATGTCTAATTATTTTGCTTTCTCTTTTGGTGGCTCGCCCAGAGTGGGCGTGGCTTAATTGCTCCTGACTCTAGCAGGGCCAGAGCGATGTCCCAGAGAGCAATTTTCGCCACTAAAGAGCAAGCGTTAACTTCAACTACCATCAAACAAACAAAAAGACCCACTATCTTCGCTAGAAACGCATTTATCTTGCTCTCCTTCTGTACGGACCGCCCCGAATGGGCGTGGCCCGTTCATTCCGGCTTCAACGGGCCTACAGTCATCTCCAGGTGGCAAATCTGTGCTCCTGCTTGACTTATCTCCTTCAAACGTTCGAACAGTGAAACAATGCACTTAAAATTGGTGCGACCTTAAGCAAACATTAAAAACAAAACAAAAAAGAAAACAAACCCAAAGAGGATCTGCGCAATTTGCAAACAGCGTCTCAGGGAATCCGCGGGAGCCCCGTTCGCACGTTTCGCGCGAGTCCCAGTGGGTGTGTGCGTGTGTGTATTTGTAAAAGTCGGTTTCAAGAGCGCCATTTTCGTTTGTCCCGCATGTGTCGTTTAACTTATTCGCGTTGTTGCCGCCGGAGCAACGTCGCCGCGCAGAGCTCATTCTATTTATTGATATAGTTTTTTCTCCGGTTCGGGGCGTCGGACCGACGCGACGCCGATTTTTCGTCGATCTCCTCGAGTCCGCTCGGCAAATTCCGTCTTCTTTCTCTTCATGTCCCCGTCAGCCTCTTCCCCCCCGAAGCGGAGCCAATTTATCCCGGGCGTCTCGTGTCGTACAAATGTAATCGGCGAAAAGTCGATTCGCCACCCGATCCAAGTATTACCTTTTATAGTATTTTCATCGGTCGATCTACCGTTCGCGGAGACGCGTTCCCCTCTCGATCGACCGATCCTCTAACCCGTGGAATCCCAGCGTCCCCGCTGCCATTTTGATTTTTTTTCTTTCGTCGTTCAGAAATTCTCAAGATAAACCCGAGTAAATCCAGATTCTGAAAATCGTTTGTTCCGTCGACAAATCGGCAATATACAGTACAGTTACAATTTTTTATTATTTGTTTTTAAATTAATTTATTTATAGTACAATTTATAGAAATGCGATTAAACGATTCGTATGTTTGTAATTTAATTTTGGAGCGTTCGTCGCGATCAGAGCAAGACTGCCGCGGAAGCCATTTCGTTTGCATAGATAGAACAAAATGGCGAAAGGGACGCTTTGGTTCCAGGGGAATTCCACTGCCGGCGAAGGGCCAGGGAAGCTGTAGCAAGCTCTTCGGGGTCCGATTATTCCCTCTGTTCCCCCTCGAGGAAGAAGAAGTTCGGTACCAAAGAGTCGAAGGCGAAATAAGCGAGCGAGTTCAAACCGAGAGTGATTAACGATGCTAGTCAATTAGTAGCGGCAAGGGGCAGCTAAACACTAAGACATTGCCGAGGAGGGGCAGCTTTTCCTTCTTCCGTTGATTACGCGAAGGAAAAATGTCGGTTTTGTGTTCGAACGAGAATGCAAAATGGCCGAAAGTCGCGATTTTTCGAGCGGATCTTCTCTTTAGCTTTTCTTTTTTTTTCCTTTTTTTTTCTTTTGCATCGAACACTCGCAAAATGCTATTCCAAGGCGACTTCCGACTACTTTACGGTTGTGAGACTTTTTTTTAACATCCTTCACCGCGAGTATGGTTGCGAAGAACTACTTCGAGTTTGCCGAATTATTTCTTTGTAAAAGAAAAAAACGTACATAAATGATTTTCGAAGCACACCGAGTGCTGTATTTTCCATGTTGTTAGCTGTGGCATTATTCGTGTCGGTTTTGATGGCGATTTAACGACAGTATTCTTTTTCAATATGGCCGCGAAGTGTCTAGCTGCAATACAATAACTGAGAATGATTGTTATGAAATAGAATTTACGTGCAGCTTTTGCTTTAATTTTAAACGCAATTGAAGAAGAGAAACACTATTTTTGTTAGTTTTAACGATGTTACGACTACGGTATTCTTTTCCAATATGGCCGCCAAGTTTCCATCTACAGTATAACAACTCAACACTTATTTTAAATCCGAATTGACATATACCTTTTGCTATGTACAACTTTTTCTTAATTTTCATAAAAACATTTGACGAAGAGAAACACTATTTTTGTTGGTTTTAACGGTAATTCAACGTCAGTATTCTTTTCCAATATGGCCGCCAAGTATCTACAGTAAAATGTCTGCAGAATTGTTTCAAAATCGAAACTACACGAACCCTTTGCTACGACTTCAACCCGATCAGCAGCAAATGCAAAAATAAAAGTTCCGAACAGAAATTTGAAGAGTCGATTAAAAATCGATTCAGGTATTGAAACACCCCAAATCGAAGTAGTTCAATGATTGTAAGAGACCACTAATCTCAATTTACGGTACAGTAAACTAAACAGAGGAGGCAACGCTGAAAACTTTCGAAAACCCAGTTTTGTATGGATTCGTTAGCAAAAGTAATTAGTATTTATTCAACGCGTATCCTATCCAAGATGGCGTCTTCGAGTGAGACCAAAACGTTCATTAGAATGAAACATCGAATATATTTATTTCCGCCAGTACAATCATATTCGATAAATTTAGGGAAAAAACGCGGATCAAAGAGGAAATTATTTTTTGCGAGCGGTAAGAATGCCGATTCTTGATAAACAATCAATTGTCGGTAGTATTCATCCCGATTTTTCCAGTTCATTCTATTTTCAATGTTTAGACTGTCCGTGGACCTTGCGAAGAGCGATAATAATCAATAAATAAACAATTTCTCTGTTTCAGTTGATATCTTTTTGTTTAATCATTGCCAAAAATTAAAGATTAACTAAAAAATTAGATCGAGTAGTATCTAACACGATTCGGTAAGATTGATAATTAATAAACTGCCGATTTTTCTGCACTTGATTATTAAAATCAAACAAAATAATGTACACATATATTCTTCACTGTTTGTTTACATTTATTTATGGACCTAAATTTGCAGAAAAATCTGCCGTGATTCATCGATTGCCCTTCGTTTAAGGACCACCGACATAACTTGCAAGTTCACTGAATAATTTCAATAGATTGAAAAACAAAACCCAGTGAAAAGCATTCATACTCAACAAATTAATTTCCATGGAAACTTTCTGTGGAATATTAATTTCTGCGTTTATTTATTTATTCGAAATCCTGCGTTCATCGTTACCATAAGCAGATAAGCAGCGTCGACGAGTGTCTTTCATTTTGATCACTCATTAAATTATTTTTCTAAGTTGATCGTCGTCTTGTCGTCCTTTCTTGCTATCGCTGCTCAAATCGTTACTCGATTATGATAATTTAATTTCGAATTCGCAGACCCAAATGGTGGATGTTTATGCTATTATTAATATTAATCAATCAGAGGTTCCGTGCGAGAAATAAAAATTGATCGAACGATCGCAATCCGATTGCATTGAATGCATAAAATTCGCTGTTTGGTATTCTGTTAGTATTATTATTCTATTTTTAACACCTGTTTCTGGGCATTGTTTATTAACTTTTAGATACGGATAAGAGTGGGGGGGGGGGGATTTTGGCAAAGGTTTCAGACTTTCATTTTTAAATTAGTCATTGAGGCCAGTCGATTTGTTTTAGATAAATTTTAGTGAAATTCACTGGTCGATGGTCAACGAAAACAGCCGATGATTTGTAAATTGTAAATTGACAAATTTGGACGAATTCAACATTTTGTCATGTAAAATAATGAAGGAAATTGTGGATACTTATAAATGTATTGTAAACTTCTATTTACAAATTTTTTGGACCTCGGAATCACACAAAAATTAATTTATTGAATTAGCCCATAGACGTACGAAGTCTGAAGTTTAACAAATTTTTATTTATTTTTTCTAGATTGACAATAACATTAATAGTTGCTCTTTTCTTGAAGGAGTATTTTTGATAGTTATTTTTGCAATATGTCGGTAGTAGGTACTCAGATGTACTTAAAAATTCTAATTTGTGTATACAATATAAACAATTATAATTGTTAATTGTACTTATTAACAAATCACGGTGATTTTCGTTTCATCGACCATGTTCGTCGCGAGTGCAAATCAACCGTAAGGTAGTCACGATTTTTAATTAGGGAGAAGCCGAACTGCTGATCGAGATCGAGCATCGTTCATACGTTTATTTATTTATTTATACTATGTTTACGGTCAGTCGTAATCCGTTCACAAGCCAAAGAGGCGGAGGTAGAAAACGAGGAAAAAGTAAACGGAACGAAGAGGGAAACAAACGCCGGGAAAAAAATTCAAGAGTTTCCCCTAGCGCGACTAATGATATTATCGTTGCTGTAGTTGCTACTTATTATTGTCCACTTTATGTAATAAATTATTCTAATCGTCGTCGCACCGTTCGCCGGCATACACATATCTCCTTTATTCGAAATCGACGGGCAGTATACTTTTTTCCGATCTGTTTGTTTCCGGCAACGAGCCACGATCCGTTTAGGATGATGATGATGATGATGGATCTTTTGTAAATTGTATAAAAATGGTAGCAAAAGTTGTAAAAGGAACGCGAGGAATGTGCGAAAAATAAAATTTTTGTGAAGAACCGACTGCTATCTCTCTTCCTCTCCGAAAACGATTTAAGAAATATGTTGTAAAATACTTTTGGATACCTCATTGTATCGTTAAAAATATTTATTCAACATATCAACAGAAACTACGCTTGAAACTATTGAGAAACAACTTATTCGGATTTAATCCATTTTCATTTTATGAACATCAAAAATGGCGGTCATTTTTTCTCTTCTCCTTCAAAAACGATTAACAAAATATTCAAATTCAAATATTAAAATTATTTAACTTACTGTAACCATGCTGCAAATGGTTGAAAATTCAAAAATCTTACATAAATTATGCGGACGCAGAATCACAAGGAGGAGCGGGTAAGTCAGATAAATATATTTGTTCTCGTAAATATACAAATTGTCCTACAATAATATCAAGGAACAATATGTTCATTCGATCGATGACTCTTAGTTGATCTGTTCTCATATCACGAATCAGTGCGAGTTTGGTTAAGGCTAGTGTCGGGATCAAGCATTATTCTGCTTAACAACGAAACATGATCGATTAAGTCTTACGCGGAAGTATTTAAATATATGATGGCAGTGCGTGTGGAATTAATTATAATTTAATTAAAATCTAACGGAATGACGGCGAAAAAATCTTACAAACTCGAAAATCTTTAAAGTGCAGAAACGAGATTGACCAGGTCGAAAGTACCATTAAATAAAACAGTCATCATATAAAACAGTTTAGTGCGTTCGATACATTCGTATGGCATGAACACATAAAATCCGCAGTCAGATCAATCAAACTCTCATGGTCAAGAAATAAAAGTAATCTTAACATTCGTAGTCGATTATACAGAGCATTTGCTGTCTTAATATTCACGCAGTTAATTTATTATTCAGTTAGAAATTAAAAATACTCTGGAAACTGCTGCAATGTTATGTTCTCCAAGATGGTGGAGTCGAACGTCCCTCCAGATGTTGAATAATTATTTTACACAGTGTATCTTCGATTTAGAGCAATTTATACTGAAAGTAACCAATGGTAGAATAACTTACGCGCTTTTATTGTAAACTGCTCTAGTCTCATATTTTGATAGATGTCGGTGGAGATACCATCCGCCATCTTGAAAAATTCGAGTAGGACCTTCTCAGAGCTTGAATAATTATTTCAACCAGCGTGTTTTTCAATAGAACGCAATTTTGAGCAATATACAATGGAAGATGACCAACTTGAAGACTTCCAGAAGAATTTCGTGCAAGAATCGCGCAACTTATGAGTTGATTTTTCATTCGAAAAATCATCATATGATCAACTTGATCCCACCACTAGTTAAGGCCGCCTTTCGAAACTCTCGCTCCCACATCTCTCTCTCTCTCTCTCTCTCTCTCTCTCTCTCTCACAGTCCTACTTACTGTCAAGTCTGTCGGAATCGTACACATGGTACTCGATGTAATAGACGAAAGTATTATACATGGTCTATGATATCGGTTAATGATCTATTTTAATTAACGGGACGTGGGCGGGGGTAATTAAATTAACGAGTCGGGCCGAGCCTCTTTCGAATCGCTCGGGCATAGTTTCCCAACCTTGACTCACAGCTCCCATAAAAATCATTTTTCCCCATCAGCTGTCCTCGCCGTCAAACTGTCCCCGAGAGCAGTTTCGTCGCATCCCAAATTTGTCTATCCCCTAAGCGGACTAACCATAAATTCCAACGGCCCCCGTTGGGAAACTATGGGTTTAGGGTATCTATATCTTGAGAACTGTGTCCGATCCCCTAATCTAGACTGCGAATCCTCCTGCGCCTAGTGTAAACTCGGATCCTATGGGAACGAAATCGATTAGGTCTCTCTCTGTCTCTAATCTTACTCCGAAGGAAAAATCGCATAAACATTCGCAATCCGCCGACAACAATCGAGCCTGTGACGCTAACAAACGAGCACGAGAAAAATAGATTATATCCACGTTGTCATTTACATATCCGTAACGAGCAACAATAGGCATCGATCTCTCTATTATCATCAGTAAATCCTCTGTGTGTGTGCTGTGTATCTTTGTGAGTGTGTATGTTTGTACGTGTGTGTTGTCATTACGATAAATTCCGACGTTTACACACTAACTGGATAAAATCGAGCTAAATTCGAAAGGAATAAAAGACAAGTTCTGCTTGGAAGCTACGAAGTCGGATATCGTTCTATTCGTATTTTAAATATCAAAAAACCGACCAGGCGCCATTCGGAACGCGTTCGAGTCACGCTGTGTCCACGACAATTCTTCGCGTTAACCGTTAATTAATTAATTACAAAAATATGTGTATATGTAGTACGATTCTCATTCGAACCGTCGAAAGTTAGTCGTTTCACATCGAAGCGAGTAGTAAACGTTATTGTATGGCGTTAAAGCTTTCGGTAGCGTCCTTACACTCTAAAACCGCGTCGCCCAACGACGATGCGCCATTCTCATCGACGTCATTCGATGACTCGACATTACTTTATCGTCCATGAAACACCGGACAATGAAAAAATCTTTGTTGTTTTTAATTGTTCCGTTATGAAACTCTTGGCATCGTATTCGCGACTCTTTCCCGAGTAAAACGACACCCAACACGACACTTTTTCGATCATGCTTACTCGTGTTGTCCGTCGAACCTCGATTATCCGAACTGATCGATCAATTACGATTTTTTTTTAAGTCACAAAACAGTTCTCTAGCTGTAATACTAGATTAAATTTTTACATTTAGCTCTTTGTCAAGCCGTTTAATGGAGAATTCCGATACGAGTTCGGATAGTCGAGGTTCCAATAAATCGTGGATTAAACGAACAATTGTACTCCGAATGGTAGCGTGCTTGGGCTTGTTTGAATCGAAAAAATGTCACCAATATGATAGAAACAGTCCCATAAAATCATAATCAAAAACAAAAAAGTTTCACAGCCCCCGGTAGTGGGGGTAAATTTTTCACAAATGTTTTTGCACACCTCTTTCACAAATACATATATTAGCGTACATTTCAAAACCACCTATAATCATTATCATGTTACAGCTGCACGTGTTTTTTTTTTAATTTTTTCGAATAGTTTTTCTTTTTTTAGAAATTTAGAATATGCGTCTTTTGTCTAGCTCTATAGTCGTTCGAACGATCATGTTCGATAGTATCTGAACATTGAATATATATATATATACGCGTTTACACATATGCATATGATCATTGGAAATATTTATTTCACATTCTTTCCTTGCAAAATCTTCAGGAATATTTAAAATATTTACGACAATACGTTATCATCGAACGTACGAACTTTGTACTGGAAAGAAAATGTTATTTAACTTGCTTATAAATATCTAGACTCGAGAAATTACGTTACATCGAAAGTGTAATGAACGCAAACTATTATTTAACAATCTGGAAGAAGTAGGTCGTAGTAAAAATCGATTTTTCTTCGGAATCATTGTTTTAACTATTCCTTTTTTTCTAATATTTTCTAATATAAGTATTTATAGTTAAAGTTTTTGCCATTTTTGGTCGCCGTGTTGCAAAGAGGCGTCCAAGATGGCGGCGCTCTCGTATCACAAAACTATATTACAATTTGAAACTATAAACATTCGAGGAGAACACGATACAAAAATTTGTTTTCTCTTTCGTAGAACTCTAATGCTAACGAGCCTAAGAGTATCTTTTTTTTTTCTTTTTTATGCAGATTCACTGGACCTCTCTTTACACGTGTCCCCTGTTTTATGGACGATAATATGCGACAATAGAGATTTAGAATTCAATGTAAAATTTACGAAAAGGGAAATGAGTTCTCTAGAGTCCACGATTCGATTCACGAATCGTTCTAAAATTTTTACGAATAATTATTCGTAGAACTTGATACATTCGAACTGTGGGCTTCCATTTTGATGTACTATTACATCCTCGAGTTTGAAGTCGCTGAACTCCAAGGTTATTTCCTTCGTGGCAGTAAGAAATTGTTGGCAGAGTGATTTTTATGATCGAATTGTTACAAACTCAAACAGAAAGATTTAATATTTTATTCTTTCGATGTTGTTGTGCTTTAAAAAATGGTAAAATACACCCTTGTACTTTACGTGTAAATATAGTATGTGGCAGTATGTGCCCAAGCTGATCATTTATAAAAAATCTCCAACTTCGTGAAAAATCATCACAGATTTTGTTAATTCGATGTTAAGTCAAAATTTATCTACTGAATCCGTTATTCGAAGTATGGGCAGTGACATTGCATAAGCGAGAACTACGAAAACTAGACTTTGACTCATTTGTGAACCGTCGCAGTCTTAATTGTCGATTTAGATTACTTTACAAAGGAACGAAATGAACGATAAGTAGAAAAACGTATACGAAGAACCGAAGTCATCGAAGAAACTAGGAAAAATTGTTACAAATTTTCTGACTCTGTCGGACAATAACCTCGGAGTTCTATCGTCTATAATGCTCTGGCCCCGATGGTGAATTTAATCTCAAAATGGGATGTAACTATATCCCATGAGTATTGTAATTCTGAGCTCCCACAAGGCCAGGGATGTCTAGCTAATTCAGCTGACAAATATTCTACAATCTCATCTAGTGGCCAATGGAGTAGAACAGGGTGTTAATACTAGCAAGTAATACTATAGTGAGTACAAGTAATACTTTTCATGTTTGGCGAGCGATGGAAACATTCGAACACCCAAATAGTTCACTTTCGGTACATGAAATATCTGTACAATTCGTAGCAAAGAAGCAATTACCATATTTATTAATAATGTGATATTATTTGGCAAAACCTATACTATTGGATCTCCATATGTGTCTGTTAATTAAAGTCGATATTTTTATTTCATTTCTGCCACAGGGTATTTTTTTAGCGAAAGAAAAATTCCCTTATTTACATTGTTATCAAATTAAGACTGAACCTAGGAATTTGAGTGACACACGGTGCACCCCCATGAAGATTTGCAAACCATGCCTGTATTCAAATGTTTCCATAGCTCGCAACCCGTCCACACGAACAAGAAACATCTACGTTCCCCCGTCGAATGAGTCTTTATCGTCCTGTTTATCACCAGTTGCGAAAAATATGTTCCCAGAATGGAACGTTTGTTTGTGCGCACGCGAATTCGTGTCCCTTCACATGAAAAACGCACCCCTATTATCGCGTTCCCTATTTATATATCACAAAGGAAAAGCAGTTGAAACGCCGGAAGATAAACGTTCAGCGAACACGTGTACGGAACACACGTGCCTCGTACCGGTACACACTTATCAGTTCTACGATTACAAATCCGCTAATTCGACCGGCGACCGCAACTGTCGCTGGATGCTCGATTAACTTCGACCGCAAAACAACGTCGATTTACCAGCGCCTGTAAATGGCACGGCTGCGTCGTCAGCCACACAAATTTGCAAAACCACTATTGCAACACACGGTCGCGCCTTTTCGTTACGTGCTGCTCCGCTCTTTCGGCCTCGGTGCTCGGATATTATAGCGTGTCAACGAGAGCGCAACGTTTGAAACGCGCGCCACTTTCGCTCCGTCGCTCTGGCGCGTTTTTCAAACTTTTCGAACATTTTCGATGTTTCGCTACCAGGACTTTCAATAAAAAAATTCTCAAAAATTCTCAAAACTGTACGTTGGTAGTGACTACTTGCCAGATTTTTCTTGAAATTTTTACGTATTGTTAAGTAGGCAAAATCGACCAAAAATTTATTATTCGACTTTTCCTTGTAACTACCCTCTGGATTGAGATAGAGGGTTAAAATTTTGTACAGAATGTTCTGTGTTGATAGGCTGACGATTGGTGCAATACTTGACTACAGGATGAATAAAAATTTAAATACAAATTTTTGCGCTCTTGTTGGGACACCTCACATATTAATCGACGTACTCGTTCGAGGCAGTATTTCTTGAATCGTGCCGAGTGTTCACACTTTGACGGCCGTGGTTTTGGCGCCATTTCTCTAACGATGTCTACAGAAACAGATGTGCTTTCTTTGAATACTGATAGGGTAATTATTGTTTGACGTTTGAGACCTTATAACGATATTTTTAGGAGCATGAACTTTAAAAGACTGCAATGTTGCTAGTTTCCGAGTAGCTACTAGGTTTACTTGTGGCCATCGTTACGTTTTAGTACGGTTGAAAAGAATCCCCAGCTGAAAACTGGCTCAAAGATTAATATTCCTATTTTTGGCACGTTCCAGTGATTATCACACTACTGATCCTCGTGCACAATCTCATTTCGACAAACTATAAAAATATTACTTCATTAGACAATCTCGAACCATTCATGTAGGATATAAATTCATAAAATTGGCAGCTCTCACCCATTATCCGACTCCATAACGTTCCTCAGGTGTGAATGTAGGCTACTAAACTGTGGATCTTTATATAATCATAGCATATGCAAACATCTAAATTACAGGAAGACATATACATCAATAATATTATTATACCACTTCTACCGCAAGATCTACGAAATCTTTTAGCCAGCCAAAGAAATATTTCGGTGTCCACATCCAGTACAAAAATTCGCATAAAGATCCACAATCTCTAGAGCACCCCAGAACAAATCCTCTGCCCTCAAAAGTTCAACGCCCATCATCAATATTCCTCCTCAATGTTCAAACCAAAGCCAGGCACATGCTTTCAAAGACCCGTGTCGATAACCGAGGGTACCCCAACTATGCCGAAGAAGCAGACTCAGTTAAGCTCGAAACTCATCACGTGGGCCGTCAAAGCGCTCGCAGATCCGTGTACCCGGAAATTCGTCAGAAAAATTGGCGCACCGGAAACGTCCCGACTGCCAAGTCGGGCTCAGTGGAGGCTGCCGTCATCATGGAGGGACCCTGAAAAGGGTCGTATTGCACTGCGGGGTTATCGGAGCGTCCCCGTCGATCAGGTCGACAGCTGTTCGCTTCAACGGCGGAGGAAGATCCAGCAAGCACGGGGGTAGCATGATCAGAGGTGCGCCAACACTTCGACTGCGGCGACCGGGGGTGTCTGGTCGCCGCTAAGGATCACCGGCTCGGACTCGGTCTGAACGATCCTGACCAAGTTCGCGTCCTTCTTCGAAGGCGCGATGTTCGTGCTCGACGGAACGTTCGATCTGGCGCAATAGCTCGGCGGTCTGCTTTCTCTAGCCGTGCCCGGAGTCACGATACTACCAGCGTTGGACCTGTAGGTCGGCGGAGGCGAGGACGTTGGCTGCAAACGGTCCAGAAGCAACAGCCGCAGCCTGTACTCTTGCATGCTCGCCTAGAATCAGATTGCTCGCTCAGATCCACTGTTAAAGCTGGCTGAACATTGTGGAAACTCATTCCGCGCCTTTCTAGCGGACAGCTCTTGGGAAACAAGGGTGGGACGGGTTTCTAAATGTACCCAAATGTCTTTGTCTTTAATTATTTTGTTATGGAACTTTTATCAACATATTCCTGGAACTTTTCTGATTAGAACAAGTCCAAACACGACCCAACTCCGTGCACATTTACTCGTTTAATCCCAACTATTAGATCTTCCACTGATCAGTTCGGATAAGCGAGGTTCTACTATGTCGTGGATTAAATAAGTAAATATTCACGGAATTTGGTCGTGGTTGGACTCATTGGAATCAGAAAAATGTCGCGAATATGTTGGTCATGCTTACAATGGAAATAGTTTACTGAGAGAGAATACGTAACCTAAGCAAATTTTGAAAAGGGGCTCTGAGGCCAGAATTTTTGGGGAATCTGTCTTGTACTAATTATTTCACTAATATGCATAATTGGAAAACTTTAATAATGAAGCTATTTGATCCAAAAAGTGTACCTAAACTAGAAAAAAATTTTTGCAAGGATGCTACGAAGCAAGTATACAAATAGTACAGAATAAGTTATACTTTTTGCCGAGACGGTAATAGATTACATGCTTAAACAAGTTGCGTGCAGGTCTGCATTTTATCAAAGTACAGTGCCGTTCAAAAGTATATCGATATTTGTTGAAACCAGTCCGAAAGCGTAGTAACACGATTATGTAAATAGTTTTCAGAAGAATCACGCCGTTATAGGATGGCTTTGAAAGTGATCTTTCTACTGATTCACATCCTCGAATCTCACTTTCTAGTAATTGCTTCCTCACTCGTTATTAACTTCGTTAAGACATATGTTCTTTTCCTTCACTTTTGTCGTAATTAAACGGGTGCACGTTTCCAATCTGCGCGTGTAAGAACACAATCTACACCAGGTATGGACTTACTCGCGTATGAATTGTGTGTGGTAGTAGCCTAACCTTAATTATTGCAAGCTTATTTATGCAATATGTTAGATGTTATCGTCATTATTCAATACTGACATATCAACGAGGGAAGAACACAATAACCATTGTTTCATTCGAGAGATTAATTAGAATTTATTAGTGTTTGTTTAAACTTCCGGGTTTCACTTGTTTCAAAATGGCGGAGGAGATGGAGAATCAGATGGGGACTTTTTTGGAAATCTATATAGACAGCAATGCACGTAGAAAATTATAAATTATTGTTTTAGATATTTTCCGGGATTTTCAACCTTAGGATCAATATTGTCCACTTATACCGGGTGTCTCGATAGTTTCAACTCGAAGCACAGCTGCAAAGCGAAAATCGGTGCAGAAAAAACTTCTCTCAGATCCTGAGAGCCCTGGAGACCATTTTGGAAGCAATATTGTCCACTTATATCGGGTGTCTCAACAATTTCAAGTCTAAGCACAGCTGCAAAGCGAAAATCGGTGCAGAAAAATTCCTTTGAAATCCTGACGGCCCGGAAAACCATTTTAGAATCAATATTACCCGGTTATACCGGGTGTCTCAACAGTTTCAAGTCAAAGCGCAACTACAGAGTTGTCTGTATCGGATTTATTGCGGAACGATAGTTGCAAGGTATTTCGGAAATGTCACCTGGTAGGTCGGTGGCGGCGTTCTGAACTGGAACTCCGGATAGATCATGGCAGCGTACGGATGGATCGGCCTCGCTGGCGGGATCCTGCCCGAGATCCCCGTGAAACCAAAGAAACTACCGCAATTTTCTCGACTGGACACTCGCCACGCTACAGCGCTCACGGTTACCAGAACCACTCCTATACCTGCAACAGAACACGCCTTGTCAGCATTGGTGTGGACACCCAGCGATATTAAACAACACGCGATCCACCGATAATGAGATCGGTTTCGATCTCGACCGTCTTCCTTGCGGATCGAGCGAACGTTTACTCGCACATCCTTGGCCAGCGAATTGGGACCCTTACTTTCATAGTTTGCACGTTCTTGGGAAAATTGGGTGGCCTGAACGAACTCTTATTGGACTATTTTAATTCTAACTGCGTGGTTAAATTCTTAGAAGGTTCCGTTAAATCATAGAAAAATATGGAACGGCTCTGGAAATTTATTATAGAAAAACTGGATTATGTAGAGAAACACAGATGCCCTCCACAGAAAACCACTACAGTGAATTCTCGTTACGAGTCAGTCCCGCCGTTCTGGTGACTGACTCTTATACGAAATCGGAGGTTCTCGCTTAGCGTCGCATTAGAAATACACAGGGCGCGCTGGAAACCTATGAGTCATATCCGTCTACAAGTCATAAAAAACCTATGACCACTATAGTGACAAGAAGACTGAGAAAATGTCTTTCTCCGATGCAATGTAGCTCAGAGAAACCGACAGAGAAGCTCGAGAGCGGTGGCCGCCGAGGAGTGTGCCGCAACATTGTCAGCTATATCGGTGTGAGACCAGAGGACCGCTACTAATCCAATTACAAAACTTCTTTATTTTTCGTTATTTTCTTTTTATGAAACTTTTACCAACATATTCGTGGCATTTTTTTGATTAAAATAAAACCAAATATGATATAATTCCGATGATATTTACTTGTGTAACCACCATTTACAGATAACACCACCGCGGTGGTATGGGTACTTCCACTGACTCCGAATTGTAAGGTTGGCACTGGGAAATGATTGGAAATGATTCATCGCTACGACTTTTTGAGTACGCTACGTTCATATTTAGTTGGCCATGTTGGGCAATATGGCGGCGTGAACAAAGCCTAGATGCTTAACTAGTGGTGACCGGACACTTTCATCAGCAACTGTGCCTCGCAGAGCGAAGAATTGGCCGCGTTTAGTTAAGGAATTCCATCGTCTGAGGCGGAAAAGTGGAAAGATCGGCAGCGGGTGTAGATGGGTGTGCACGCAGCCGCGAAAACTCGTATAATTACGTTTCCCCGTAGGATGTTTTCTCAGCTCTCACTATTTTCGCATGCTGACTTTCGTGAGAACACGCGACAATGCCTGACGACACCGTCACCTCCACCTCCCGCTGAACCCAACATGTTTCCGCACGGCAGGTTCGCACAGTTTTGCACGCTTTTCGACCTTCGACCTTGCCTTTTTCTTCCCTTTGAATTTTACAACTATTACCAGAATTCATGTTTACTCATTTTTCTAATCTTGGTACTGTACCATTAATTACATTATTCTTGTTGGTCGTTCGAATACAAGTCGCTGGTATGGGTCACGGGAGACCCAGTCACCGGCAACTACGATCCTTCACGCGAGGGCCAAATGAAATATTACGTTCAATAATACTTTCTAATGTATCCCGCGAAAAATATTGTTTCTGACTGTACAGTCGCTGGTATGGGTCACGCGAGACCCAGTCACCGGCAACTACGATCCTTCACGCGAGGGTCAAATGAAATATTATGTTCAATAATTCTTTTTGACATATCCCACAAAAAACATTGCCTCTGATTGTACAGTCGCTGGTATGGGTATCGCGAGACCCAGTCACCGGCAACTACGATCACGCGAGGGTGAAATGAAATAGGTTAAATAATTCTTTTTAATATACTCCGCAGAAAACATCATTCCAGTTAATAATTCCAATACGTACATAATAAACATTTGGAAATATTCTTGGGCATGAAACAAATAAAATAGATCTTGCAAAACAAAATCTTGCATCGATAAAAGTATTTGTAACACGTTATATCCAGTGTCAAAAGCGATTTCCACATAGTGCAGCTCTCCTAAGCAAGCACGGGTATACACGGAGTCAGCAATATCGCAATTTCTATTTTCTTTAGTAT
Source organism: Halictus ligatus (assembly GCA_028454255.1). Taxonomy (NCBI): domain Eukaryota; kingdom Metazoa; phylum Arthropoda; class Insecta; order Hymenoptera; family Halictidae; genus Halictus; species Halictus ligatus. Next base: position 11,885,587 of record CM052135.1, on the reverse strand, counting down.
AACCAGGTGTCCGGTGACTTACGGTCGCGAGCGTAAGGCGCAAGGTGCCCGATATAGTGGTGCAGGGAAGGCGGATAGAATGGAATGAGCACATAGAAAGGACGGAGTCGAATGGGATAGACAACATTGCTCAGGATAATAAAGCGTTGGGACGAAGCGAGAATAAAAGACAGAGAGCGAGGGAACTATACTGCCTCCCTCTCTCACGAACGCGAGCCGGTTGCATCATGGCCCTGGAAAACGCATTAAAACCTCTCATATCTGGATTCATAGCGACGCATGCGAGTCCTTCGAATTTCCCGATAATGGCGCATTCCCTTTCCTAATATTAAACCTCGCAAATTTTTCTCTGAAATATTCTCAATGGCCATCAAACTAATTGTATAAATCTCTTCACGATGAAAAAAAAATTAATTTTTACCTACGCTCCTGAAATAATAGATTCAGACCATGTTAATCCATATTGCAAATCTGAATACAAAATATTAAAAAAAAAAACAAATATTTAAATGTATAAATAAATATTAAAATGTATTTAAAATTTACTTAATTTTAAGCTATAGGTGATCGTTCGAATAATAAAGTGAAAAAGCTCGTTGAAAAATCGTGGCAGGTTTCTAGAAAGGAGCCAGACGGTTTGTTGGTTGCAACAGATGTTATCCGCAATTTTGAGGATACTAATTGTCGAACGCTTTTTTTTTTGTTCATTCTCAATTTTCTGCTCGAATCTCACGGTTGTTCGACGTGTGGGCGTACGACGTCAGTCTCTGTAGGTTAAAGCTTTCTCCCATTGTGAGAGCCATTCTATGCGGGTCGCAGGTTACATGCCCACGTTTAGAAAGTAACCGTTGCGAGCACGATTCCCCTTCTATCGTCGCGCCGCGATCGGCAGATCTGACCAACCGGGGATCCCCTAACAGTTTCTTACCGCTTGCTACTCCCTATTTCATAATTCACGTTTCAAGAACGTAGGAAAACTCGATTGGAAAATCTACAATTACCGTTTTCCCCCTTAGCGTCGCGCGAGCTCAGAGATCGGTCGGGACGATAACGACTATATTACTGGTTCTCATTACTGGTTCAGTGACTTCGCAAAGATCAGGAGCAAGATTGCCAGATTCTCTGCGAAGTGATGCGGATAAAAACGCGACGCTAAGGAGGATAACGAAGGAGGCTAAAGAGAGAGAATTGTACGATTTTCGTCCTTGGGTTTATAGGAGCATATTCTGAGAAACTTTTAATACTTTATCTACTGGAATTGTTGTTTATAGCCTGTTACCCCCTTAAGGTTTCACAAGGTTTCAGGGAAATTCTCAGGGAAATTTTTAGTGAAGTGTGCCAAAAATTACAGGCCCCTTTCAAAAAAAGTTTTTGTTTAGTAAGAAATTATATGTGGCGAGGAAGGAGACGTTACGAGGGAGGATCATAAGGGGTGACAAAATTTGTATGAAGATTTGCACTCGGGTTTCCGTGTTTCGAAAACAAGTAGACTCGTGTCGATTCATTAAAAGAAGAAACCCGTTGATATTTACAGCGATGCTAAGATGAGATGGTACAGAAAATTTCAAGCTTACCGATCATGAGGAGTGCAACGGCAATGTGATCACGGCCCGAAGCCCTCAGGGCCCCCAGCAGAGCGCCAGCACCCGCGCAAACAAGGCCCACAACGCCCACGCCTAAAATAGACCAACGTACAGGTGGGGACCCAAGGCCGCAACATTGCTTCGGCACTGCGTCCCTGGAATCAAAAAGACTGCACTGTAGTGGCCGTTCGATACCTAACTAGAAACAGTTTAACAATATTTTAAATACGTAGAGAAAAAAAAATATAAAAATATTATTCACAAATATTTCAAATACGTAGAGATCGATGAACTAAATGCTACTGAAGAAATTATTTTTGTCTCGTCATATATGTCCATTTAGCACACGGAATCTTTAAAACAATTTTCATGTTTACTTTGGACAACCGTTTGTTAGAAATGACTCAATGGAATTATTCAATTTCAATAGATGAGAGAGAATGGGCATTGGTTCGAATACACGCGGTACCGGCACCCACAACGCGCGCGTATGGTGGGTAATGTTCGGCGAGTGGATGATGTAACCGAGCGATCTGTTCAAATGAATTATGACTGGTGAGTGTGCCTCCGATGATTTCAGTCGACGTTGGCACGATTTGCCGAATTTACCTTGATTACTTGAAATTAATTCACACGTGTGCGCTTGTACGACGTTTGAACGAAAACGGGGGATCGACACGACAAATTGATCCGCGTGGCGCTCGTGCACGTGTGCGATCGAGACATGCTGCCCTCGAGTGACAGCGAAAAGAGGGAAATTTGAATGGTCAAAGTAACTAGCTAGTTTCTAGCAGTCCCTGCTACCCAGCCCCAAACTGAACTACTTATCGGGCAGCCATTGCATTGATCCTTTGATCCAGTCTAACAATCCAAAGAAATGTAATTGGGGAGTTTAGAAATCTTTTAAGAACTTTTCCACTAAGCTCCTCTAATCCACTAAACTAAAAATATCTCGATCATACTGTGCAAAATGCATTCGGCAACACAATAAATGCGTAAACGCAACTTTCTCGACGAAAAGATCTCTCAAGATAAAATTTTACGAACTATTTTCTATTTTTTCTCGTGAGTGGAGTCACTTTCCAAGTTTTCTCCCAAGTCGTAACCCTTGAACGACGGAGCACGAGTCCATTCTGACCCAGTGCTCCATATCTAGACTGCGGATCTTGCGTTTCTAGCGAAAATGAGTAGATGCAATTTAAAACAGTATAAAAACCACAATAACTGAAAAATACACCATTTTTAACTGGTTCAGATGATCAAAGGAATACTGAAATGTCCATCTGGTTTCTGGTTCTTGAAATTTAAACAAATAACTTTTATTCTGCACGAAGATCCGCAGTCTATTCACATTCTCTCCTCAATCTGTCCCAGAGTGTCAAATTGATGGTACACAAAGTAATACAATAGGAAAATGGGAAGAAAATAAAATCAGATAAGATTAAGACTGTTCACACCCATCTTGAACAATGCAACAGTGTGCGTGTTGCAAAGCACGAAGAGCATGTTGCAAACATCTCTTTCAGAATCGGTGGAAAACGTGTCATAGTGGCGGTCCAGGGGCGGACGAAGATTCTATCAGAAGGGTGTTTACCTGCCAAAAGCAGAGACGCTGGTCGAGACAGGGAAAGGTAGCCCGAGGCTGAGACCTCTGAGACCCAAATGCGGGGGTGGAGGGTGCAGGAATCCCCTAGGCGGTGTCACCAACGGTACCCCAGGTGCTGTTGAAGCTTGGCAACCGGGCGATGTCCCAGGATAAGACGGTGGCATCGAACAGGACCTCAGAGCTCGACGATGTTGCCTTCGCAACCGCCTCTCTCTTCTGCGTGCCCCTCTAACGCCATCCAAATCCTCAAGTGCCTCTGGACCACTTTGCAGCGCCAGCTCCGTCTGTGCTTCCGTCGACGTATATGACCTCCCATTTTCTCGCGGCTCCTGAAACAATTTCCAAAAACTATATTGACCCCCTGACGGTGGCAAAAATGAACATTCGGAGCGATTTTCAGAAGCAAATTAACCCTACGGCGAGGGCTTTTTTGTGGGAAAATGCTTTTCGCATGCCCTGACTCCCTGGGGAAGCCGGGGTTATGTGGGACTGTCTCTGATGGGGATCCCCAGAGACTACCCACTAAAAACCCACGCCCACCTAGGCTAAAGGGGAGGTGCCTGGATCACGCGAGTACTCAACAGGACACCTCCCAGCACCCTACGGCGAGGGCTGAGTCTGTCTTACCCCGAAGCATCATTCTTCAGTTCTTACAAAAATAGTGAAACAATCACCGGCAGGTAATGTGTTAAAATCAGTCTGGGGAGACAGGACACCGTGCCCTTAGGATCAGTGAAAACAATGTCAAATCGTCGCAATTTCTAACCGGGCTGTTTCCCAACCTGACTGTCGGGTTCCACATTTCCTAGCGGCAGGCTAATAAAAGTCAAGGAGCCGCGGCGTGAATAGTGTTCCACTTGCCGCGGGATGGCCCACAGCAAGAAAAAGGACAAACTTCTTGTGGCTGTTTATTTGTGGACATCTCGTGAGCGCCCTCGGCTCTCGCCCCACGCTCCCAGTGTGCCTGTTGGACTGTTGGGGTCTGCGGCCGGTCGAAACCGGTACAGGCGATCAATTCCAGCGAAACAGCGAGGAGTGGGGATGCCTGAGGAGCATCACGAGAGCCTAGGCAGGAGAGAAATATCGCCTGAGTCGGGTTAGGAGGGGCGGCAGAGGAGAGCTTAGGGAGGGGGTGAGCAGTAACAGAGAGAAGAACGAAGTAGTCGGCTACTCGCTGCCCGTTTGCGCAGGTCGTTATAGCGAAGCGTCTCTCTGTCTGTCAGAGGAGCTTAGGCAGCGAGAGAACATGGCGGAGTTCTCGTTCAGAAAGCTCTCGTTCAAGGAGAGGTACGAGATCATCGAGAGGCTGGCGAGCGGCGATTTGGCAAGGGACCTGGCTCTCGAATATGGGGTCCACGAGACCACCATACGACGGATCAACCGGAACAGGGAAAAACTGCTCGATATAGTCCGGCAGAGTGGGGAGGACCTTAAGACGCGCAAAGTGATGCGGCAGCCCGTGCACGCTAGACTAGACAGTCGCCTAAACGCGTGGTTCCGTGAGCGAAAGAAAAGGGATAAGTATGTGACCAACGCGGAAATGATGGACATGGCGATGCAAATCAATAAAACGATAGGTGGACCGTCGGACTTCAAAGCCAGCATGGGTTGGTTGTATAAGTTCAAATCCCGACATGGGATCCCGGTGCGCAAGCTGCACTGCAGGCGTAAGAAGAGGATCCCTGATGAGTTGGCTGTCAAGATGTTCCTCGAAAACTCTAGCCTCTTAGATATCGATAGCATCGAGTACGAGAACGTCTACAATATGGCGGCTACGGTACTCTTTTGGAAGGCTTTCCCGTCGAAGGTAGAGCCAGGTAGCGAGCAGAGATTCGCAGAGAACGCCAAGCTCAAGAAGGACCGAGTGACTGTAGGTCTTTGCGCTAATGTCCTAGGCAGCCACAAGTTGGACCTTCTATTCGTTCATGCGGACGAGTCCGCGAGAATAGTGGGGGGAGTTCCTACGGTGTTTGAATCAGAGCCTAGAACTTGGCTAGAACGAGATTTGTTTGTAGCTTGGTACAACAACGTCTTCAAACCTGCTGTTCAGCAACGTCAACAGCAGATAGACAAGGTCGGGAAGGTTGTGCTGGTAGTGGACAGCAAGCAGGGCAGTGTGATCCCTGAGGAGTTAATGAAGGAGGAGAGCTTCGAGATTCTCCGGTTGCCAAGCAGCACGGCGTTGCTTCTTCAGCCAATGGTGCAGGGTGTCATTGAGAAAACAAAGGCGATTTTTAGACTGAAGTTGTTGCAGCATATGTTGGCGCTAAATAATGAGGCGCCACGGTTTGATGATAACTTCGGGATCAGCAACTGTATGACTATGATGTCCGAGGCTTGGACAGCTATAAGCGCCCCGGATATTTATAATTGCTGGAGGAAGATCTTCCTGACCCTGCCTGAACAGGTTGTACCCAAGGTGGAGCCTGAGGACCCCTTGTTGCCTACCATAAGAGACGTAATTGGCGCTGTCCGGGGAAAGGAAGCAACCGATGATGACGAGAAAGAGTTCCTGCGCAGGTGTATTGATATGGAGAATGAAATGACCGATGATGACGATAACGAGGAGTACGAAGATGTGGATGAGCCTATGGACGCCATCGTAGGGGAAACAATCATGGAGGGTGAATCGAGGACGAAGACGATAGATTCGGTTTTAACGTTCGATTTCCCGCCCAATCAAGAGCAGATGAAGACTATACTGGCAGGGTTGATGAGCTGGTCAAAAGAGGAACCAAGCCATGTACAATTGTTAGTACAAAGTCTGCATAGTTATTGTGAAGATAAATATAAGAATAAAGAGAGCTGAGAACATATTAAGAAGGAAAATAAATTTCTATTTCACTTACGTTTGTTAAGATTCCGGTAGAAAATTCTTTATTTTGTAGAAAGATTCGCTGCTCAATGACTACCGTTATGCAATCGTAAAGAACAAACCAAATTCAAGGACATATAGTATCATGCTCTTCATATGACCTTGAGTACCAAAAATAAATGAAAATAAATCAAGATGCAGAAGTCATTTCGATGATTTAGACTAAGTTAATGTGTAATTTGAAAAACGCGCTACCTGAGGTCCGCCGAGCTGATTGGTCCTCGGGGCGTCAGCAGTCGCACCACCTACTATGACGACACTGACGGGTCTCGGGGCATTCTCGGACAGAGCCCCGGCCATCGTACGACACTGCACATCGGACTCCGAGATCCGCCTTCCCTTTTGCTTTCACGAGTTCTCTCGCTATCGCGCCTATCCTAAACACCAGTTTTCCACGCTTCGCTCTTATTCCCCCTCTTCCCCGTTCGTTCCTTCTCCTCTTGGGTCTATTGGGTCCCTCCCTCCCTCTCCCCCTCTTACGATCGATCGAGTACACTTTTCACCGCGTATATCTCTTCTCATTTATTCCAATTGAAGCATTCTCGTTCCTCGCCAAAAGTCTGTCTCTGTTTCGCACGTCATTCCTCCTTTGTCCGACTCATCACTCTCTCGCTCTTTGTCTCTCGGTCTATCTCACTTTCCTAAAATCCGCGCACCGTGTACTCCACCGGCTTTGTATCTGTCTTTATTCGCGCCTCACAGACGGTCCCGGCTCTTGCTACCTTCTGTCTTCCGTTATCCATGTGCGCCGCCGCCACCTTTGTCCAGAAAAAGCGCGAATCCGTCCGCTTTTGTACCCGGAGCCGATCCCGGTCCGCTTTAATCTCTCATTCACCCCCTCGGCGCCCTACGTTGCCAACCCCACAAAACGCGTATCGGACTCAAATTCCCGCGCTTTCCGTTTCACTTTTGCCACCCCCTGTGACCACCTCAGGCCATTGCCTTCTCAATAACTGATCCACCGAGTCGGGGAAGTTGGTTTGCAACTGGGTCCTCTTCCGGGCTAATTGGGTTCTCGGAGTTCAACAAACTGACACCTGTAATCAGAAAATGTTATCATCAGCCTCGATTTGTAAACGGTGTTTTTCAAAACCCCTTTTGTACTTAAAGGGTTAGCAGTTTAACAGATACAAATAAATTTCGTAATGTAAAAAGTAGTTTTAGTAGCAGCACAGAGAGTCGCCGTTCGAGTGCCAAGGGTTAATTTATTTCTGCGAACAGCTCAGAATGTTCATTCTTCGACAAATCATGTTTTGGATACCCTGGGTCAGTGAAGACCCAGCCATCGCCAGAGGGTTAATTTGTTTCAGCGAATGTCCATTCTTTGAAAAATAATGATTTCAATGTCCTGGGTCAGGACAGTCCCAGCCACCGCACAGTGGACTGAAAATTTTTGTGGCCAAAAATTTGATACTTAATGGGTTCATCACTATTAATTGCACATCTCTGCCCCCACCATGATTCCTCGCATTCAACCGGTGCATGAACTCTTTTATGACAGTCAGTGCATTTCGGTCTCCTCGACCGGTCTCGTTTGTTGAAAAAGACGACAAAGCCGGTCTTAAAGTTCATCCGGAGAGATTTTGCTTGTCTGTGTGCCGGTCGGATGCGCGCTCTAAGAGGCAGTGTGGTTTTATTTAGAGGGCAAAGAATAAAAAAAAAGGGAGGAAGAAACAAAATTGGTAAATATGTCGAGACAGCCCGCGAGAGACGGGAAAAGTAGACGTCTGAATGGCGGCCGGAAGTTAGGAAATGGAAACGCGAGGACCAGAGATGTCCTTTCTTATTCCCCGTGCATAGCTACCCGCCGTCGTCGTCGTCGTCGTCGTCGTCGTCGTCATCGTAGTCGTGGCTCGAATAAGCGACGAGTCGGGCGAAATTGACGGAAAATCGAACGCGTCCGATGATGAGACGGTACGGAGGGACGTGGGGGACGTTTTGTTAATAGAAGGGGGAGCGGCTAATATCGTCTGCTCGAGGAAGAATGACAGGGGAACGGCGTATGCCGATTCTGATGAAATTGGGATTGCTCTCGGAACAATATTTGATATTTCTATTAGATACTTGAGGGGAATACTTTCCTTATGTCTTGGACTAACTTCCTAGTCTCTAGGAAATTGGCTACCTAACTCAGACGTAGGCTCTAAGAAGTTGTAGGACTTAGTTTCAACCTAGACTCTCTCTAGAAAGATCTAGGACCTAGAGAATACAGACTTTAATTAAAAATTAAAATTAAATTGATAAAAAAACGTCATCTTTAGTCAGGCATTAGAGTTGTCCATAAGAATTTAAGAGTGTTGGCCAGTGTGGTATGTTTAAAAAATGGGCACGAATTCTAGGGGGTCGACCTGTAACGGAACAAAAATGGCGTCTCAGACCCGGACTAGCCTAACCGTTAAGCTGAGGACGCCGATTTGCGTACAGAAATTCGTTATGCTCTCATTTTCTACCCGTCGGCTGAGCAACGACGACTCGACCTCGATATATACCGGTGAACGCTACGCGAGCTCGCATCAATTATCCGGGGAGAACAATTCAGCATTTTCTCCGTCGCCCGAAGATGAGACCTCTCCCGACTGACCTGAAACTCTAACTGTACGGGGCCGAGAGACGTTTACGTTGCAAATTATCGTCGCTGCCGCGCTCGCTCGCGACCGTTTTGACAAACGGTACTTCTCACGCTTGCGTCTTTCTACGTCTGTAGAAGCGGTCGTCCCGAGAGCCATTCAGCCGACAGTGGTCACTGCCCAGGACGGTCAAACCCGTTCCCCGCTGTCCCCCAAAACTTTTCTCATAGGCACCGTCAGGAGAGTGTACAGTCGATGGAAAAAATCACTGTACACCCTCCGAAGGCGGTCAAATCAGTGGAAAATAGTGTAATTAAATTCGAGACAGGAAGCTTTCTGTTGTCATTTTTCGCTGTATGATGTGACCATATAAAACCAATCTTTTCCTTGTGTAAATCGGTAGTATAATTCTTTGAAAAAGTCTTCTAAAAACGTGTACATAATTAAATTGAAAATGCGAAGCGTCAGGTACCATTTTTTGTCATTTCCCGTAGCTCAGAAACTATTCAATGAATTGATTTGGTTTTTTGCATACGTATTTGTAAATATTCACTGCTTAGCATAAGCTTCCTTTTTCGTAAATATTGTGGAAATAATTAGTTTGTAATTGCAAAAGTTTCGGGAAATCGCTTCTCTATTTTTCTTTCAAAATGGTACCATTTCCTAGGAAGTGGAATAAAACCTTTTGTGTCGTTCATTACAAGCCATTGAAATTTCCCTAACTTTGACATTTCGACTTCAACAATGGCGGGAGAGTCAATAACAAATGTCATCCGCAGTTGCTCAATTAATGAGCATAGGGGAAAAATGATTGTACACAGAGTTGTACATTCATTGATCAAAAAATTTGAATTTTATTGAATGACTAACGCTTTAAAACAATTTAACAAGAATTAATTGTCCAAAGTCTCGACTGATTAAATCGATCGACGAAATTAGTTGGAAATTACCGATCACTAATTGAAGATATTAAACGCTAATTATAAACTGTTCATTTTCAATTGAAATTCAAAACGAAATTCTATCTGCCTTTCCAGTAAATTAAGAAAAATTTTTGTCATTACAAAAATAAACATTTCCTTATTTTAATCATTTGAATGAGTTGAGAATAATATAACAACAGCATCCGGGACCAAAAATATTGATTATTATCAATTCCATAATACGTATATACATAAAAACTGAAATATTTAGCTCGCAATTGAAGACTGAATAATTAATTTATCGACTCGTTCAAGTCAACATTTACAGTCATAGATCATAATTAACTTTCTGACGGCGATGTCTGGGACTATTTCGACTCAGGGCATCAAAATAATAAATTATACACTGAATTTCTGGAAACTGAATTAAGTAAATAGCTACTTGCATCGGAAATAATAAAAACTCTATGCCTACAAGAATTACCGTGAAAAATATATTTAAAAAATTTAATAATTAAGGCTGGAGACAGTCCTAAGCATTGTCAACCATACGTAATGCTATTCTTGTTATATTGCATAAAAGTAGTCCTACTGAAACGAGAATTTATCGAGGAGTTTCAGGATAATTCAAAGAAAATGAAAACAGTACAAATTTCTGTATCCCCCAGACCCACATTCGTGAAGAGCTAAACGGAAAACCTGAAGAATCGTAATTCATACTAAAATGTACTTCAAAGGCAATTAAATAATTTCCAACTCCGATTTCACAGTGCCGAACAGTCGTGCATTTTACGCACTGTTCACCACGGATAGTCGATTGCAAGAAACGGTTTCTAAAGTCAATAAATACCGATTTATAGCAGGAAGCGATCGTAATTGACTCGGCCCGTGTTTCTCCGTGGCGTGACAACTGGACGCTTCTACTGTTCGAAAACACAGCGGAATATAGGGCATTGCGAGGAGGAAAGATCTCTTAAAAAACTGCTCTACCCTCTTATTTTTCCGATCCATCAATTAATTTCACGAGCACAGTAAACTTCTCGTATTTTTCCTCTGTGAAAGAAAGTGTTCACGGCGAGCATCGCCGATACAGTCGGGGACAGTCGATAATCACAAATGCGAAATTATTGACAACCACACGCATGCAACTCGAGCAACGGTCGCACTCGAGAAACAGGTTGGTTATGCACTTTCACGAACAGGGGAAAAGAACGTCTGAGGCTAGATTGCTAAATCACTTTGTACCACACTCGGATCATCGGGATTTTGTTCGGGGAAAAAAATGCATCCAGCACACAATCTAGTATGGAAGACGATCGAGCACCAAGAAACCATGTTTTACCTCGGAGCCGCCAGAAGCACAGGTCCCGGACCAGTTAGATCGTTGTTCGAAGGTGTCGATTGTCCTTCACCAATTAATTATTTTACATTTTTCACGTGTCCAACGAAACTTGCACTGTGTTTTGCGAAATTGGGTCGAAACCACGGTTTCGAGACGAACACCATTAAAAACAACGCAACCCGAACCCATATAGCGGGTATACTGGTGTGCGGCGTGAAGTGAACGAGATGCGTACGCCTCGAGCGCGATCTGGTGTCACGTGAGCGAAGCTTTGCTGTCGAAACGATCCAATCAGAGCATCGCGTTTGGCGGGCGCACGAGATTCGAATGAATTCAGTGAATACATCGTTTCTCGCTGGATTTTATATTGAAAATAGACCTCTAATTTGTTATGTAAGAGTTTATTGTGAATGTGATGTCATTTTGGAGTATTGCTCTTCGAATTCTTCAGTTTAGGTAAAGGTTTTTTTTCATTTCAAAATTATTATAAGTTTCGTATACAAATTTGAAAATATAACTTGGATTGAGAATTTCATTTTTACTTGATGATTATGTCTATTAAAAATGTGAAATAGAGGATTCGTTATGTACTTAACATTGCCTGCGAATATATTAGAAATTATGATAATTTCACGTTGACAAATGTTACAGTTTATACGGTTTGAACAAATTCGTATATGTTAAAATACGAATAAGAGAAAAATAAACGTTGCGGGTTAGTTTGTCACAAAGTTTGGGAAAGTTTTGCTAATTTCTCATTTTCCTACTTGTTTCTAACGGGAAAAGCCATAAATGGCACGTGCAACCAGATATTAACTACAATTATGTTATTTTAAAAGAACAAGCTGAATTGTACCAGGAAAAAGCGACATAGTAAATGTTATAGTGGCGCCATCTGTCGGAACAAGTTCGAAACATATTGCAGAATCAAGCAAAACTTGATGATTTGGTACAATCACAGACGAGGTCGCTCGAAAAATACGATGATTTCTACTGCCCTTTGGGATAGATTTTGGCTGGCGTAAGAAACAGAAAGCCAACGACGGTATCTCGTCTGTGCACACTGTACAGAAGCAGAGAGGATGGGAGAGTGCTCACGCCCGGGGTTTCGGCGTTCTCACTTTCGTGACATTGCTGCTTTAGCATGACACAGAACCGGACCGTCTTTTCTGGAACAGAACCGGCTTGTCCTTTAACAGAAAATCAAACGCACATCATTTTTTTAACCAGGATTAGAACGTACAGCTAAATTGTTTTATATGCAATATAACGTAACTGAAAGTTGGTGTTGGAGGCAAACGTAATTGAAAGTTGGTGTTGCCCATGAGTTAGCCTTCAAAATATAAATACTACAAATATATACCACGAACATCCCCTGCCCGTCGGGGATTCCCGCGGGCTATCCCCCGGGCTGGTAGTCAAAAATGCCCTTCAACATATTTGAATGGCCGTTGCGCCACTCGATTTTCCGTCAATTTTTCTATATATAATAATCATGACGCATTACGGTTATTGATATTTGTTGGAAATTATTTCATAAATAGAGCAGAATTAATCTGTTATTTCTTTAGAAAGAAGGATCGTTTGAATCAGCTTTTGATATACATTGTATCTGCAGTTAATATACATTGTATGTTGTCCCCGGCATAGGACCCTCGATTCTCTGATGTTCATATTGGACTGTTGCTCCTCTGTTTTCGTTTTCTTGTTTCATTCGCGACGTTTCTCTGAAACCGTAAAGACGTGTCTGACGACGCGCTATTAGAGAATCTATTGAAAAATAATCTCTATTTCGTATACTATAAAAGAGTGTGCTTTCATTATATATATACCCATATCCTAATAGGTTATGGGCCCAGTTAATAACTAGTGACGTTTAACTTAGTGATATTTAATCCGAGACACCTAGCTTAGTGACATTAACTTTAGTGACGTTTCATTAATAATTTTAGATTCTTAGTGTATAAATATATATAGTGTTGAGTGCATTTAAAGATGGAAAACTCGAGAATGAAAAGGATCATCAAACCTTTTGATGGTGACCGATACAGTATTTGGAAATTAAGAATTCGGGTACTACTGAACGAACTGGACGTTATAAAAGTAATAGACCAAAACATACCGGAAAAGTTAAGTGCCGAGTGGGTTAAGGCGGAAAGAATCGCGAAATATACAATAATAGAGTACTTATCCGATTCCTTTTTGGCCTTTGCACAAGCTGGAAACACGGCGAAAGAAATAATTAAAAGCTTAGATGCTATCTACGAGCGAAAAAGCTTCGCGTCGCAATTAGTGTTGCGAAAGAAACTTTTAAGCTTAAAACTAGAAGGTGATAAACCGTTGCTGAAACATTTCACCGTATTCGATGATTTATTACTGATCTATTAGCCGCGGGTGCGAAATTGGAAGAGACTGACAAAGTGTCACATTTACTATTGTCTTTACCCTCCACGTATGACGGTGTAATAACCGCAATTGAGACATTATCAGAGGATAATTTAACGTTAGCTTTTGTTAAGACGCGCCTGCTAGACCAAGAAGTTAAGTTAAAAGCAGAAAGTACTCCCACAAACACGAAAGTTCTTCAAGCACAAAGTATAAACTATTTTAAAAGAAATAGTACAGGCGTAACAAGAGTTTCTCGAAACCATAAAAAATTCAATAAAATAAATTCGCCAAATCAATTCCCTAATATTAATCAGATCGAAAAAGTGAAATGGCATCACTGTGGGACAAGAGGACATAAAATTCGGGAGTGTTTCAAAAAAGAAATGTATATAATTAAGCATAGTAAGCAAAGACATACTTGAGTGGTACGAACGTCGACTATGCATAGCGATGGCCCTGGCGAGCCGAGAAAAGGCTGCAATGGCCGTCTGGCGCAAACGCGTCGCGCACACGCTGTCAATTAATATTTTCTGAACCTTCTCGTATATTAAGGGAATCAAATACTTTTCGTGAATGGTTTCTTTACGAGAAATGTCTGTAGAATGCATTCCTGTACAGTAAATTCCTGCTAGATAAAGGATTTTTCACATAAATACAAAAATATAGCGTACAAAGTATCCGCGTCGGCACATTTTCAAACTTTAACAACCATTTACAACTATTACGAAGTACAGAAAAATATAAGTGACTATATGAATATGTAGAGGAGAGTCCCCTCTATCTCCTGACTCAAATTTGAACTTTCTCGCGTGTTTAGTTTTTGCGTAACACGTCATTTTGTATCAAAATCCGGCATTTTTACAAAAACCAAAATTTTTCGAAAACGTTGCGTGATGGAGCAATTCTACTTTCAGATTCGGTTTTAGGATGACAAAGTATATAAGAATCACCCAACAGGTATTGCAAAACGATTTTGCTGTTGGACAGTGTAATCGCTATCACGGCGATGGAGATCCACCGAAATTAATTGGGGTGTGTTAGCGTCAACGTATTTTTAACGAGAGGTTTTGGTGGGAACGGCCGATGTTTATTTCTTGAGAGATTTATGGCAGGTCTTTATAATGTCTGTGGCCCGTGAAGCTAAACAGTCCTGGCAGCAGGCAACGCGATAGCTGATGACCAATTTGGGTCTCACAGCTTTCGATTGTCTAAGCATTGACTGTTTATTGAAGGTGAGAATGTTTAGAAAAGGCAAGCGACCCGACGTCGTATTGCGAGAAACAAGGGACTTGTCACGGCCCGATCAGACCAAGACAACAACCTTCGCAACACGTCACCAGGCTTAAGTTCACGACTGATTCAACACCCAACATTTTGAACCATTAAACAGTCCCAAACCTTTGTACCCCAAACAAGATTACCCATTAATATATAAGACCCCAAACTCATATACCCAGCAGTCGGCGATTACCTTTGCTACGGCACGTCTCGCTGATCCAAGTTTCCAATAAAACGTAACTTCGTATTCTCGTATTTGCGTTCTTTCACGAAATCGACCATTTCACCCGTAACAGACTCTTTGTCCTGAAGGATCTGGCCGCGGAGTGGGGCAGGCTATGCCTTTTGGTAAGAGGACTGTGATGAACCCCACGGCACTTACCCCAGAACCTTGGAAAAGGCCAGTTCGTACAAATTTTCGTAACATCAGAAGTGGGATAGAATTCAACGCTCGTTCGTGAAAGTCATCCTGAGTTTCGTGTGTGAACGTTTGAATATGTTGTTGATGTGTGAACATTTGCGTACGTTATTGCGTGCTAACCGAATAAACGACGAATTCGAGTGAAGGTACACCTTCGTTTGAAACCCTTTTTCGGAAGTTTATGGAGACTTATACTGCAAATTCAGTGCCGACTGCCTGTGACGGAGATGCTACCAAAGAAGTTGGCGCAGTTTCTGAATTTAGTGGCGAGGACCTTGGTGAGGATGCCAGAAGTGGTGTAATATTGTCGAACAGATAACCGAAAAACTACCTTCTTCGAAAAGACTGAATCTTGCTACTTGCGCGTACTGTTATGCCGCGGGAAGGGGTAGATGGAGGGAATCCTCGAATAAGCTCCAAAGTCTTCCAGCACAACTTAGGTATATTTCGGAATAGGTCGCCAAGCAAGGAAACAAAGCGATTTTGTACAAGACGGACAACTTAATGATACGCGAGCACACTGACTGGTTGCTTATAACTCTCTCTTACTATTCTGACTGTCGACTTCTGACCATGACTCTTTGACTCCGTCTGACCTCTCCCTGTGACTGACTGTTCTGTAACTGACTAACTGACCGTAACTCCAACTGTAACTCCAACTGTAACTCACTTGACTGCCCTTTCGCAGGGCCTTATATAAGGGTACATTTGTTTATCGGAGTTTGGTGGGGATGGATGATTCTAGTCCTTACAGATAGGGAATGACGTGGCGATCGGAGTTTTCGCAGGGTTGGACTTTACCGGTGAGTAATTTGCCTTAGTCTAGTTGATGAGAAAGCCCGTGAGTTCTGACTCATCTATTTATGTAACTTATCTATTCTAACAGATAAGTATTGGCTGTCTCGCATAACAGTACGACGGCTGTCATCCAAACAGAGGGGTTAACAGTCGAATTGGACATATTTGTTGTTCCGGAGGATGCCATTCCGTACGATTTAATCGTGGGCAAAAATGTCCTGACAAACGACGGAATACAAATTATCACTGACGGTACGGCGAAGCTCCAGGCCGATCCAACGCACAAGGAGGACAGACAGAAAGGAGACCAATTTTGCTGTGTCGCTGAAGGAGCAGACGGGACGACGCGCGAGGCGCCGACGGGGGCCGGCATGGTTTGATAGCCATATACGTATGCAAGCGTCGAAATCTAGACAAACTGCCGCTTCAATATTGCAATGAGCAGTTTAGAAGTGGTCAATTGTGTTTCCTAAAAGTCCAATCTATGTCTGTATAGAGCCCAAATTGCGAATTTCTACCTCATCGTGGAGTAATTTGTAATATTCGGCAGAAAATTCGAATTCTGAAGGAAGTATGACGTCACAACATGGCTGCCGCTGAGAGATTCTCTTGATTTCGAGAGATTTAGTGTCCGTATCGAAAAAAAGGCTCTATACAGACTTAGCAAAGACTTGTACAAACACGGTGGTATGCATTTTTAATTGATTACTTACTTATTTAAGACGTAAGATGTCTAGAAAAAAAGGCATAGCGTAACATAGCGTAACGATCGAGGCCAAATACCTGCCGGCACCCTTAATGGAAGTCTTAAACCGATACCGACACATGATAACAACTAGTAGCAAAGTTCGAAGCGTAAGTACAGAAGAGAAGTGGATCGTTACCAAGAAGGATCGTGTGGTGAGTTACCAACCATATAGACTTTCGGTTATGGAAAGAGAGAATTGTAGCGGAACTACTACAAAATAATATTATTCGGGAGAGCACGTCGCCTTATACGAGCCCTACTATTTTAGTAAAAAAAAAAAAAAAAAAGAAGATTGGCGAGGGTCTCATGTGCGTAGATTTTCGGGCCTTGAATAGACTCACAGTGATAGACAGATTTCCGTTACCTCTAATTGAAGATCAATTGGACCGCTTAGGGAAAGGAAAGTATTTTATAACGTTAGATATGGCGTCAGGATTTTATCAAATTACTATTGCAAACGACTCGATAGAAAAGACGGAGTTCGTGACACCTGACGACCATTATGAGTTTCTTAGAATGCCGTTTGGGCTTTGTAATGTACCGGCCGTATTTCAGCGCGCAATGAACAAAGCTCTGGGAAAATTGAGGAACACAGTAGCAAAATACTGATACGGAAAATACTGACGGAAATATCCCCGGACGGCATTAGACCGGGGGCCGGAAAAAGTAAATCACTGTTGGAAGCACCTGTAGTGAGTAACGTAAAGCAAGTTCGGCAGTTTATGGGACTGGCAAGCTATTTCCGCAAAATACCTGATATGCGGTGCGCACGGCGTGCATTACAAGACTGACTAGGCAAAACGAACCGTGGAATTGGGGTAACGAGCAGGAGGAGGCGCGAAAATATATTTTACAACATCTAAGTACAAAACCACTCCCAGTAATGTTTGATCCTCAAAAGGAGACAGAGCTACATACCGATGCTAGTTCTATCGGCTATGGAGCAATTCTATTCCAGAAAGTAGAGGGTGAACTTAAAGTTGTAGCGTATTACAGCAGACGAACGACTCCCGAAGAATCGCGTTACCACTCCTACGAACTAGAGAAATTAGCAATCTTTAATGCACTAAAACACTTCCGCGTCTATCTCTTAGGAATCCCCTTCAAAATTGTGACCGATTGTAACGCTTTGAATTAGAATATAGAAAGGGCAAGCAAGCAGAACATGTAGACTATTTGAGTAGAAACCCGCGTAAAAATTACCGTCTGGATTTTGTTTGTGAGGGATTTTGGTTAGAAATAGCGCAAAAGAAGGACGAAGAAATCCAAGACATCATAAGCAAAATACAGTCAAATGATACTATCGCGTCGGATTTTGAAATGAGAAAAGGAATTCTGTGTAGGAAAATGCGTAGAGACACCGGACGTATAATATATCTTACAATTAGTTTTGTCCCTAAAGGAAGTAGACTTGTGGTACTGCGTTTGTATCACGACGAAAATTGCCATCTCGGATTTGATAAAACATACGATCGCATAGAACAGAAGTATTGGTACCCAAAGACGCGTGCGTTCATAAAGAAATATATTGATCACTGCGTCACTTGTATAGTCTCCAAACGCCATACCGGAACACGCCAAGCATTTTTACATTCCATACCGAAAAAAATCGATACTGTTTGATACAATACATTGCGACTGTGTTGGTCCATTTACCGTTACCAAAGGAGGCTATCAACACATTCTAATAATTGTAGATGCATTCACGAAATACGTGCAATTGATTCCGTTAAAAACCCTAAGTGGACCGGAGACATTACAGGTGTTCAGAGAAAGAATCATTGTTCGGAACGCCGCGCTTAGTAATCCTAGATACAGAAACAAACTTCGCGTACAAACCAGTGAAGCAGTTAAAGAAAAAAATGGGAGTGAGGTGCATTTTATTTCTACGGGAGCCCCGCGAGCCAATGGGCAAGCCGAGCGTTATGTAGTGACTGTGACGAATCTCCTTACGGTAGAAACAAAAAAAGGGTCAGAATGGTCGAGCAAATTGGCTAAACTAATGCTTACCTTAAATACCACTCTACAAAAGTCAACCGGATTGACGTCTAGTAGATTGTTATTTGGGTTAGAGCAGGGCCCCGGTATCATAGTGCGTGAGGATGAAGAGTTACCACCAACAGATGAGGTAGTTGATGTGCTTCGTGATGGAGATGCGGCAGCTAAACGATTAGAGGAAAATGCGACATTCCAGGAGATTAGATTTAATACAACTCGCAAGAACAATGTTATATTTAAGGAGGATGACACAGTATTTATTAGGCCTACTGATGATAGGCGAGCGAAATTAGATGTTAAGTATACAGGCCCGTTTACCATTTTAAAGGTTTTAACAAACGACCGTTATGAAATTCTAGAGAAATCGGGTAGACCCCAAACGGTTCCCGAAGACCGCTGAAGAGCATGGAAGGGTGATTAGGAAGGAGACTTTGAAATCGGAAATAAGATGCTGAGTCGAATGAATAGCCGTGTTAGCGGGTACAATTAAGACGTTTTGTTGTTTAATATTTCTTATGTTAAAAGTATATATTATTTCGATGTGTGTTCACTAATTTGTTATGGTAATAAAAACAAGAGATATTTAAAAGATATGGTTCTTTGTGTAATTTAGTATACTGTTAAGGTCTGTTATGAGACGTGTTTGATTACTGAGAAGTTTTAAGATGCATCTAATTGCATATTGTTGTTGGTGGCACAAGCATGATCACGTACCCCGTAAAGCGCGTGACGTCGACGAAGGTGATATGTGGGGTGTTCACGGGTTAGAAAAGGATAAATGATCACGTACTCCGTAAAGCGCGATATGTATAGCGTCGGCAAAGGTAACATGTGTAATGGTTGTGGATTGGAAAAGAGATGATTAGAGAGGTATTATGTGGCATGTTCACGAACTCCGTAAAGCGCTGAGACGATGGATTCGGTGACATCTAATTGTGTGATGATAACGGACTCCATGCAGTACGTGTTGGAGAAGAAGGCGTAATAAACGATCAAGGATGCCGCAAAACAACAAACCTGTGTAATTGGATGTATCCCGAGAGCGTGAAGCATGTCAGGTTGGCCGTGTTAGCGTCAACGCATTTTTAACGAGAGGTTTTGGGTGGAATGGCCGAAGAGATGTTTATTCCTTGACAAATTTATAGCAGGGCTTTATAATGTCTGTGGCCCGCGAAGCTAAACAGTCCTGGCAGCAGGCGACACGATAGCTGATGACCGATTTGGGTATCACAGCTATTGATTGTCTAAGCATTGACTGTTTATTGAAGGTAAGAATGTTCAGAAAAGGCAAGTTACCCGACGTCGTATTGCCAAAGACAAGGGACTCTTTGTCCTGAAAGATCTGGCCACGGAGTGGGGAAGGCTATGCCTTTTGGTAAGAGGACTGTGATGAACCACACGGTACTTACCCCAGAACCTTGGAAAAAGGCAGTTCGTACAAATTTTTCCAGCAGGTGGGAGAGTTGCGCAACGCGCACCGCGCAATTGATCTCGGCGGCCGCGCTCAGTCAGTCAGTCGAGGTGTGCACTCAGGAGGGAGCGGAAGTGCTGCGGGACCAGAACGGCGAAGGACCTTGGAGCTGCCCCGGCCCACTCTTGCCTACATTCGAGTTGACCAGGGATTCTCCAGAGCTGCACTGGACATCACTGGCTGACCTTGGTCTACCTTTAGCTAGCTTAAGGTGGCCCAAGGGTCATTTAAAACTTCCCTGGTCCACCTTAAGTTAGCTCGGGGTGGGCTTCTTGTAAACGGCGAGGTTCTTGGAAGCTTTCTCCTCTCACCTTGGTCAACTTTCAGCAGCTCTTTGTAAGTAACAATTCAAATATACACTTTCTGTTTTGGAATTGGTGTTTCTAATTTGAATTTGGGTCGGGACTTTTCAAAAGTTTCTCTCCTCGAAATTATATGATATTATATTTTTGACATAAAATTGGTATTCCTCCGATCGGAGGTCTCCCAGAGGCTCACTTACGGGTGCGTCCCGTGGGTTCGTAGGTCGTTTCTAAACATTCAAAAGTTCCTATTCCAAAATTTATATCTGATTTAAAATTGGTATTCTTCCGAACGGAGGTTTCTCAGGGGCTCACTCACGGATGGCGTCGTGGGTGAGTACGGGTATTGGCGAACCCGGGGCGACCCGAAGCGCCATTTAAGTAGTTTGAAGTTCTGACTTTAACTACTCTTGTTGAATTCTTGTTCGTTAGGCCGCACTCGTGTGCGGGGTTTTGAGCCGTACTTCATCGTTTCCTCTTCTCTTCATCGACATCTTTTACTTCAGTTCCTCTATCGTATTGCGTCTAATTATTATTAGTCTGTTTCAGCTGAAGTGCTACAGTGGAGCATATTTATCGTCGAACGAAGACAACGCAACGAAAGAAGATCGCATTATTTGTAAGTTAGTATTAGTTGTAGAGCGATTATTGTGTTAGTCCATCTGCTGTGATCAGTCGGAAGCGTCACCCTCGAACTAGAACTTTCTGCTCTGGTTTTGTTTCTCTCTTTAAAAGAATCAGCCTTTTGCCTGATTCGTTCTTGATCCCCCGTCAATCGGAGGCTTCTGCAGACTTGTGCAGCAACCTCCCCGTGGAGAGGAGGTATTATTCTCTATTTTTATGAACTTCTAGTATCTTAGAAATAGAGAATAATATCGAGCTAATAGCTGCTTATTTCTAATTTGCGATGACATTGTATGATACAATTTAAGACTTACTAAATGTCAGAACAGGTATGTATTCAAAGATTTTGAATAAAGATTTTGTAAATAAATATGTGTAAGATCCAACTCTCTTTGATGATATTTATATGACTTATTATATGATACAGGTACGACATAAGAAAAGTACATACAATACATCTATAAATAAAAGTTAGTCTTTACGTATCAAGCCTACCAACAATTTCAAACCACTGTCGCAATGCATCGCTGAGTACCACCGGCAAAGTATCCAAATCTCGTAGAACAATGTAAAATGGAAATGGGAAATTGTCCATGTAAGAACGTATACCGAGCAACTTCCCATTTTCGAAAACTGGCATTCGTATATCCAAAATCGAGTCCTATAAAGTAATTGAACATCAAGATTATTAGTAAAATTTGTTTCATTAATTTGTTGTAAGTATACTGATGTATTTATCTCTCACCTTGTTCAGAGGATTATCAACGATTATGAAGACCAAGAAAATATTTAATAATTTAGCTTTCCTCACAACTGAAGTCACTTTTTCTACTCCCTCTGAAAATATTCCTCTGCCATCAGACAGAATAGTTACTAATTTCGCGTTATCAGCAGCACTGCCCTGAGCTGTGAACATGTCTGTTGCATACTCCAGCAATTGACCAATCATCGTCTTCTTTTGCTCAAATTTCATTTCCTGGATCAATCTGAAAATTAAAATTCTCATAATCGTTGAACCACTAATAATCCAATTATAAAACTTCTTTATATTTCATTATTTTTTTAATGAGATTTTCACCAATTTATTGAACCTTTACTGTATAAGGTATTTTTTACATGAATAATTTAGGCATTTAATATATTTTTTAAAATTGTGATTTCTGGGTACGTTTGTTGAGTACCCACCTTGCTCCGCTCTCTTCAGTGAAATTTTCCCCGAACGGATGAAGGATATTCACTCGTTCCCCAAAGTTAATAACAGCTAGCTGTCCAACCTCTAAATAAGTCATGGCCTTGCCAATTAACGAGAGCGACTCGAAAGCTAATTCCTTAGAATGATTATCAGCCATGCTACTAGAATCATCGATTGCCAATATAATCTGGTAGTCTCTCTTCGACGGTTTCGTCCGCCTCAACCATATTTTATCCTTGCGGAATTCGCTAGCAATATAGGGGATCACTTTTCTCATGTTAATACGTCTGCCAGTCCTATAATCGCCTTTTAACCTGGATGTTAGCGTTGGTTCCAATACTAGACGCAATTTTTCACTCAGTTCCCTGGCAGCTGATTCTGTCAACGCACTGATAGAGCTCCAAGCATTCGCTGCTTCAACTGACGATGCTTGCTGAGTCCAATGATCAAGCATATTCTCGATCTCAGATCTCTTCTTCGCAATATCCTCTGTCGAGACACCGTAGAGATCTGTCGCTGATAGTATTGTGTGAAAGGTGGACTCTGTGCCACGCAAAACGCGACTTGTCTCTGCTGTTTCACCTTCAACTTCACCAACCATCTCAACCTCTTCAACGTCGTCAGACCTGTCACCATTTCCGCGACCTGATTTGTCCTTTTCGCTATGAGGTACTGTAGAGGACTGCTCCTTCTCCACTTTCTCCTGGTGTTCCTGCGGCTCTGGATCCTCATGCATATTCACATCATCATCCTCTGGGTCTTCATCCATTTTTTCTTCATTATCTAAAACCAAAACATCAAGTAACAGCAAGGTAGCAACACAAACCTAAGGTTTGTATTTTTACCAATCACATTTTATACTTGGTACGTGGTGGTCAACTGACCTTCCAAATTGGACGCTTGTTTCTTAACTTGCTCCTCAGTCGCAGCGTCAAAGACAACGTCATCAAACTTCTCAGACTTCTTGATGTGCTCATAAGTCTCGCTTCCGCCTTCATTCTCAGCATCGTTCCGCTCTTCTTCATGCTCATCCCGCTCCTCTCGCATCAGTCCAGTTTTTAGCTTCTTTGGTGATGGTTCGACCTCGTTATCAAGCAGACTGCGGTTCTCATCGCTCTGACCTGGTTTCCTTCGTTTCTCAATCGGCTTCGACGACCTCTCCTCACCGGACGTAGGTGCGTTCTCTTCTTTCTTAGACCCGGAGTGACCCTGTCGTTTTTCTGTCTGTGACTGACCCGTTCCTGGAACGAAAAATATTACGTTGTTCTCGTGTCCTAAGTTCCTACGTAGATATCTAATTTTACTTTAAAACGCATGTTACTGTGTTAAACCTACCTTTGTCTTTGGTATCATCTGCGCTAACCTCTGTAGGATCAGTCTCCATATTTTCATCATTCGCCTGACTCGCCACAGCATCTCTGGAACCATCTTTCCTTGCCTCAACCTCCTGAGAAGCATCCACTTCTTTGCTGCTGGCGTCCAAGCTGGGAGACACTTTTTCCTCCTCCTGTGTCTGTTCTTCCTCCATCTTCTGTGCCTCTGAATCCTTTTCCTTATTCTCCTCGACATCAGCTTCCTTGGCATCCTTCTTCGTATCACTGTCTGCTTGTGGATCTTCCTCTACATCACTATCATCTTCATCGTTCATAGGTTCATCGGCTGCATCTTCCTTGCCCTCATCTTCTTTAGATTTTTCAGGCTCTTCTGGGATCTGAGCGTCCTTCATCTGATCAATGTCGAAAGGATTCTCTTCCTGCTGGTCAGTTTCCTTGTCCTCTTTCATTTCGTCGTCCAAAGCCATGTCCTCTGGGAGATCAAACGCCTCTGGCTCGATCTCTGGTTGCTGTTTCCCATGATAGGGGTCTATCTGATCGTCGTCCACCTCGGGTTCATTGAACTCATTGATCTCCTTCTTCTCTTCCTCTTTCCTCTGACCTTCCTTCTCTTGCTCCCTGCCCTCGGTCTCATCCTCGTTCCCATCTTTTGCACCCATTTCCTCCTGTCCCGTCTCCTCCCCACTTCCCTTCTTGTCTTTCTGATTCTCTTCACCTTTCTCTTCTTCATCTCCCTCTTCCTCTTCCTCATCCTTCCACATCTCTTCGTCGAGCTTTTCAGCAGTCTCATCGGTCTCACCCATTTCTTTGTCTAAGTCATCATCCTCCTCCTTGTCCTTGTCTTCTTCATCTTGCTCCAAGTCTTGTAGGTGGCTCTCGAAATTCTCCGACATCTCGATACCCTTATCCTCCTCTTTAGTGTCCTTTTCTTCATTGTCCTTTTTCTCGTCGTTTGGACCCTTTGTGTCCTCCAGTTGATCCTCTGATTCTATTCTGTCTGAGACATCCTTTTTCCCTTCACCCTCAGCTAAGCCCATTCCTCCCTCGCTTGGGCCGCCATCTTGATCTTCCTCGGTAGCACTTGTGTCTTCCTGTTGACAAAAACCATTTGCAGCTAAATCTAGAAAGACGTTTAGCTGAAGGTAGAGGAACTTGCAAGTCAGACGGAATGAAGCCACTTGTTCGTACAGGTAATACTGAAGAAGGAGGGTATATTGTTTCAGAAGAGGCAGGTGCTCTAATAGTAACCTGGAAATGAAAATATGTAAGTGAAATGTAAGAAAAACTAGTCAATTTAGCTAGTATAAGTGACCAGAGGTCCGGTAGAGAGGAACTTACCTCATACACTGATTAGCAGATTTAACATCCGTTTGATAAATAATCTGCATCAGCTCCCTAAGGATTTTCGATACTGTTCTCAGCTTCAAATCAGGAATAGCTGTCCTCAAAGACTCTATCAACCGCTCGGTCATATAATTGTCCTCGAAACTTTCTTCAAACTTCCTCTTAGACTCCTCTGTCTCTTCACTTGTCTTCCGACTGTTCTGCAATTTCTTCTGAATCGCAATAAGCACTTGCGTGATCAATACATCCAAACGTTTCTTATACACCTCCAAGTCTTCAAGTTTCTCATCTTCCTTTGTTACTGGTTCGCTCAATACTAACTCAAACTGTTCAACATTCCTATTAATCTTGTTCACCATGAAGAGAAGATTCTCAGCGATAGGATGATCTTCTGTGAAGGTCGAACTAAGGTCATCTAGCTTGCCTTTCACCTCGTTGATCTTCCGGTAGTTTGTCTTAAGGAAGTCAACGTGTTGTTTGTGGAAAAAGAAGATGTGGCCAGATTTTTTAAGTTTCTCAGACACCGTCATCCATTTGTTCAGTTCATCAGCTACATTCTGTATCAATTTCAAGGAATCCTTCATAGACGTCGTTGAATCTTGAACAACACTGTGTTCTTTCAAAACAGGTCTGACTATCCTGTTTAGATCAAGAAATTTCTCCTCTTCAAGGGAGTCGGGTGGACAACTTTCTAAAAAGACAATGACCTGCTTCATACTCAGCTCCAGCACCTGTAACAGGTCTTGGAAATTAAACATTAAATTTTGCAGGTCGCTCTGTCTCGCCTCTGCGCCAGAATCCTCCTTGGTTGACTCATCCATCATGAGATCAAGATTGAGTAATTGAATTCTAAGAGGAAGGAAATGCTTAAGTAAGTTAAAAGCGAGTTCCTTCTGCTTATGAGCTAATAGAGTCAGATGAACGGAGAATCCTCTACAACGTTCAGCATTCTGAGGTCCTATATCGCTTCTTCCAGAATTCAAAATGCTATCCAGGAAGTTCAACTTGATCAGAGACTCATAATAATACTTGTCGCAGCCTGACCACTGTTCGAGCAACCCTTTCAACACGTTCTCATTCAAATCTGTCCGGAACTGGAATCTCTGGATCTCCAGCAGATCTAATGGCATCGATCCACGACACATGATTTCACTTTTCCTGTTCTTCCAGGTCAGAATACCAATTCTATAAGAGAGTCCAAGCTCACTCAAAGATTTTAAGTAATTCGCCAGCGCCATCTTTTTCTGCTGAAGCATGCTCTTCAACAGAGACTTCTGCTTGCCTTTCGTTAGGGTCTTATCCACTTCTAAATTCTTCAATCGTTTACTCTCTTCAAGCATGTCTTCTATGAAAGACTCAATATCAGTTCTAACCTGAGAGTAATTGCATTTTACAATAATATCCTGACAGAATTGACGAGCCTTGCGAACTACCTTCTCCATTCTACTCAATTTCCTAGTCTCAAGCTGGATCAAGAAATCGGCAGGACTTAATGCTCTCCTGTTGTCAACGCTCAAGGTCTCTGTCTTCATCTTCAAAGCCAGATGGGCAGCCACGTTCTCTAACAAGCCCTTCTGGAATTCTTTTACGAACTTGTGCAGAGTTCTGCGCGTCTTCTCGGCAGTGTTCTTCACGGACCAATAACTGATATCATTCCATCTGGTGATCTTGATAGTATCCTTTAATTTCTTAGCAATTGGCTCTTTCAGGGTCTTTATTTTATTACTGACATCGACTAGGAAACAACGATAGTAATGATAAACGTTCCAGAAAATGGCGGACAGTTCCCTTTCCCTCTTGCCTTCACTAAACAGCGAGATATGTTGATGGAATAAGAAGATCAGCTGGAGTCTCGACTCAAATTGAATTAAAGATGATTCCGTAAGGAAGCGTTCCAGGTTCTCATGAATTTTCTCCTTCGTAGGAGCAGTAACCTTGATCTGTTCACTGTTTTCAGGGTGTTCAGCATCAAGGTCCTCAGTGAGATAGTGGTCAACCAAGTCAAAAAGGAAGAACCACCACCTAGAGGCCTCAGATTTCAAGTCATCCTCAAGGATTTCTAATGAATCCTTGCATCTGGAGAGCTCTAGCTTCCTCCAATGAAGGATCTTCTTGCCAAAGAACTCTATGAACTCTGCCAGGCTGACGTCGTGACGAGCATTCTCCTCCCATTGCTGAATTTTTGTTAACAACAATTCAACGCCAACTAGGAACCTCAGTAATGATGAATTTATTGGAAAACTGAGGATTCTCTCAATGATCGATTTAATAGTGTTCAAGATAGGGTTCTCTGACCACTCAGTCAGGAAAATCTCAATTTTTTCTGTCAGCTTCTCGAAGTATGGTTGACACTCTTCAACCTCTACTATATTTGGATCCCTGTAGAAATCATAAACATCTCTGCTGGTAGTTTCAAAACTACATTTTCGAGACATTAGGACATTCAGACTGCAGATTAATTTTGAGGTTAAGTTCTCCGGCCATGTTCCAATTGAAGATCCGAGTATCTCGAACCTTTGAGCTAGAGGCCTCACAAAATTAGGTTCTTGACTTTCTGTGTGATCTAACTGGTTCTTAGACCTTCTTGAAGTGTTTATAGAATTTTTACTATTTGAATGTCCTTGAGCTGAGTTCTGTAAGATGTTCCAGTGAATCGTTTGAATCTCCCGTGCATCTTTCGAAGATATCAGCTCAAAGAATTGGTCCTTCTCACTTTGATCATTGTTTGATAATTTTTGGAGCTCTGGGAACTCTTGCTGGAAGCCAGGAAATATTTCCACGAGTTCCAAAAAGTCCTGTTGAAAACCAGGGAACATTTTCCTGAAGTTTATCTCATCCTCTTCCTTCTCGGACTTTATCTTAAAAAGACTCTCCTTCTCCTTAGCTTCCTCTTCTCGTTGTTTCTCTTGCTCCCTCCACAGAATTCGAATTTTTAACAAAATCTTGCTCAATTCTTCCCAAATTGACTTAGAACGTAATCCAACAACAGCAGACAAATTCTCTAACTCGTGCAAAGCGATCATTGTCATTGAAAATCTATCTTTTTGCAGAATTTTTGATCCAGACTGTCTTCCTAGGATCAAGATCATTTTCTCAGAGGCACATAACCTAACCAGATCCAAATAATTCTGCTGATAAAGACTGGCAACAGGAAAACGCAGTAGATTATAGCAAATGTCAGCGTTTAGGCTCTCATGCTGCAAGTTGGAGATTTGTTGGACTAAAATAGAGACTCCATGGTGCAAATTCAAGATGGCGGCGATCATGGGAGAGACCAAATCGGGAAATCCTACCAAGTAATTCTTTTCCAACTTGTCAGCAAATCTTTCCAGCGATTTCTTCCAGGTCAATGCCTCCTGCAGCTGCTGTCGATCTAAATTGATCAATTCTTTACGCTGGGTTTTATCAGTGATGACATTTAGATGATCCAGCTGCCGGAAGACCGCTTCAAACGAGCCGATGTTCCTCGAGAAATTCTCTATCTCTTCTCTGAGGTTTTGGAATCTTGCAGAAGGTCTCGCAGCTTGCAAGTTTTTGAAGCTCTTCACTTCCATTACTAATCCCCTCAGATGATTGCGCCTCGACCAGAATCGATCGAGGGGAGTGGCAGTTCCACAAATGTCATCCTGTACATGCTCGATTAGCATCGTGTGCTCCAGTTCTAACATGTTCTCGCGAATATATTTTGTCTTCAAGGCGACCTTTTGTACCGGATCTATGGATCCCAGGTCGTGGAAGAGGAACATCTGGAGGTAGCCGAGAATCAGCCATCCCTTGCCTCTTTCTACGTCGTTTTCTTCTGATTCTAACTTTTTCACAATATCTTGTAGTGATTTTAAGGGTTCGAGGAAACGAGTTGAAAATTGTTTTTCTTCGTCCTCTTTTAATTTTAGTTTGAAATTGTTTAAAATGTTTGTGATTGCAGAGGTGTAATACTTGGAGCAGAATTGAAGGAGGATCGAGTCGTTCGTGGAGAAATTGAATTCTGGGGTGTTTAAGACTAACGAGTTCCTCCAGAGCATTGTTTGGATTGTTTTTAATAGTTTTTTCTTTATTTTGTGGTTTCTAAGATTGATATTGTGCATCTTGTTCCCAGATTTTGTTAGGAACAACTCGAAAATTAGCTTGCAGAGGCTCGATTTACTGATGAAGCTTGTCTAAAAATTATAAAATAAATTCTGTATAGTAAGCAAATAGAAAATTATCTTTTTATGCATTGACATTTTATAAAATATTTGATACTGTAAAATACAATAAACGAGTTTATTTATTGTAAAATGTTATATTGAAAAATGATAAACATACCTCAGGATTACCGTCGTCATTTTGAATTTCGTTTTCCTTATGTTCAAACCATTTCAAAAGCACATCAGAGCGTTTTACAGCAAAGGATCTCTCCGAAAATTCCTCAATCCACAACAATAATTCGAAAAACAAACGTAATCGTTCTTTTCCTGTAACGTCACTCGAATTTAAGCATTTCATTAAGCCAATCAGATGGACTGGTATAGTTGGAACTTCCTCAAATTTCTGAAACTCGTAATTATCAGGAATCTTTTGGAATTGCCCACCAATAATTCTGCAGTCAGTTTCGAAATTAATGGAAAATTGTTCGCAAATTTTCCGTTGGAAATAACACGCGAAAAGCAAAAAGAAGAATTCGTAGATCGGCCATATTTCGATTTCCGATAGATTCTCGTTACTTCTAATTTGTTTGACTTCGATTTCTTTGAGAGTTGTGATTTCTGTAACGAGATTATCCAGTTCCATCAAGTTCTCTGTCTTCTGCCCATCCTTGTAGTTATCTGAGCAAATATTAATTAACTTCCGCCTCGCCGATAAATTTTCCACCAGAATTAAAGAGGCTATTTTCAATCTTGTTTTCGAAACTTCGATCAAGTCTTCGTCAGTCACTTCAATTTTCTTCAAAATTGACCTTAATTTATCGTGGAATCTAATCGAATTCTCCGAAATATGAGGCGAAGGGAGTGGAAGAAGCTTTTTAACTCTTTTCCGGATTTTTCGGAATTTATCTGTGTTAATTACCACGTTCAAATAGTTCGCAGAAAAATCGTTCAACTCGGCTCGGAATTTTACGTCGCACGACTGTTCGTCTAGAAGCGTGAACAATTTTTTGAAAAGTTTAACAAGCCATTTGTAGTGAACTTTTAGGGTTGAGGAAATTTCTCGGAGATCCAGGAACGTGCCTCGGGATCTATCGATCAATTCGATCGATCCTAGATCGTGGTATCTTTGAAACGATTTCAAAGCATTTCGCAATTCAAGGTAATCTGTGTCGTCGATGAAAAGATGATCGTTATGGAGGATGAGATCGATGATTTTCATTGATTCATCGAGCAGTTTCACGAAGTTGATGATCAGCGGCTCGTTCTTCAAGTTGCTGGACAATTTCCCTGAAAAAATTACGCAACATGTAATTGTTTATAATCAACCATCTATAAATGTGTTTTTTAAAGGATTCAAGAAATAACGTTACACGTACCAGAGCATACAGCAGAAGAATATTCCTCCAGCAGCATAACATCTCCATTTCCACCTTGTTTCCTCTGTTGGCAGTAAAAAATAATCGCCCGAAAGTACAGAGCGGTCGACAGATTGTTCACAGCGGGGCTGAGTAGATCGAAGGTGAGCGGAATCTCCGTTCCACAGTTCTTTTCAAACAGGATCCTCAAGTTCCGCACTTCCCCGTGCAGAATCTCGCCGAGTTTCTCCAAATCGTCGAACCGATTTTTCGATAGAATAAACGAGCTCCAAACTCGTCGGAGCTCGATGTCTGTCATCGATGATCTCCCGTAGAAGTCAAGCAAAAGAAGTTTCAGAAATAATGACGTTTCTGTGACCGGATTCCGCACGAACAGAGATCTCAAATCGATTTCCTTCGTGCCGCTCCTGGAAAGGTTGATGGAAAGCAAATATAATTTCCTGAGCATTTTTAATGCGATCGACTGCCATTTGAACGGTGGAAATTGGTTTAAAATTGATTTACTGTGTACGTCTTTTGCAGTTGACAAGATATAATAATTATTAAAAATAAAGTATTAGAATTAATTATTAGAAATCCTAAAACATTCCAAATTCATCTAATTTCATATAATTCACATGATTTCCTAAAACGATTTTGCTGTTTCACAAAAATCCCCAATTTGTAGATAACAATTTATCAAAAATATATACCCATAGTACATCCAGGAGCCACAATTAATTTCACAAAATTCCCACCATGAGATCCCCAGAGCAGATTTCAAAAGGAACCCCTACTGCTCCACAAAGGATTTCATTTTTAATAAAAATCCCCAGTTTTCCAACAACAATTTAACAAACGTGTCACCCATAGTCCCCTGAAAAGCCACAATTAATTTCACAAAAAAAGCTCACGCTAAGGTCTCCACGGTAAGTTTCAAAAGGAACCCCTGCTGTTCCACCATAGCCAGCTTAGAGTCTCTCCTCAGACCGGACGTGCCGAGTGTAATGGCGCCCACGTCGCAACAAAGCGTCTTATTCTTCTCGAAATCCCTTGACAGAATTTCATCGACCGTTCTCATCGCTTCATTCCTCGATGTATAGTCGAGAGCTCCGAAAATTTCGCGATACGAATTCCTCAGTGATATTTTAAACGGGAACCCTTTGGCAAATTGTTGACTGGTGAACGACGCTACCCTTAGAATCTCGTTCAACCTGTATTGTCTATCGTGTAGGGTATCGTTAATTCGTAATAATAAATCTTGGTGGGTTAGTTTCTGTATGCCATATTTGTGTAGCAACGCTCTGACGTCCAGTGAGCTATGCTCAGTTCGAAGCGGAGACATAAAGATGGCGATTTCCACTCCTCTGTTTCGCATCGCCCTGGAATCATGCATTAATTAAATGAATATAAAATTGTTTGGTTACTTAGACATTTCAAATATAAATTTATTCGACATGACGCTGTTGATGCTTACAAGGGAACATATTCACATGCGAAAATCCGATTTTGATGAAACTTATGGGAGCTTATAGTTCTTTAAAAAATATTTGACACGTGTTTTTTTTTTATCGGCAGTCATCCACTTTGAAGGAGTGAAAACAGCCCTCAATGTAATATAAATTAGATATCTATTGTCCATAATTATATTTTCATTTACAGAGGATGTAAGGTAAGTATTTAATTTTTTCAACTTACGTATTTTCATGAACGAAGTTTCTAACTTTCTTTCTTTGGTACAACTGAATACTTACCTTACTTCCTCTATAAATGA
Source organism: Halictus ligatus (assembly GCA_028454255.1). Classification (NCBI taxonomy): domain Eukaryota; kingdom Metazoa; phylum Arthropoda; class Insecta; order Hymenoptera; family Halictidae; genus Halictus; species Halictus ligatus. The sequence goes on along the minus strand of CM052135.1, from coordinate 11,853,537 downwards.
AAATGCAATTATGGACAATAGATATCTAATTTATACTACATTACAGCCATACACAGTCTGCAGAAAGTGCCAGTTGCAATACATGACAGCGATACATCAGGTGATGACGAGATGCGAAGTGCTTCATGTTTCGTAAGTAACTCAAAACGTTCAAATACTTCATTATTATTATTGTTATTGTGTTTTATATATGAGAATACGATATACCTTCAAACTAGTGTGTTATAAAATCAGTTCAACAAAAAAATGATTTCATTAGTTTTTGTCACAAAAATATATTTTTTGTAAACTCCTGAGGTCGTGGACAAATTTTGAGACCAGATTTGAAATCAACGTGAAAAAAAATGTGTGGGAAACGATGTATAACATGTTAAAAAGAAATTTTTCCGCGTGGAGCATTGGAAAACCACACTTTCCTTGAAATTGTGCAAATTTAACAAATTTTCTCAAGATTAAAAAACGTTCGTACCATAATCTCTTTATTTTTCCCATATTCTACAAAGTTTCAGCTTTAATTTGAAAAAAATTCCATCGCTCTACCTCATTTCTATGGAAAGTTCTTTGATTTTGAACCCGATTTCGTCCAAATTGCCCACTGTACGCCGCGGTAATCAGCACCGCGTCACGCTGCTACCTGCGCCACCTTCTTTAGCTACTGATAGAACAATAAACGACACATAACCCAGTGGTATTGTTTAATATACTATACACGTTTATACTAAATGCTTATATTTCAATAAAACAAGTCAGAATTCCTTCCTACGCACGCCAGGTGCAAGACTATCTTCCATTATGCATTATTATTGTTAAATGACACAAAAAAAAGAAAATCCTCAAACATGTTTCCCCTATTTTGGATCAAAGATCACACACCCAAATTTACATTAAAATGAACTAACAATAAATAAGAGAAACTGCAAAAAAATCAAATTTTTAATATGTTGTATAAACAAAAAACTTTTGTTAAAATTTTGTTGCGCGACTGCATTTTCCATTGAAAAACAAACAATTTAAAAAAAATTCAAATTTTTTCGACCTCTGGTTTCCAAGATATCTCAAAAAATATGGTTTTGAAAACGGGATGACTGCCGATAAAAAAAACACGTGTCAAATATTTTTGGAAGAACTATAAGCTCCCATAAGTTTTATCAAAATCGGATTTTCGCATCTGAATATGTTCCCTTGTTTCATTCGTAGTTAAAGTAAAAGGTTAGCTATGCTTTTAATTTCTTGGAATTTGTCAATTAAGAAGAAATAAGAAAATTAAATTTAACGAATTGGCTCTGAAATGACAATGCATTGACTGATTAAAATTCAGACTAAAATTAAATAAAACCCCTAGTATGTTATTTAATAAATTAATATTCAGAATTTCAGCTTGTATTTATTAGAATTATTTCAATTAAACGATTGTAAACAAATTTCGTCGAGATTCGTTAGATTTTTCAGTGGATTAATTGAATCATTAGACCATAGTGCAACCGCCGAATGAAAAATTGAATATTTGGAGAAATGGCGCCCCTGGAACCGCAGTCGAAAGAGTTAGTATTCCGAAAGTCTGTGACAACGGAGGGTGGAATGAGAAATGATTGGAAACCAGATTTAATGGTTTCCCATTACCTGGAAATTTCACCGTAACGAGGGTTCATAGTGAGAAATAACCGGAAGTTCTTGTGGGCCCTCACAGTAAACACATTTCCGCTTTCGTCGACACCTTTCTCACCTATCGTTAAAGCACCGTTAGGCTCCAGCAGTCCATTCAATCGGTCTAATATTGCTGGACTGCAGAGATTTACTTGGTCCAGCAGCAGCCACGTGCCATTTTGTAGACACTGGAAGTAATAGTCGAAAATTTCGCATTCAGAAATAGTTATACAATTTATTTATCCTCGTCTGAAATTTTTATTAACAGAAAATCCATATTTTTATTTCAAATAATATTTATTTGTTTTGTTTGTATTAAAATTCACAATTTATTGCCAAAATTTTTCAAAGAATAGCTTTCTGAGATTGTTAAAATTTTTTTAATATTCTCCAGATTTCATTAAAACTTGCCAATTTAGTTCATTTTGCATATTGCAATAAAAATTTTTAATAATTGCTTTTCGATTGAGTTAACAGTTTCTTCCTGTCCATAAATTTGACACTTTCGCAAATATTGTTGCGAGAAATAATTTTAATTCGTTAAAAATTCAGATTATGCATCTAACGAAATCTAGCTAAATTTTTAGAAAGCACAATAAATGTTTTGTCGCAGTTCGTCGTCAGTGGAAATTTGTAGAGCTTGCAAATATGTCGGTCACTGTGCTTGCAGGTGAGGGGGCAGTTCTTAACTGAAACAAAGACAATATTTACCTTGACAAACACGCTGTCAACCCACTCGAATTTTCCGCCGGCGTTCAAACATTTGTCTTTTTCCACGGCGATCGATAGATCGGTCAGTTTTTTCTCGATCTCGTGCAGCTCCGTTCCGCACGGCAACGCCAATGTTTTCATGGCGGACACCAGCCTCGATAATTCCTCGGCTTTGCGGAGGAACAGTTTCGTTTCCGTCGACATCGTTGTCTCCGTTGTTTTCCCGTCATCTGGCGAACGAAGAAGAATTGATCGTGCGAAACATAAGCGACGAATACCCGTAAAACACGTATTGCAAATATTGACGGTGCCTTCCTCCGCCATTTGCATCGTCACTAAACTCGCTTGCCATTTTATTTCAATTTTTAGGCACTCAGATATTTGATGGGCAGCATTAATATACCACAGTTTTTTATTAGCTGTTCAAAATTTTGTTGACTATACATTATTTACTCTTATTTATTGCGTTTTGGTTTAATTGTTAAAGTATATAGCGAAAGTAAAGAAAATACTTTCGTCGAAAGATTGTATTCTGAGTCCGAGTATAGTTGAACGTCATGCTAAAAGTCAAAGTCCAATGCTAAACAATGTACGTATGAAAAATCTCGATTTGAAAAACTGCAATTTTTAACAGAATTTGACTACATATTACATCAGAAGTCATGGTAAATGTTTAACAGTTGAAACCAAATAACAAGAAAGCAAATTAATTGACCTAACGAATTATTATAGATACATGTTCAAAAAAGTTCTAGTTAAATGTTTAAAAGCCGAAATGGAAAGTAAAAAAAAAATACAGCGGAATGGTAAAATAAAAAATGCAATGAAATATGGAAGAAGTAATAAAATAAAAAATGTAAGGAAATATGTAAAAAGTAGTAAAACGAAAAATGCAATGAAATACGAAAAAACTAGCAAAATAAAAAATGTAATGAAATATGGAAAAATAGGACATATGGAAAAAGGGGGTAAAATAAAAAGTGCAATAAAACATGAAAAAATGGTGAAACATAGAATGCAATGAAATATGGACAAATGGTATTGCAAAATGAAAAATGAAAATATGAAAAAATGCAACGGAATATGAAAACAGTAGTGGAATAAAAATGCAAAAAAAAACATGAAAAATTTCGGTTTGAGAAGTGCAGTAAATTTTTGTCTGAATATGTAAATTGGACAGCGGATAGAGTAATTTCTTGGCTGCAGTTCGCCGAAGAGACAAAGTACCTTTGGACAAACGTCGAATGTTTTCGAGAAGAGCATGATAATGGGACACCTGATCCAAATTCTCTTTCTGCAGTCGTCTTCTCAGGGTTTCGATTAACAGTGTCTCCGTGCGCTCGAGCAATTCCTCGAAGTGTCGATCGTAGTCCGTCTGTAACATAAAAAGATTGTAAAAAACGTTAATTCGATTCCTGTCCGAGAAAGGCTCTATTTGTTACTGTTTCCCGCGACAGGTGTTCGAAACCCGTGAAGAAGGCGACTGGTACATCCTTTGAACACGTTTCCACACTTTCCACGTTGACAGTTCTCTCATTTTCTCATAGAAACTTTTTGATAAACCCATAAATATCCGAATGGGAAACGCTATCATTTTTATGGACAATAATACTTATTTATCGTTGAAGGCATTACGTGGTTATTGATTATTAGAGTTTACGAGTTTGTGGGCGTTGGGAACCCATTTTTATAAAAGTGCACTGCCCCTTGTGCTTTTGTAAATGTCCTACGCTTGGAAAATGTTTACAAAGGGATTTAGACGTTTATATTTTTAAAGATGTACTACATTTTCATAATGTCTGTATTTTTTACATATACACTTTTATAAAATTTGACATGATACTACTTTGCTTTTGTAAAATTACTTTTAGAAATGTATTTTTGCAAAATAATTTTTACAAATGCATTTTTACATATACATTTGTGCAAAAGCTGTAATTGCTAGTGCGATCAATGTTTTAGTGTTCTAGAATTGTTTAAAAGGTTTGGAATATCAAAGATAATATAATTCGCTCATTGGATCATACGGTTATGACGTGCAGCAATAAACTTGATTGCAGAACTACTAAATTTCGGTCGAACGTTGCACCGCATCGTACTTAACCAATATCTACGAAAGCCATAAATGCGCAAACATTCGCAATTTCGCTGTCATTGTAGACACATAATGTCAAACGTTATGCCACTAAAACTGTTACTAACAGTCATTGTCATCATTAATTATGAGACGATCTGATGCGGATTTTGGCAGAGTGAAATTGCTTTGCAGTAAAACATTAAATGTGTAGCAAATTTAATGTCTTCTCGAGGCTATTAAATAAAAGGGACGACTGTGCTTAATATTATTAACGTTTATAATGTATTAACTACTACAAAATGTCCTTCAGCGTATTAACATATTTATTTTACAGTTGTAAATTTGTAAAATGTTTACTATATTGAAAGAGAATGAATTTTGAACAGTTTTGTTGAATAAAAATGAAATCAAAATCCGTGTGCAATTTCTGTGTGTGTTTCGGTTAACGGAATGATATTTGCAGCGTTAATTTGCAGTTTAATGATTCGTAATAATGACTGTTTGAGGTCGGAACGATTCCAGGAGGAATGTTGTCCACGAGCTATAGATGAAAGAGATGCGGTCTCCGCATTGCCGTAGAAAATCAATCGCAGAGAAGGAAAAGGGTGGAAAGTATGGGGTTTAACATGCTGAACTTAATCTGCCATCTTTAATTCACCGGTCTCGTTGAAACAACTCTCACTGTCAACGTATACATATTTTATGCTCCCACTCTTTTCCCGTGTAACCAGTTTAGCTTTATTCCTACGATACACAACGATAAATAAATACTAAAGAAAAAGTAAATATTTATTTACTGAAACATTGACGTCGAAAGCTTAGCTTGCGTTCTTCCTGAATTTTTGTTGTACCATTTGTAAACAGAGATTCTCAAAGAATATGCACAAATTGTTCATTTAACCTTTTTACCATTCTCAACAATATGTTGTAGCACAGTAAAAAAGCATTTAAATGTAAAGATTGCAGTACAGTTATGTACACAAATATTGTGTTTTTATTTTGAACAGAAAGAATAATTTAAAAATCCACAGTTTTCGATTTTCTTTAATTAATTTCCATAAATTACCGCGCGGACAAGTTAATTTGCATAAACACGCGCATTGAACTTTCAGATGCTACATAGAATACAATAAATCAGGATAACGTCATAGTCTGAGCCTGATAAATGAGACCCACTTCAAACAATCCGGGATTTATTAACATTAATACTATCGGGTTTATTGTTCGGAACTTTTTCGCAATAAGCAATTTAATATAGAACTCTGATACGGTGTATCATACTTCTAGAGCACGTAATTGAATAATATTCAGTAATAATAAATTGAATAACGAATATATTCGGTTCAGAGGAAGACCACCTAGAAGTTAGATACAGTTTCACTATGAAAATGATTTATTCATCAATAGCTTAGCCTGAAATAAATAATTCATACGTAAATGTTGCTGATTCGTAGAACGTGGTTATTTATTCAACGTCTGTCAATTATTCCTGCTCGTCTCTATTCGGTTATCATTGATCAATTTTCGTGTCATCGATCTTACATAAGCGCCATCAAAAGGACCGAAAATCGAATTTTCTGGAGGAAAGACTATCCTCGGGTAAATTTTTTCGTCCCGACGGAAGCTTCCTTCGATCAGGTTAATTTCGCCGGTAATTAGACGCCTAATGGCGACCGTTATGTAGAGGAGAGAACGCGTGGGAAGAAAAAACGGATCCGTCACGATTATTCTTGGGAGGTCGAATCAAAGTGATTGATGCGTCTTCGTTGACCCTAACCCTCCGAGTATGGATTTTTCGGCGTCCATCTTTGCAGCGAGATTCCCTCCTGTCTCTGTGTGTAACAAACCTGATAACATGGCATTCGACTCGCAAACCCATCACCAACTGCTATCTCCTGTTCCCTCTCGATCGATTTTCGGGGAAAAACTCGATCCTGTTCGTTGTCGTATACGGGATCGATAAAGTACGAGCTAAATGAGGCTGTCTTCGCGTGACAACCATTTTCGTTCTGGACCTTTTTGCAGATCCAATAATTATTTAGTGAAAGTGTCACCGACATACCCGCGACCTTGTCCCGAACAAAATGAGCCTAAACACGATGCAATTATGTTCCTATTTAATCGTTTAATCGACGATATGTCCGGGCTCGTTGTAATCAGGCAAGTGTCAGTAATGTGTTGGTGAAAGTTTCGTTCGGAAATAATTAAGCATAAAATAGTTAAAATTTGTAAAAATCGATAATATATTAATGATCATTGTTCCAGTTGTGTATCGATAATTATATGTTGCGAAATTTTCTAAGAAACATTCACAGAATAACAATAACTTAAAAATGAAAAATTAAATTTAAGTTTCAATACAACGTTCGGAGATCAATGGAGGAGGATGATACATAAAAGAGACAGTCCAATAAATTTTCGATATCGTTTATAACCAGACTATCCTCTCAAAAACAAGTTTGGCGACGTCCACCGAGAACACTAGCAACTTTACATACGAGCTCGCGATCTATTTATCACTCGGTGTAGCGCGAGCGATCCCCGACAAAACAAACGACATCGTCCCAATTTCCCCGGATAGGAAAAGAAACATGTTTCCCGATCGTTCTAAACAAGGATCGCGCTTTAATGACCGTCGCGCGTCAACTGTTTTTCGTTTTTGTCCGAACCCGTGTGGTATAGCAAGAAACGGGCGACCATCTTGCAGCGAGTGAGACCGGTGGACCAGCGGGAATCGCATTTAGGACGAGATTTCATTCTTTCTAATTTGTCCTTTCGCCCCGGTAAGACTGAAAGGCGGCTTCGTCCTCGTTAAATACTGAAGGGTGGCCGTATGCCTCGCGGCCGTCGAATAAAGAATTTGTCATTAAAATAATTCAAAGGGACAGAGCCGGCGAAACTCCTTCAAACAGTCGAATGCGGGCTCGTTAACGTCTCCGTGTCCTCTCCATTCAATATTGTTACTATTGACATTAATAAGTGGAGATAAGATGCAAAGGGTGCTGACCAAAACTGATTTATTTGACTTCAATTAATTTTCTGGGACCAATAAGGGCCCCTAATCTTGCCCTCCTTCACTGGTTGTTATAATTATTAATTTATTGTAAATGTTTCTTATAAAACAGTTTTATACTGTATAATAGTCGATATGCAACCCGCTGAAACAATCATTATTAATCTATTACCTTCTCTCTATAGTTTGTTATTTTGTAATTGTTCTTTTCATAAAAGTCAGTCGTGTTCTTAATTATTTCGTAGTGAAATTTTGACCAACATACTTCTGACATTTTTCTGATTAAAATGAGCCCAAACATGACATAATTCGAAGCATAATTGTCAGTACCATTTTAACACGTGATCTACAGACTGGTTTGGATAGTCGAGGTTCCAATAAATCGTGGGTTAAACGGTTAAATACGAAGCAAATCGTACCATGTTTGGGCTCATTTTAATCAGAAAAATGTCACGAATTTTCCCGTGACAGTTTCACAAAGAATGATAAAAAATATAATAGTAAATTTTTTAAGCCTCGAAACGGGTCGTTAAGTGGGAGTCGCACTCGAAGACCGGGAGCAGTCGATGCAATCAATTTTGTCGGGCTCACGTCGGTAGCTCTCGATGGAAAAATACTTTTCCTTCACTCTGATTGTTTCGACGGAGGGAGAGAGAGAGAGAGAGAGAGAGAGAGAGAGAGAGAGAGAGAGAGGCGAGTAATGAATTAGAACCGGGAGTGCCGGCGTAAATTTAGAGCCTGAAATATTCATGCAGGCTCCGAGGCAGGCCTGAAAAGTTAAACGTGAGCGCGCGGCAGGCATTTCGCCCGAGAAACGGCATCCGGGGCGTCTTATTATTGGATTCGGTGCTCGACAATCATCGAACAGACACAAATAAAAAAATAATCCAGCCGGGCAGCGATTCAACGGTCCAGCGAAAAACGGACCCCCGTCGTCGTCGTCCACGGAATTCTCCATTTGCATTGCAAAATATCCGCGCCGCACGAATTTGTTGTTCGATCGTCCTACAGACCGATCTTCCGCAACTGTGCAAGACTTTCTCACTCTTTTCGTTCGTTCCTTTGCACTTTCTGGGGACGGTTTGAACTTTCAGTTGAACTTCGGAGCCAACCGTAACAGCCTAGAAGTATTTCAATGTAGCCGTTCGTTTGGCTTAACGATTCGAACGACATTTTCTTATCTGTTCCCGTCGGCGGTGGACGGAAAAAACGGTACAAGTTTGTTGTTGTTAATTATTTCTTGGTGAAACTTCTCGGAATATATTCCTGACATTTCTCCGATTAAAACGAGCCCAAGCACGGCGCAATTCGGTCTGTATTTAATTGTGTAATCCATGATACAGTGGAACCTCTCTTATCCGAACTATCAGCAAAGATCTACGAAATTTTGGATTTACTCGAGAAAATATGATGCCATTGTATCGTGCTTGGAGTCATTTTGTACAGAAAAATATTAGCAATATGTTACTAAAAGTTTCATTTGAAGAGAATTAAAAACAAGAAAGTTATTTATAAGAAACCGTTACAAAAGAATGGGAAACTTAACAACCGGAGTAAATACTCACTAAAAATTGTCATGGTAAGTAGTAGATATTTTTTGGAAGTAAAAATTGTCACTAACAATAAATGATTCTAATTAGCAAGTGAATTTTGTATTCACTTCACGCATGCGTGAAAATTCTACGAAAATATACAAATTTAGTAAACATTTTTTTGTAAAATTTGAATAATTAACCAGAAATGAATTTCGGCTGTTAGTTCGTTAAGAGTTTATCAGTTAATGAGAATGCCGTCGCTCCTCCACGTAAAAAGACGGTCGTGCGAAAAAAACATCATTCGTGGCCTGAATTCTGCATTTGAATTACAAAGTTCCGTCGTGCGGCGGGAACTTTGAAATTAGTGGCACGAAAACAACTGTTTGTGATTGTTTGACGAAGACTCTCCAACAGGCTCAACTTTTTTTACCTCCGTTGGGTCGCGATCGTCAGCGAACGAGTGTTTTCAAGGGATGAGAAGGACGTTTCTCATTTTCTGGATGATTTCGCGACGTTTTCGCAATAATTATGTCTAAAACAATAATAATCGTACTACATTTTTAAAAATAAAAACCTTTTTGCATCGATGACAATAAACAGAAGCTAAATAATTATTTTTAACCTTATTTTTCACCTACTTCAAAACCTTTTGACATCAATCACAGAAGTTAAATAAAAAATTGTTCAACCCGCTAATAATTTTGGTAAGTTGAAAATAGCGCAACAGCGTTCTGAAATTTTGCGGTTTCTGGATTTTATTGCCCAAGCTTTATCACGAACGCCATAAAATACGCGATTAAGGCATGGTGAGCGAAATTCTGCGGTGGTTCTGGGATCGACAGAGGCGAGTTTCGTTTAACGGATGACTTCCTGACGTTTCGACAATAATTTCGCAGCTAATGGAACTATTCCAAATGTAATCGGTTGGGAATGAGCGCAACATAAACGTGTTTATGAAGTTGCCGCGCTCCGTGTTCCGGAGTTTCCCAGGCAAGTGGGTTAAACTTCTGGCCAAAGTCGAACTAATAAGATTCGCGCGATCCTAAATGATATTTCGGATTACTCTTTGCTAAGACTGGGTAATCGTTTGGGTACACGAGGCCGAATCACTCAACCGCCGCCCGCGAAAATAATTACATTAAACCCCGGCCGAAAGAAACTTCGCGGAAGTTCGTTAACTCTTCGCCTGAGGAAATGCTGCTGCCTCTGGTTTTAGCCGGCATATTTCGAGTTGAGTTATCGATCAAAAATAACGCTGAATATCACCGTCAGGAATGCATCGATGTATGTAAAAAATTCGGGAACGAAACGTCTGTGACATAGTGTACACATACGATTTTTCGATATTTTATAGCTGACGTTGGACGGAAAAAATGGTACAACTTTATTGTTGTTAATTATTTCTATGTGAAACTTCTAAGGGTATATTCCTGACATTTCTCCGATTAAAACGAGTCCAAGCACGATGCAATTCAGTTTGTATTTAAATGTGTAATCCACGATATAGTGGAAACTGGCTTATCCGAACTGTGAATGAATTTCTACTAAATTGTGGATTTACTCGAGTATTGATGATGCAATTGTATCGTGCTTAGACTCATTTTAATCAGAAGAATGTCTAGAATATGTTGCTAAAAGATTTAAACTAAGATTGTCAAAATTGAAAAAGTTATTAACAAAGGTTTTTTTTCAGATGTTTTGCTAAAGGAACAAAGAGGAACAATAATGGAATAAAAGATATTATAAATAGCACAAAATGTAAAAATAAGTCCTTATAACTGTTGAAAAGAGTGAATGAATACAATTAAGGTAGGAATATTCATTTCTAGTGGACATTAACGTTGCAAATGGGCAAAATGGTGGATTATTTGCGAGACAGCTAATAAAGGTTCGCAAAATAGAAACAGGGAAGTATACAGGCGCGATTTATGAATGAGTCGGTTGCAATTGGGCGGGGCAATAAAATTCCGAGGAAAGAGGGCGCTATGAAGGACAAAGGAATTTATCAACGCGTCGTTAACGAAACGGAAGGGAAGGGACGATTGTGTGTAGGTGTTACGGTGTACACCGTCGGAACACGCGAACCTCAGGGGGAAAAAAAGAGAGAAGAGGTCGCCCAAAATTTACCGTAGAACAATGGGGAGGCTGGCAATTAAGAACAGAGAGAGAGAGAGGAAATATTTATGTCCGGTAATTTATTGGCGGATTATCGCGGACCGGAAACCAAACGACCAATCGCTGGACATATTTACGTCCGGAAATTCGCATTTCGTGGCGGGGCCATCTGCTTCCTATATCAAAGATATACTACTAACGTTACATTAAAGTTCTATCGATTTCTTTGGGCCGGCTGCTGTCCAGAATTATGGTCGCGCGACATGCCGGATAGAATTATTTCGAATAAATTTTTAACCAAAAATTATCACCGTTCGTTTCGACTGAAAGTGTTTCCTTCTTCTTTTAATTAAATCCATTCTTTAAGATTTTCTAACGATCGTCACGTGCAAGAATTTTCAAAAATTATATTACTATGTGTATATTACTATTGTTGATATGCAACCTCTCGGAACGATGGTAATAAATTAATGGTAATTTCTGTTCATTGTTTGTTTCGAATTTCAGTATGTTATTACTTCACCTGTTAAGTATTCCATTCTTTTGTAATAATTTTTTACAAATAACTTTCTTGTTTCTAATTCTTCTTGAATGAAACTTTTAGCAACATATTCCTAACATTTTTCTGTATAAAATGATTTCAAGCACAATACAATCGCATCATTAATACTCGAATAAATCCAAAATTTAGTAGATCTTTGCTGACAGTTCGGATAAGCGAGGTTCCACTATACCGTGGATTACACAGTTAAATACAAACCTAATCGCGTCGTGTTTGGGCTCGTTTTAAACAGAGAAATTTCAGCAATACAAAGTTACATCACTTTTTATGTTCATTCCCCTTCGACATTAAATTAAACAAATTGCTACAATGGCAAATCAGAGACCAAATGATACACAATTTAGGTCATACGTGCTCGTTTAAGCCCCGTTTTAGTGGAATACCAAGGAAGCGAGCGAAGGTAATCGAAGGAGAATCGAAAGAAAATGGCGTCTCGACGGGGCTACGTTATCGAAGTGAAGTTGTTAAGCTCGTGGAATTTGTTTGTAGTTGAAACAGGAGCTCGTTACGAGGTAGAACCTGCCAGACTTAATTAATTCCCAACGTTCGGTGCAGAATCGGGCTTTCGTTTCCGGTCCTCAATTTGCTTTGTTGGCTGCTCGGCAAAGCTCGCGTTTTTCAATTTTACGCATCAGGAACTTTTCTTCTGTCGTTTTCCTCCCTTCTCTTTTCACCACAGTTTGCTCGGGCCTCCTTCACGAGCAAAGCTCTCTCCCTCTTTTCTAAGATACCGTTAAATATTTGTTTGATACATACAACTTCAACCGGGCGTTCTTCAGTTTTTCCATGAACTTCTGGCTGAAAGATGGGAGGACTCGCTGCAATTAATATCCGAGCTTTGTTCGGGATCGCAAAAAATATTTCTAGGCTGCTTAGAGCCCGCTGAAAATGGGTAAACGTACTTAATTTGTGTATTATTGAGCTACGTGCTATAAGGAGAAACGTTTAAAAAGATTGCAAGTTAATTACTGTCTAATTTGAGCTGAAAATACGATTTAACATATATAGTTTTTTACACTTGCAGAATTATTAAATTTATAACCGAAGAGCAATGTACATATAACCTAAAATTATAATACTATAATTGTATAGCCTTGTAAATATCTTCGTCATTTTTAGTTTCATTTAAAAAATGCTGGAGACTTCAAAGATTTTCAAGGGCATTTTGTGTGAAATGTCAATGTCACGAAGCTTTTTAAATCGATGACCGATATATTTTTCTCCGTATTCTTATAGAACATCAAAAGACGAATCGAATGAGTGTAATAATCATACCACTCTGATCATTGAAACTCGAGATATTTGTGTCTGAAAGGATCAAATACTTCACCTTTCAGACACGGATATCTCGGGAATGAATGATCGAAATAGTATAGTTATTTAAGTCGTTTTATTGGTCTTTCTATGGTCTACAAGAATACCGAAAAGAATATATAGGGTTCCATTAAAAAAAGTACCGATGACCTTGAGATTTCGTAAGAGAGTGAGCTTGAGAGAACGTTATTCACACCATTGTATGTCTATTTGAAATAATATAATTTTGTACTCTGCACCTTTTCTGTGAATGTGAAAATAAAGAAGATACTTAGGTATTTCTATTTAGACTATATTCAATTTTGTAATTAACGTCGTTATGGAATTTATTTTTAAAAAGAAACAGCAAATTAGCTAATAAGCTATTATTGTTTAATTTCTCCACTGATTTCCCCAAACACCGTCTTCACTTGACTCACACACGTCACTCCCTTAATTATATGAATATTAATACACGCCTCCGCGTTGATCAGTCTTAAGCATTAATTAACCTGGACTCCCACCACACCTGTTACTTCCCTTAATTTATTTATTATAAGTCGCCTCGAGCTCGCTTCAAAATTCATCTGCCGTGTTTTCGTAAACTGTGGCGGTATTGCAAGTGCACTCAACAAACGTACAAAATGTATTTATATATTTCAGTATCATTCGACATTCATAAACGTATAGTAAATACTGAACAGTTTAATATAATGTGGCAGACATTTTCATATATTAAACTGTTACATGTTTTTATACACTTGACAATTACACAGGAATATATTTGCGACATTCCAAATTAAATTTTTCATAAGATGCTATTATTAACAAAATATTTAAATCTCGCACACTTTTGCTACAAATATTTGTATGTTACAAATATTTTCAGGAACATTAAGATTATCCCCGCACCCGGCATCACAGATGTTCATAAATTGGACAAATCTGCATGACCGCGGTTTATGGTCATCTGCAATCTGCAGTAAAGAGTAGAACACTCTTTTTCCCCCCAGTGAAGAATGGCCCGCAATTTGTTTCGATTAATGCATTCACAGAAGTCAGTATTCCGGGGCCGAATTAACCCAGCCGATTAATTCCAGCCGGATTGCGGCAGAAATTACAGAGAAATTGATGTACGGCCGTTTCCTCCGCGTATCGAACTTCAATGTTCAATATTAGTCCAAGAATCCTCGGCGTTGGCTTTGATCGCATCACGAATTACGGTAGTGGACGATCATTTTCGCGGCCTTTAATTAACGCAGCCATTAGCGGTCTACCCCCGTCTCCTCCTAAGAAGTGCCAAAAGAATTTCTCATTTTGCTAAACATTCGAGGAATGCCCACCGTTGATCCACTTCATCGGGGATTGTCAACTTGGAGCGTAAAATCATTTTTCCGTGGGAATCGTGCTTAATGTTTTGTGCGAAATTGCGCATATCTCGCACGCGTGACTGCGGCATTTCGCGCGATCTTCGCGAGAACGTGCGCGGAAAATGAAAATCTTTATCGAAATTTCTGTCAATTCCTCGGGACGTTCATATCTTTGCGCTAATAATAAAAGTATATATACGTTTTTTACGATTTTTCAATTTTTATATACCTCAAACAATAATAACAAATTTTGATTGCGTAATGTGTCATTGCCATAAATATTATGTGCATGTTTATTATAAACAATTTTTTATTATGCACTTATTTAACAAAAATGATATAAATTTATTTATTTATTATTATAAAACCTGTACCTGCTTTGTATAATTATTTATTGTATATTTATTCATTTTAAATTTGTATTACAACACTGAAACACAGGAATAGTGTACATTTATTTATTCATTGTTTTAAGACGTACATGTTTCGCATGGCTATAATAAATCATATTCTTGTTCATTATAAATAACTTTATAAAATCTAAAGTATTTATGACGCAAATTATACACATTCATTTATAGTAGTAAAGCCTCCGTTAATTTCTATTCTATTTATTAATGATTTAAATAGCTACCACAAGTTTAACAATTCAATTTTGAATTTGATTCGTTTAAAGCACGTGTACGAAAGCGTATTGGAATTTAATTATTGCTCGCACGATCGTCAATAATTTTTAACTGTAAAATATTCGGTCCGCGTAAAAATGCAATCAAGTTAGTCTTAATTGAAAGGGGTTGAGTGTTCGACGAAAAAACATGTTGAATTTGCAGAATGGAATTTTTACATACGAGGCTTTATTGTCGAGGAAATCGAGTTTGAATGTTCGTTGGACGTGCGAGTAATCGAATGGGTTCTCTTGTCTGACTATTACCAGGCTGTTCTACTTATGGCAATCGTGAATCTATATGTAGTATCTGCTGGAGAATTTAGCATAATTAGATTGGCCAGTGTGCTTCTGCATCGGTTCTAGAATATATGTTTGCTAAATAATGTTCTTCCTGTGAATTATTGTTACGAGCAGTTGCATGTTTCATGCAATGGGGTGGCAACCCTTAACTTTATAATCGTTTCTCTTGGTCATCCTTTGAGATATTTAAGTGAATCAAAAAGCAGATAAAAGATATAAGTTATCTTTATTTTGTATAGCTTTTTCGAAATTTTTGGTCTACTACTAAGGGCAGAAAAATCTAACACCACCCCTTCAAACAGTATCAAACATACAATTAGCTAAATGACTATTACAGTTTCGAGGATAAAAATCTCAAAAAATTCTCAATTATATCTCAAATATACTCAAACAAACCACGAAATTTTTACAAAAAACCACCCCCAATTTTTTCCAAAAAATTGCAATCTCCTCAAACATCCTCGAACTCTCCGGAAACCAATCACGTTTCCCCGAACATCGAAACCGAAACAAACCCGCGACCTATCACAACCAAATCACTCAAGACCAGGGGGTGGACACCCCTAAATGATCAGGAAACCGTTATAATCCGAGGCGTCAGAAATTCGTCGAACACCGTTGCGGGGGATGGTTCGCGGGGGTGTATTCGAGGTCCCGAGTGCCACTAGACGAGCCATCGGTATCCCTCTGTTAAACCCACCCTCTCATCGTCGAAACAACACCGAGAACACGCTCGAAATACGCGCGCGCGTCGATCCGTAGGAGGGGGGGAGCGTGCACATCCGCCGTATCCTGGGCTCCATCCACTTGGAACTTCAGTGCTCTCTCGTACCCCGAGCCGAGAGAATCGCAGGAACCCCCTAATACCTGGTACCTCGCGGGGAAAGGCCCGTCACGCTGTCAGAAACCACCCCCAAACCGCCTCAAACCACCGCAAACAATTTATATCTCTCGAACACTAAGCTCTTTCGATACCTTCGATAATTTCCGACTGTTTCTGAAATTTAAAAAAAAAACACCCCCTAGGTATAGAGTGTCTACACCTCCTAACCCGACCCCCGGGTGAAAAAGTGTCCGACCCAGGGGGGTTGGTACCCTACAGGGGGTGACTAAACGTGGCGGCGGTGGCGAGGACGTCAGCATTTGTGTTTGTGACGCCGGTAGTGGTGGTGGTGGTGTTAGTGGTCGGAGGGTGGTGGACGTTCTGATTTGTAAATATGGTGAATTTTCACGGAGACACACCCCCGGAGAGGACGTGACAGAGAAACGCCGGGGGATGAAAGGACGGCCGATTATTAGCACGGCCGGATTAGAGTCCCGCAGGAAGAGACGCGATCTAGGGGTGGACAGGGTGAGACACACACCACCCTCCCTTCCCGCCTACCTTCTCTCTCTGTGTGTATCCCCAGAGGTAGTTGATCCATTCGACGACCCCGACGCTATCTGGGTTAATGCTTTATCAGGCATTATTCGCGGACTTTGATTAAGTCGGGACACCCCCGCGGCCGAGAGGGTTGCGTTAACGAAGGGTGGTTTCGCGAGAGAGATCGAGAGATTAATGGAAGCGTGATCGGATCCGATCGAAGGATGAAAGAGAACTTCTGTTGAGACTCGTTTTGGGGATGCTGATGGGAAAGGGGTGGTTTGAATTAGGAGTGCGTAAGATTTTTGGTTAATTAATGGGAGTGACGGTAATCGAGAAAGGATCCGATCAGGGGATGCAGGTGAACCTTTGGGTGGAGGAGTTTCGGCAAAATAGGATGCTGGGTACAAACGGATGGTTTAAGGGTGCGTGGGCTTTTGGTTAATTAAGGGATGGATCTGGTTGATCCAGGGATAGAACATCAATCTTTCTGCTGCAGGATTTTTGGGCAGGTTTTGGAGTATGAAATTGTTGGATCCTTTGAAATGGGGTAGATTGATTTAGGGGTGTGTTGATTTCTTATTAATCATTGGAAGAATCTCGTTGATCCAGGGATGAGAAATCACTCTGGTGCGGGATTTTTGGGGAGGTTTTGGACTATGAAAATATTGGATCCTTTCAAATGGGGTCGGTTGAGTTAGGGGTGCGTTGATTCTTGGTTACTTGAATAGGGTTTTGTATGAGGGATAATGGAAGGGATACTTTGTAAGATTGTGGATAGGGTGGAATGCACTTTTCGAGGTTTTCAGGTGATTTGGAGGGTGCAGGATTTTTAGGAATGGGGTGAGGGGTTGATTTAGAGAGGAGAGATTTCGTGGAGCATTTCAAATTGGTTTTAGAGAAAACTGCAGCCTGTATGTTTGTAGTGTTTAAAAATGATTTTTGGGAAATAGCATTAGAAAATTCTTTTTGGACTATTTGAAAATTAGACGATGTGTTTCCTTAGAAATGAACATTTTGAATTTTAAAAAAATTATTAAAAGTGTTTTTAAAGCCATCACATTTAATTAAAGTGGGGAAATAAATGTTTATTGAATAGAATCCTGCTGTATACACTCGCAGTGAAAACAGTGTTACGATCTGGTCTTTCCTTAGAGCAGAGACTGGTGTTAGGTGACTTATGAACGTCAGTATAGATCATATATCAAAGTCTTCGATACTGGGAAACGAGAAAAACGTGTACCGATCGCTTGCTACGTGGAATAATTAAATTATTTGCTCGCAGTTGTCGAAATAAGATAAATAACAGCCTGGATATGGTCAATATATCTCAATATTTGTTTAGAAAAATGATACAGGATAAATTTATTTATTATTAGTCGTCTGACTCGATTAACCATTAATAATTCATGCTATTGATAGCAACTACTTAGGTACATTCTTTTATTTGCTGGAAGACTGTGCTTCCGGTGACACGAATCTTCTCGGAAGCATAAGTATTTTTAGCCTAATGGGGCCAATCTTTTGTCAGGATGACGTTGATCATTGGGGATTTGCGTGTTTTCTTGTGCATTCTGATAATAAACTCGATGGAAATCGTTTCTCATTTCTTTAAAAACGTTGCAAGGCTTTTCAACAATGGACAGGCTCTTAAAAATTATACTACGCATAGTTATGAAGGAGTTGACTGTACATTCCTATACAAATCAATTGATAACTTTTTGTTTATAATTATTTCTCTACGAAACTTTGACCATGACATTCTTGACATTTTTCTGGCTAAAACGACACCAAGGACGATACCACTCGGTTTATAATTACTCGTGCAATCCACGATATAGTGGAGTCTCTCTTATCCGAACTGTCAGCGACGTTTCACTGAATCTTGGATTTACTCAGGCAAATGTAATGCAATCGTATTGCGCGTGGGCTTATTTTAATCGGGAAAATGTCAGGAATATATTGCTGAAGGTTTCATTGATAAATATTTACGAGCAGGAAAGTTATTTCTGAAACACAGTTATGAAATAATATCCAACCTACTAGCTGGAGTAAAATCTAAGTGAATGGCTTATTTTTCAATCATTGAGGTTAATTCTTTGTCAAAATTGGTTACTATAGACTCGTTAGAGTTGACTTTTGCTGTACGTAAATTTTTATAAAATCAATCACAAAATTATATATAAATTTTTTTGCATTTTTCCGTCGGAAAAATCTAATTCATTTGAAGTTTGTAAGCAGTGCAGGGAATATTTCTGGATTTCTGCCAGCGGCGTTGGTTAAAATGATTTTAACCAACAAGGATTTATGCGTTTTCATGCCGATTTCGTCGTTGTTGTCGCTGTCGAATTTGTTTCCCGTCCCCGTGGCATTACGGGGATTTTAAAAATTAAAGAGACGTCGTGTTTTTTAGATTAACAGGTTTAATCCCTTGATCCGGGAGGTATTAATTATACGGCTGCGATGCGGCGCCTGTTTATGCGATTTTAATCTCTTCATATTATTCTTTTGTGGATTTTTTTAAGAAGCTTGCGAACGTATATTTATGGATTAGTGGAGTTATCTTCTGATGTAGAGATTTTCACTCGGATTTTCTGCTGTGATATGGTTGTTGGCTTCATATTATCGTTACCATTAAAGTTTAATCTACCATAAAGTTGTTAATGTTTTAAATCTCTTAATTTTTATATTCCTGTGGACATAATTAGTGGACACTACTATATATATGTATTGAATTTAAAAATTATAAATAAATAAATTTTTCTTTTCAAAGAAATAAAAATATTGATATAGTATTTTTACACATGGGTTTAGAAATATATATTGCCGTTTGAACAACAATAGTTAACTAAATATTGTTGCTGGTACGAAAATAGGAGAATAAATATGTATCTTGTCACGAAAGTAGAAAAATAAATATGTTAGAATAAATATGTTTCATGTTCACGAAAATTGAAGAATAAGTATTTTCTTTTGAAGAAAATAGAAAAATTTATTTCTGCAAAGACGGAAAACGAAATATTTTTACTTGTAGAAGAAGCTTTCCTTCCGTAAAATCGGAAAATAAGTATTCTGGGCTTTTCCAAAGCAGTAGAACAGATATATTTGGAGAAATGGCGATTCAAGGATTTCCAGAACAGGATTTAATATTATCTTATCGGCGAAGTGGCGCGGATAAGAATATTTCATTCGGGGCAAGGTGATTTTAATGAAACGCCTTGCTTCGCCGCCCGTTCTCAATGAAGAATTTCACTGGCAAAGTTAAATAGCCTTTAATTCCCCTTTTTAATACCTCGAAGGAGTTTACCGCGATGAGCGGTGTCGATATCGATACTGAATCGATAGAATCCGGCCGTCGCACGATGGAAAAATATCGCCCGTCCCAGAGTAACCATTTTTTAAATCAGCTCTCGCAACTTATTTAACCTCTCGCAATATTTAACAACCGTAGTGCGAATTGCTCCCTCAAATTCATACCGTTTATTATTAATTTCGATGAAACGAGAGTTGCGTTAATTATTCGCCTTATTAATAAACCTGTTACAATCACTTTGTCAACTGTTTGTGGAAACAATTAAA
The DNA here is from genome assembly GCA_028454255.1 of Halictus ligatus. Lineage (NCBI taxonomy): Eukaryota > Metazoa > Arthropoda > Insecta > Hymenoptera > Halictidae > Halictus > Halictus ligatus. The sequence goes on along the minus strand of CM052135.1, from coordinate 11,833,308 downwards.
GCTTTGTGCTAAACAATTCGCAACTGAAATTTTACAAATCTATTTACAACTTTACTATTTGTTTACAACTTCACAAACCTACCACGCTTTACATTAAAATTTTATAAATTTGTTTGCAACTTTACAATCGAATAAAGAGAACTGTAAACTGTCTGAAAATCGTTATAAATTGTTAAAACTGGTGAAAATGTTAATTAAATTGGGACCTGTATAGTTCAAAATTGTGAAGTTAATTAAATTAGGAAATTGTTGTCTTGCATGGCACTGTGTATTAAAAATATATTATACGTCAATGTCACTTTGTGTTAAGTAAAAGGTGCATTAAAAGTTCGTATAAAGTAATAATAAAATGCATTAAATTTGCCGTTCGACCGACATAATTTTTAATGGAATTAATTCACGCAGGGTGTAAAAGATTTTATGAATCGATAAAAAGTTTGTCGAGATAGCCTAAGTGGAAGTGAATAATTTTCAGTTTTTCTAGAAATTACATGATATTAAAAAACGTGCGAACGTCCCTTTATTATCAATTGCTTGGCCGAAGCACTTCAGGCTAATTAACCTTCAAGTCGAGCTCACGCTAGCTTCCGTCATAATTAATATTTAATTAAGAATCGCGAGGCTATCGACGCCATTATGTCTCCGTTTCCGCTCGCACTTCTGTTGTAATGTCGGCTCATGTTCGAGTGTATCGTAATTTAGGCGAAACCGTGGAACACAAAAGCCTTCTCTTCGCTGGTTAATTAACCCTCACACACACTGTCCCGGTAATTGTTGCTTTAACATTTTGCGAATTAAATTGGCTCGAACCTGAAAGCGGATTTATGTGTCAAAATATTATCGGACATATTAGATCCTAATCGATATCAATAAATTCGATTTTGTTCGAGCTCGATAAATTGCATTTTAGTTAGGCTAGATACGTCATGTCGCGATTATATTCGATAAATCATGTAGCTTTTCCAAAATTACAGTTTTTAGTCGTGCTCAATAAATTACATTTGAATCATTTCCAGTGAATTATGCTCTGTGTTCAATAAATTAGATTTTAATCGGTAATAAATTATTTACTTTATTCAACGTTGAAAGTAAATTATTGTTAGTCTCTGACATTTTGTATAAATTGTCAAGTTGAATGATGGACGCGTTATACTCTATTTTATAGTATAATTTTATAGATGGACAAATTATATTGCTTTCAGTCAATATTTTTAATAAAGTATATCTAATAAATTAAAAGCTACTTTTTGGTACAATAATCATTGAAAATGGTATCGAAATGTTTTCATAAATGTAAACTATTGAAACCAATGTTAGATAAAAAATTTATTTCGATAGTTGGAAGATTCAGTATAGCAAAAATTTCATGATCAATAATTTTTGCCTCCATTTTTACCAAAAATGATATTACCGCCCATCGTTACCTCATTTTGGAAATTCGAGGCCATTAATTCACGCCAAAATATCCTCATCGCATAATTTGTTACATGCGAACCGATGCAAGAAATTGTTCATGAACGTTAAACATGCCGTTTAACGGTGAATTATAGATGTTAATACATTCGACTTGTAGATAATATCATAGCTTTGTTGATTGTAGCGTGGCTGGGTATAATAAACAATATTTCAACAACGAAAATACAAATTGTATTGTTAGAGGGGCGGTTACATCCCCTTGACAACAATGAAATAATAATTCACCTCTAGTGTACCCATAAACACTGAAACGATAAAAGATGAAAACAAAACAATAGATCATATCGTTAGGGGTAGTACCACCCCTGCAACGTAAATATAACAATTCGTTTGAATTGTGCCGAGGCAATCTCAACCCCTCGATAAAAATAAAATAGTAATTCCCCCCCCCCCACCCCACTAGTGCACGCATAAACTTTAAAATCATCAAAACTGAAAATGAAATTGCAGATTATATCTTTAGGGGGTAGTTTCACTTCTGTAATAGAGATTAATTTTTATGATTTTTGTATACGACCAATTACTAATAGAGAGCGATAAAAATAAAAATATAAATGATACATTGATACAAATTAAATATCGGTAAGGAGTAGTTTCATCCCCACGATAAATATATATTACTAATAAATCGTGACCATTCTACGCGTAAAAACATTAAAACATTTAATCAAGTAAGAGTTAACGGAGGACAAGAATAAAACTACAAATTATATTTTTACGGGGGTAGTTTCAATCCCTAAACAAATATACATTAATAAATCCTGTCTATTGCACACGTTCGAACACTTAAACATATGATAAGATAGAAATGGAATAAAAGACGAAAACAAAACAGTAAATTGCACTCTTAGGGGGTAGTTTCATCCCCTTTGCACGAGCATAGGATTAATCCTTCCCGAATTCTTATCCAATCGTTAAGACTGTGAAAGACAAAGCAGCAAGATAATTATCAAGAAAACCGACTGATCCTCCACAGAAACTTTTTCCCTCGAAATAACTTGTCGACGACAAAGTTTCTCGGTTTCATTGGGGGACACCTTGCTGACACCAGGGGTGGGAAGAATATCGTCGAGGAAGATCTCTTTCAAGTCGAAACTATTCTCCCTACGAACGAGAGAAGAGACAAAAAAAAGGAGCAACGGAAGGAAAAAAACAACACACGCTAAAAAATAAAAGAAACGAGCGAGCGAGCGAGCGAGAGAGAGAGAGAGAGAGAGAGAGAGAGAGAGAGAGAGAGAGAGAGGGGGAGGAGGAGGAGGAGGAGGAGGAGGAGGTGAGTCAGCCTCGCGCCTTTTGCGTTCCATTTCTGCCGCTCATTGTCGCTCGCGCTGGTTTTTCGTGCTCTGGGAGGCTTTCTCGCTTTGAGTTGCCGGCTCAGAGTGACGAACAAAGTTGCAAACGTTGTTCTGCTACCAGTCACCGATTGTCGGATCCTCCTGATCGACCGTTTTCGCGCTTACGACGTGTCAAGCGAGAAATATTCGGTGCCGGGGTACGATCGCGACGCCGTCGTCCGAATGTGTTAGGCCGTCGCATGACGTTGTGTCGCTCTTACGGCGACAAGTTCAACACTGGAAATACAAAATCCGTCGAAATGACGAGTTCTATTTTTTTTTTTTTTAACGAAATCGAAACTCTACGACTTCTTCGATACGGAATTAACTAGACCTCGGCCGCACACTGTTGTTACAAATTCAGTGATAAATTTTTGGTCTATGATTATTTCCTCGTAAAACATTTACCGCGACATTCCTGGCATTTTTCTCGTTAAAACGATACCCAACACGATACCATTCGGTTTCGAGTTACTCCCGTAATCCATGATATAATGGAGCCTCTCTTATCCGAACTGGCAGCGACGTTTCACTAAATCGTGAATTTAATCAGGTGAATACAATGCAATAGTATCGTGCGGGGGCTCATTTTAATCAGGAAAATGTTACGAATGTGCTAATAAGAATCTCATAAAGAAATAATTGAGGAAAGAAAAGTTATGAAGACTTTATAGTTGATGATATTATTAGAGGAGCGTCCTGTTTCTGTCTGGTGCAACAGATGCACACGATTTTTCCTTCGCCGGGTACGGAGTCTAGTCATTAGCTCGGGGCACATTTGCGCGAAGCTTCGAATATTCTCTCGCGCCAGCCAGTGATTTCGTTATCCGGGGATCGAGGGGAGGGGAGGACAATTTGATCTATAATACATTCTCGGTCGATCCGTCGGCGACTTCCGGCGACGCTGTCTCGACGAACGCGAAGGTTCGAACGCCGCCGGATCGTAACGGGCCCGTAAATTGCGCGCGGCGGGTAATACGATAAATCAGGGCGTGCGACCCGGCGAAATTGCGGCCGTTATGGCTTGAAAAATGAATGACGAGACCAGCGGGGCGGAGAAGGACTCGCGATACACCCATGCAAGGATCAAATAAGCTGCGGTTTAGTGAACCATAGTCCATAGGACCGCTCTATCTGGACGCTCTACGAATCGTGCTTGATCTCCGTAACTTTTCTATTTTTAAACATTCTTTTATGAAACTCTTAGTAGCACGTTCCTGATATTTTTCTGATTAAATTGAGCCCACGAACGATACGATAGCCTCATATTTGTCTGAGTAAATCCATATTTTGACAACGCTTCACCGGCAGTTCGGATAACAGAGGCTTCACTATATCATGAATTACACTGGCAAATCAGCTCCGAATTATATCATGTTTGGGCTTACTTTAACCAGAAAAGTGTGAGGAATTTCGTGGTGAAAGTTTCATAAGGCAGTGATTATGGACAAAAGAGTTACCACTCTTTTAGACAAGCGGTCTAAAAATTCATCCGTAAGGCGATTTTTCAGCGGGAAATAAAAATTATTCAGCTATTAGCGTCAGATGGGCTACATTTGTGCAGAGTTTCAAAGTTTTTCCGAGTTTCCCAGTGCTGCTGTGTTGTTTTGCTGGCAAGCGTGGAAGGCCGGTAAGGAGGGGACGCGGTAAGAAAGAGGGGGTGGAACTCGAAAGACAAATTCGCCGGAATCGGTAAACAGACCGTAGAACCGGAAAAGCCACCGGAAGGATTTCCCCCGAGGATCAATTGGATCGCGCGCGCCAGTTCTTCGAAGTTCGCCTCGGAATTATATACAGGGTGTCCGAGAAATACGGCCAAGCGTGAATCGGGAATTAACGCGGTTTGCAGGCGTCGTTTGTTATCCGGTCCGTCTTCCGAAGTTATAATTAATCGTGGTGTGTGGCGGCCAAGTGAATTAGTCGCTGAGATAAGGGATGACGGCGAGATTATGTTTGTTGCAATAGATTTTGCAGCCGTTTCCGGAATTTGGAAAGGAGAATCTAACAGGAAAAAATTAATCCGAGTCATTTAAAATACAATGAAATATGCATTACTGTAATATGAAATTACACGAGGGCAATTTGGTAAAGGTTGCAATTTATTGTCACACGACAAGGTTATTATAGTGAAGGGATATTGCAAAATAATTATACTGAGACTGATACACAACTTGAAGTGGCTGCTAAGGACACTCTAGAACTTTTGTTAACTTTATGAACAAAGTTCCCGGCGACAAACTGCTGTGCTCGTTCTCAGGCTGTGTGTATCGAACACTAATACACATTCGTGTACACATAATGTTAATAAAATTTAACTATGCCTCTAGTACGTCACATATTGCGACAGAATATACACAGTACGTACTACAATTTTATGTAGCACTTATGGTCAATATTAAATATACTTTTATACTATTTAAAATATTAAAAATTATTAATATTATAAGCGATATTGGGTGGGAGATAAAAAATCGTTAAAAATCTGATTAAACTTTTATTTTTACTCGGTACGGTAAAACAATCGCCTTTAGTGCTCCATAAATCCAGTATTAAATGTTTCGCGCTCGCAATTTCCGGTTCGCTCCTTAAATCGTAAAATGCTGCGCAGAAATCAGCGGCTAATTATGGCAGGGCGTTCGAAGAAAAAAATCGCCCATTCGCTATCTCGAACTTTCCCGCGGCCCGGGGATAATAATATTCCGTAATTCTGTCAAACTTCTGAATAAAACTTTTCTCGTCAACTCCTAACGTTGCCCGGTTTAATTTTCCCGCGCTTAATTCTTTCTACCACTGTAACGAGACTTGACTTAATTCAACCGCATCCCTGGTCCAGTGTTTTTTTTTTAATCCAGAGAACAAATTATTCTCTTTCATTGTAAAATAAACAAAAAAATCCTACCGACGAGTTTATTCGTGAAAAGAATCGCCTGTTCGTCTGCTGTGTCTCGAGGAGAAGGTTAATTATACATTCTTCTGTACAGCTACGCCGGAAATTAGGCGAAGAATTGTCTGAATCAGTTGGCTGAAGTATTTTCAAAAATTGTTCTGAAGTCTTCGTCTCATTTTAATTGCAATATTTCATGTATTTCATCGCTGGGACGTTTCAATTTGGAAGGAAATTTGAATTATAAATTAGTTTCATCGATTTTTTCAAGAGGGAATTGGTTGAATATTATTATAATGAGCAAAGCATAATTAGCAAACGTAGACTAGTCTTGCAGTTGGTTGAAATATATTCAAAAATTGTTCTGAAGTCTTTGTTTAATTTTATTTACGAAAGTCTGTGTATTTCATCGTTGGGACGCTTTACTTAGGCGGGAAATTTAAATTGAAAATTTAAATTTAATTTAAATTTATCGATTTTTCCAAGAGAATTCTTTGTAACTTATCAAAATTTGGAACACTCTGCGGAAGAGAAAGAATTTAACAATTGACTGTAATATCTTTCAATAATTTTTTCGAATTTTTAGGCTACTTCACTATTTATTTTTAGCGAATTATTGGTGTTTGTTGGCGGTGTCTGCGAGAGACGTTGAGTGCAAATTACCGCTGCAGTTGTATGAATACCAGCTTAATACGGTATTACGCGCAAATAGTAGTTTCATGCAATCCTGCACGTGCATTACACGCTCGTATTAGGCGGCAATTGTCTCACCTGTTATTGTTATGTTCTAAATTGTTCGGGAATTAGAGGAGACCGCTATGGTATCGATGGTAATTACGGTGAACGAGAGTTAAGGCGACCAGCGGTATATCCATGAACACCATCAACACAGAAAACCGATTTCCCATAAAATTTTCTCCTTTTCCTAAAAATTCTGTATCAACACAAACAAAATCCTCGATACTATCAGAAAAAAGGCTAGTGCAAAAATAAATTCATTATTTCACTCATCAATTGTAATAAAACGGTATCCCTGCGAACAACTTCAAACTGCGATATGCATCTCTAAGTGCTTCGATTATCTATCTTATCTTTTCGCAAAAATTCTGCATTATCATGACAAAAGAAATGCTTAATGCTTCCACAAACAAAAAGAATTAAGAACAATTCGTCCAATCGTTCGTTCCACTAATAACTCTTAAGGACCACTACAAATCCTTTCAAACCGCTTTTTGCTCTATATATGTCGCCAAGACCTGGATGATAAACGTCTCGGAATTGTCCCCACTACCGTGGGGTATACCCTGTGAAGAGCCATGCATCTTGAGAGGTCTTTGGCGCCGAGGAAACATAACACATATCGGGCATGTCACCTGAACAATATATGGCAAGACTCGTGTCGTTGACATATATCAAGAATTCACTGTATACACAATTTCAATTCTATTTGAAACTTGGCAAAATAAATCTTGAGTTCTTCGTGAGCGAGGCTCGATGTCACATCAAAACAACGAAAAAGGGAGTAGAAGCAGCGTAGAAATTAATTCGGTCAAGGGAGAGATAAAATAGACGTAGTGGGAGAAATGGAAACCGAAGGAGAACCCGGAGTGAGAGAGAAAGAGAGGGGGAGAGAGCGTCGGATACCGCGTACCCGATACGCACCGAACGGAAAAGGAACAGAGCAACTTGTCGCCGTGGAAATTCGTTCATTAAAGTCTTTAAAAGACTCGGTTTCCGAGCGAGGCGAGATAAAATCAGGACACGTTGGAAGGGTGTGTACACGAGTGGGAGAGAGAGAAAGAGAGAGAGAGAGAGAGAGAGAGAGAGAGAGAGAGAGCAGGGCGAGTTGTTCATTGGTCGATTTACAGGCTTGTAGAAGGATGGGGCTGCGGCCTGTATAATATTTAGAGGATCGGGGACAACTGGTTCGTCTCCCAGGGGTGGAATAAAAGGCGAACACTCGGAATTTACGGCCACCATTTTCCATCCATCTCCCTTCTCCTTTCCGGCGTCTACGTCGATGCGGAATTATCGTTAATTAATAAATCCCACGATTTCCCCTCTGATTCCCACAATCTTCCACCACCGTCTACCCGCCCTTTCGGAACCTGTAAATATTTCCGTTTGCCGCGATCATGTTTACTCGCCGCCCCTTTGTTTCGCTGCTCAATGTTGCAACGAGCCCTCGCGGCTTCCTACACCGTCGGCAACTTGGGTACGCGTTGTTTGCCGGAGAAATTAAGGACTAATATTTTATGCCACGAGAGAGAGAGAGAGAGAGAGAGAGAGAGAGAGAGAGAGAGAGAGAGAGATAACCATTGTTGTTTGGCTTTCCACACAAATTTTCGGGAACTCGATGGCCGAGTTGTGTTGCGAGTTGCGATGCTGGTGGGTGGACGAATTATTTATTGGTCACTGATATTTAATACTCCTTTTAGCCTCGGCGAGCCTCGGCTTTTAGTATGATTGGAATGTTTATCGTATGAGATGAGTTCTTTAGGTGGCACTTCGGGGAATTTTCTTTTTCGAGTGTTTTTCGTTCGCAGGAAATTATTTGATGTTCTTCGGTGGCTCGTTTTTCGGAGTCATTGCTGAATACAATTTTCATGGGAAAATTCTTTTTTTATGGGAAATTGGTAGGTTTTTTTTGTGGAGAATTTGGAAGTGAGAATAATTTATTGTGGATTAATATTTTGTCTCGTTTTCTGAGCTGGGTTTTTGGAGTGAGCTCCAATGTTCACTGTATGGAAAATTATTTTTTATGAAAAATTGGAGGATTTTCTTTGTGAAGAATTTGGAAGAGAAAATAATGTATTATTGATTAATATTTAGCCTCCTCTCGTAAGAATATTTTTCATTTTTTCATATTTTATTCTCAGTATGGTTTCAAGGTGCATTTAGAGATGGAAATTGTTCATGGTAGTGAATTCTATGCTCGTTTAGTGACGTTCAAATGAACAGTGAATAAAAATTGATAAATTATTGGGAAAGTCGGGCGAAAAATTGGAATAAAAATGTTTCGGATGAAATGAATAGATACGTTTGAACTGCCTAATTTTGTGCTGGTGGACGTAACAAAGTCACGCTAATTCGGCAGCGAACGAACGGGAACAAGCAATTATTTTTCGGGGAAGTTTCTGCCAGCTTTCTGGAACACTCTAGTTCAGTTCCCACCTTGAAGCCAGCCTTAAATTAACAATTTACTTTCACGGCGGAAGGAACTGCTCTGCTGCCTCCCTAGCTACGATTGTTTTTCTTCTGGCTTTGCGAAGGGTTGAAAGGAGAATGATTAGGGAGAATTCAACTAGAATTCGGGGGCGCGGAAGATAAACGAGGAACTTCTTTGTATCATTTTCGAACCGTAAAAACACACCGCCTCCCCGACAGTTTCCATTTCCTAGCTGAAAACATTTCCTATCTCTCCAACAAATACAAGAAACAAATAAGAAAAACGCTTGTTCCTGGACACATCTATGCATCCGAAATTTCTGTGTCGCGCCCGTCTTATTTGTTTAAATGACAATTCTGGAAAAGCTTTCAGAAGTTATTTTTGGGCGTCTGAAGCTATTGAAATGTTTAGGAATTTTTTAAAACGAAAGTAATAAATGCATCAGATTCAAATTGTATAGGTTCGTTTATGAATCTTTAGAGAGTGCTCAGGAATTTTTTTATGTTTGTATGACGTTCCTGATCGAAGTTATGGCTGTTTCATTCAAGTTTTGAGAAACGCTCGATACGAAACGATTTTATATTAATGTTTAATATTGATTATGTGTACCCTTAACGCGCAATACTTTTTTAAACAGAGTACAGAGAACATGTCTCATTAATTTCATCCTATTGCTTAATTAAAATTTCACTTCCGTGGCGTTAATTATTTTTTACTCGCCCTCACGGCTCGCGTTAACGGCACTCGGAACCATTTTGTCCTAACACCTGCTCGGTTCCCTTTGAAAGATCATGTAATTAAAAATGATGTTGGACCATTTCACACTGCTGTCGAGTGAAGTGTTCAAAAATTCAATTTCGAAAATCTCCCTTTGTCCGCAAATCCGTTTTTGCATCGTTGAACATCTTTCATAAATTAATTCATCGATTACATCAATCTTTCGAACAATTTTTAATTTACTTAAACTTATACTTATATTTAATGATCAAAAGTTCAATAAAATCGAGAAAACAAATTGGTCATACCGAGAAAGTAATAATTATTGATTTGCAAGAACAACGGGTAATTATTATTCAATTATCGTACACGTATTATTTATTAGGCAATGATTAAGGGCCAATAATTTACAATTGAGATCATGGGGTGTACAGTCCACAAATGTAACCGCAAGAATAATTTGTATAAAGTTTGCAAATGGTTATATGAGAATATTCATTCGAGTTTAGACAATAGACTGTAATTTACGCTTATATTGCATGATATCATTGTTAGCACAATTGTTGTAGCAGAATTGTCTATGCAATCACAATTATTTATGCTATCAATTTTATTTGTAATATAGTAACAAATACTTTGAGACTAATTTTGAGTATAGATTTAAGGTGGAAATGACTTTCTTTATCGATTAAAAAAAAGATATGAAATAGGAATAACGTATAAATAGGATAATAAAACAAAAATATGGAATAGCTGAAAGAAATGACAGAAAAGTAATGGGAAGTGGTAAAAATCCAGCTATGTCATTTAAATAAGACATTAAACTTCGGGGAATAATGGTTTGCTTATGTAAATGGCTCAGATTCTCATGCAAGTTTAATTGACGGCATCTTGGAACAGTAAGAAGTACCGCCATTAACAGATCTAACAGGAGGCGACAATATTTACGAGAGTTTTGGGAATAAACTATTTTATTCCGGAATGAATATCTTAACAGCCGGCGCGAATGTCCCCACTTGGACTACTGGCTGTAAAACGGCACTAAATATCTCAATAAATTATTTACAGCCCTCTATGCGCAATTCGCAAAGAGACGCGTGCTAGAAATGATTTCGGTCCCGAAATTTTTACATATGTCAACACAGTGCACACATCCCGCATCCGAAAAACCAACATTTTCATTTCCGCAAAGATTCACAACCCCTAAATTTATTCATTTTTAAACTTTCGAGCACCAAAATCCTCCGTCGAATCAAATTTTCCTGTCACCCCCGAAACGAAGAAAAATTCATTCAACCCCTTGCAACCCCTTACTATTTATTTTATGATTATGAGAATTAGAAATTTTTCATCGCTCAGAATTTCACAGGAAAAAAAGATAGTTTAAATTTATTATGTGCTTATTTTTTCAACTATTACAAAATAGAATTTTATTTCGGTTTAAGAAAAATTTGTTAGACTTTGTTCAGAGTCTTCATAACGACTCGATATTGCATGACAAAGGGTTGATATTAAGTCAACTCATTTAGGAGATCCCGATGGAGCAGCGGATCGATATTAAAACGCGGGGCCCCTCAAATATTGGCGCGGATAATTTCGAAGGAATATGACAGGTGTGAAAATATTAGTATTGGACGGGAATTGGCGAGCAGATCTGGCGACAGGGATGCGAGAGTGAGAGGGACGTTAGAGGGGGTGTGGACTGCAACGGGTTACACCTCTGCATAGAGGCGGAAGGAACGAGGGAAAATCGATTACATTCTTTTGAGAGGCTTTGAAAGGATCTTTAAAGGGCGGGAAAAGATATCGGATCCCCCTTTGGAATAGCGCTACACGGGAAACTCAAGACGGTCGCTTACAGTCCAATTTTCTCGGGCCTTTGTGGAAAAAAGGGGCCATCAACAAAATTTCTCTCTCCCTCTCTCTCTCTCTCTCTCTCTCTCTCTCTCTCTCTCTCTCTCTCTCTCCGCGGGAGAGAGGAGCTAAATTCTTCATGAAGACGGAATCTCGGAAATGCGGTGCATTCAAAGGCTAAACACATTTTCTGAGGCACTTAACCGTGGTTAATACACTGGTTGTTACTTAAGAGACGTGGCTGAAGTGAGCCTCTGGGCCGCCACGCGTTTCTGAGAAGCTTCTGTTTCGGAAACTGTCCACCGTCAGAATGATTGAAACGGTGCTCGTTCGTTGAATATTTTATTCTGAATTTGTACGATTTTTATTCGTGGTAGGTGAATTTTGCCGTGTAGATTTTTAAATTATTCTGATTTTTGGAAAGTCAGTTTGCTTCAGACCGTGCATTGTGTTTATTTATTTATGGATTTATTAGGGAAATGAGTTGGAGAAATATTAAACAGTGAAGACGGGGGAAGAATTGACAAATGTGTTTAAATTTTGTTCTCAATTCTGTCTACTAACATTGTTAACGGAGGAACAATTTTTATTTTGCATAACGGGAGACCATTGGAAAAATTGATCGGTAAGTTGTGAGCGTATAAAAATCATTACGAGGAGAAAGATAATTTTGACGGCCTCCTATGGCGATGCCCGGGTCAACTTTGACCCGGAGTGTCAGAATCGTCCTTTATTAACGAACAGCTGTTACATTGATAATAACAGAAAGACTAACGTGTCTACAAGGAGCATCACCAACAATATCTTTAAAAAAATTGATAAATTATGCAAAATAAAACTTTTCAGAAACAGGAGCCAAGCAGAGCGTTCATTTTGTCTTCAATAATTTTACAAAATTGAAAAACCGATGTTCCTATATTCCCTGAATTTTTTACCGCTTTAAATTGTACTCACTGATTGTTGTTAGAAATGATAAATGGTCATCGAATTTTTTTTCGTAATGGATGCAGATCATTTTTATTTTTCGCGAACAGTGTAAACACGTCGATAAGTTTCGAAATTTTTAGAACAGACTCGTTGACAAGTTTACCGTGCCAATAGCATTGCAGCGGAGGGTGCCAAAAATCGCTAATTAAATCGAGTCCACTGTCCCGGACGTGGGGCAAACGATTTTTGGGACGCGCGCGTGCGCGAGAAAGAGAGAGAAATAGGGTTGTTAATGATTTCGCTAATTTCGATTCGCCGCGTCGACACGCCGTTATTATTTCAGTGAAATAATTCACGCGATACTATTGTCCCATTTGGATGAGCCCGTTATTATGGGCGTCGTCGATTGATTAACGGTCGATTTGCTCCTCTTTAATTGAAAACCACCGTCCTTTGTTTGGACACGTGTAGTCTCCTCCATTCAACAACGCGCCGCCTATTCCAGACCAGTAGGTGTTAACATATTCCAGGTGTGCCGTAACGGCGTTCGCCTAAACAATTCTGCAACCTTTGGCTATCTGTTTTAACACTGTGTTAACTTCGTTCACTTAATTTTGTTCAATTTAATTTGGTATACTTCCACTTTAAGGTTCCGCGACAACGCGTCCCAAAAAATAGAGAAAAGTGGAACCAATTCGAAAATCAGAAAAATTAATAGTGTTTTTAAAACCAAGTAATTGAAACAGGCGTATTCGTGCCATTTTTACCCGTTCATGGATCATGTTTACCCGTTTAGTTCACAATATTGTAAAAGATACCGTCAGTTCGCATCATCGAGGTCCCACCATAATCGTGAATTAGATATACAAATATGCTCCGAATAGTATCGTGTTTGGGCTCGTTTTAATCAGAAATATGTGACGAATGTATCAGTAAAAGTTATACAATAAAATAATTAAAAATAACAAAGTTTTGTTATTTAGACGAAATTATTAAAACAAACCTATTCTTAGCGTATATGTGCAAGAATATGAATTATTAAAGGAATATGAATATGGTAATACTATATACTAAATATAAATAATTCTATACTATCAAGTTCATTTGTTTATTAAATGAACAAGATAAAATGTTTTTGCAAGAAAAATATGAGCTACAAAATAAATTGAAACAATTGAAACAATTCTATGATATTCACACTTTAAAATAATTCCGAGATTAAAGATCAATAATTTTGCATAATTATAAACATTCCACGTCAATTTAACTCGACTTCCCCTCCAGTATATAAAAATTGATTAATATTGGAGAAGACCCGGGATGCATTAATAAAAATGTGCCGAAGTTCCGCCTCAAGTTGCATTCGCGAAACTTTTAAATTCGAAAAATGAATGCTAGGGAAACTTTTCGGGGGTGGGGGCGGAGGAGGCGGGAAATTCAACTCGGCAACGGAGATGAAACGAAAAAGGACAAGAAAAAACAAGAATGAAACGACGGCAGAGAGTTCGACGACGGAGAATTTTTGTTCGAAAGCAAATTTCGAAGTGTAATTCGATTCGTAAATGGCGTCGAGACTCGTGGGAGCTCTCGGAGATTGAAAAATTCTGCGAAATACTACACCGTTAAATTCCTATTTACCGGGCGCCATTGCCGAAGCGAAAACACTTTGTTTTCCGCGATTTTCGGTGGCAATTATCGGATGCTGCGTCCTACGGATTAATATGAGCGATTGGAGTGTAGTATAGCGTGTTTATAGCGTGTTTGGTGATTGCTAAGGATAATTCACGAAATGGCGCGAAATAATATTAATTTGAAACGTTGATGATATAGTGATTGGAGAATGGATATTTGTGAGGTACATTAATTACGAAGCTGAATCCGTAAATCATCCGCCTTTTAAACAGAGAAATGATTGCAATACAAAATTTATTTAATGTCTTATACAAGTATATTTTTTGGAAAAAATAAAAAGATAACAATCGCGATATTTAATTTGGCAACAAAATTGAAAATGGAGGTACAAATCAAAATGAATAAAAATTAAATAAAATAAGCAGGATAAAAAAATAAAGATCAGCTGTTAAAAAAAAATGAAAAAAGTAAGCTGAAATAAAGGAGAGTGTAACAGAGGACAAAATGAAGAGATATAAATTATAATAATTAATGAACCAATTTGGTCACATAATGAACGCTTAGCTACGACAAAAATGGCGCCAAGTAACGAAGAGAACTGCGCAAAATGGCGTTCACAAAAGTAAAGAGAAATACATATGCGTGGGTGTAAGAAGAGTGCAGTTAAAACAATAGAGAATATTAGATTTGTTTAATATTATAATAAGCGACGAAGATTACTTTTAGACCGAAAGATAATCCGTGAAAAAGGAGCATTTTATTTCGACTGAATGCGACACCTCGGGCGATCATTAATGATAAAAATACTGGCGTCAACCGCCGACGAATTAAAACATTAAACGATGAAAGGATTGAAAGAGAAATGCGGACGCCAGCGACGTTTCAATGGAATTTCGACGGGTGAATATCTACTGTATATGCGCGCGTGTACATATGTATAAATTGATGGTATTTTCACGATAGAGACGTACCATGGTTATCCGCAAACTTTTACGCGAAGATTTTTATCCTTTTATCCGACTGTTCTCTGTGCAGTTCCAATTGTTTAATATTGAATAATGTATCGCCTCGGAAGCTATCTTCTATTTTGACATTACACGGTACGATGAACACACTATTGTCTTTTTATTTGATCAGAATCGGAGCAAACTTTTTAACAGCTCTGGACCAGTTTCAACTTTGTTTGAAAAGCGTCAAACATTAATCAAAGTTGAAAAATGAGACTTGCAAGAAATGTTACAAATTAATTGAAATTTATCGATAATATGAGATTTCTTAAACATCAATATTTTTATTCTTTAACGACAGAGACACTTTTAAAGTTCGAACATTTTTTATTGAACGTTGGGATAAAAAATTAATTAAAAAATATTGGAATTAAAATTGAGGATTTTTAAAATTGATGATGGTTCATTTTTTACAAAATTTTAAGGTTGAAACTCTTCAATACTTTAGGATTGAAAATGCTATACAGTGGATTCTCGATATATGTCAACAACTCGGGTCTTGCCAGCGTCATATATCGTCCAGAAGACATACCCGTGTTATGTTTATACTTCTCGGCGTCCGAGGCCTCTCGAGCTTACCCCCTCACGAGGTATACCCCGCGGTAGTGGGGATAATTCCACGATGTTTATCATCCAGGCCTTGCCGACTTGTATAGAAATCTCTGTATTTTTAACTCGCGTTTGTCGAACTAGTTTAATGAAATTCGATATAAATGAGGCGAAACAGGAGCAGTAAAAATGCAAATCGCAACGGCGAAAGTTTCTTTTTAAATTGGAAAAGTGTTCGTTTATCGAGCGGATTTAATTTGCGATATTCGCCCGCGGGTTAGGAGAAATCCGCGAATGCAAATCATTGGCAAATAAAGTGTTCTTCTGTGAAATTTGTGTGTACAAGATTACATAGACGATTTAACAGAGTACAATATTTCCGTGGGGCGGTTGCAGAGGATCAAATTGCCGGGTAAAAATGGAAATCGTTTGCCGCAACGTTTTCTTAATCAATTTAGTTCGGTACGAGCCGGATTTCACGGGAAAACGGAATTTCGCTGGAAACTGAATCGACCGGTCCCGAAAAAAGCCCGAATAGGTGAAACGATGCGAGCGCAGAGTTGAAACGAATTCTGGGAACTCAAAGGAACTCTCTTGGCTTGAGTGTTTCGGCACAATGCGCTGGTCCCGTATTTGCGGAAGTTATTGGACGAGTAACATGACTTTGGTTTCAGCATAATATGCTAGCTCTTGTCGTACATCATACGTTGTTGAAACATGCGACTGCTTTATTGGTTTATTCCAGGTGAAATGAAGGCCTTCGCACTTTCGGCACGCCATCGTATTAACTGCGGTTACCCCATTAGTATTGCGTTAAAGAGGGACGACCATGATGCACAGAATTTCGGTTTAGCGTCCCGGAAACTGCTTCGTGTCCGCCAACAGCAAGGACTTTGCCAAGTTTAGGTCAAAATTGAAATAGCATTCGTGAGAATTCGTTTTAATGCGACGTGAAAAATTAATTTTTCAGATTGAAAGCACAGCTTCAAAGATTTCGAAATTAAAATCGATACTTTAGGAGACCTTCAAAAATTGTACCGAATAGAATATTTTAAATTCAAATCAATTTTAACATAAATTGCTATTTATGTTAAAATTAAAGGGAGGTTTTTAAAAAATAAAACAAACTTTGTGGAATATGATAAAATATTAAAATTGGTTATGCATAATAGAATTTCCAGATCTTCTAGAATTCCTCAAAATAAAAAGGACTTCGGTTTTAATCACAATGGAATTGTGTGACTGAAGTATGTAAGTACTATAACAATATTTACTGAAACTGTAAGTACCATAACAAAGGCCAATAAAAATGATTTACTAATGTCGCGCACCAGTAATAACGCGAAAGCATTCTAACAGAACATTCCCATTAGGAAATGAGTTTCCATATTTTCCTGTCATGCTTTTCTTCTTTGTTTTTAATTTCTCCGTTGCTACAGGTATTGTCAATTAGTTTGTTTACTCCGACCACTGTAGATATTAAAATGTTTTTCAAAATATCCGGTCTTTGCGCAGTGCTGCTCTCTGCCTCTCTCTTTGACTTTTCCGTTCGGATGATCCCAAACCAACTGTGCACTTTATAGATAATATAAACAGACTTTAAAGCAAACGGAGGCACAAAAAGGAAATGCAGGATGAATGCGGGTTTGCTTTGCACAACGTTGCCACGTATTATACAGTATTTTTCAAAGATGAAAAAGCGCACGGAGATTTCACCCCAACGGGTACAAATAATCTACAGTACACGTGAAAATTTGTTCCATAAAGAATTGCGGTCGAACTTTAATCAGAGATCCACGTTTTAGTGAACATTGGTCACATTTTAAATTTTTTCGGACTAAAATTTGCGACGGAAAAATTGCAAAAAATTCTGCAATATGTGTCTCTGTAACTGGAACGTACCAAATTTTTTTTTGACTTTTCGACCGCGATTAAGTTCAGAAAACAAGATGAATCTTCAATAAGAGATGCGCGTTTTAGTGATCATTGGTCACATTTTGAATTTTTTGCGGTTGCAATTTGCAGAGGAAAAATTGCAAAAAATTCCGCAATATGTGTCTCCGTCATTGGAACGTGGTAAATTTTTTTGAAAATTTTCGAACGCGATTAGGTTGTGATTAGGAAACGAAAAGCAATGTTTGAATGATAAACGCTCTATAAAAATTATTTGGCCGACAACGAATGTTATGAAAACTCCAAAAAATTGTTTGGACGATGACAGATATTATAAAAATGGCAGAAAAAGTGTTGGCTCGAGGAAAATGTTTGTGAGACTTGTTTTTCACGTGCCAAGCATTAAAATTGGCAGAATTACAACTGAAAGGATATTTTCAATTGGATTATTTGGGGAAAAGGGAGAGAGAGAGAGAGAGAGAGAGAGAGAGAGAGAGAGAGAGAGAAATTAAAGCCGACGCCGGAAACAACGGGGGATCAGGAAAATAAGCTTACAGAGGTAGAGATATGAGCGTCCGATATATATATATATGTTCCCCGAGGAACTAAATTCGAAAAAGCTGAACAATCTGTCTCGATCTCGCGGCTATAGAAATGTGTGTTGCGCTATGTCCAGCTCAGCAGCCGTAATCGCAAAAAGAAACCAATAGAAATCGTCGATTCTCCTCTCGGGCCTGTCGCGAAAATTGATGAACGCGACTCGGACTGATTAAACCTGTCCGGAATCGTTATCGTGGGCTGGCGTGTCCCAGTCAATCACTCCCGGTGGATTTGTCTATCTTCACGACCCTAACAGCTTGAATTTCTTTCGCCATGTCGCAAGAAAAATTGGGAACCTTTATTGAACTAATTAACTTTCAAATAACTGAGAATTTTGAAAAAGATTTCAGTTTTATGAATTTTTATGAAAATTTCGGTCCCTCTAATCTGATAGATTCATTTTTGCAATTGCAATCCCTCCGAAGACTGTCAAAAGAAAATTCGGTCAACAGTAATCACTTTGTTTCCGTGATGGAAAAACAAGGATGCACTCTGTTTGATGCTCTTGGTACATCGCTTTTCAATTAGTTAATTACGGACAAACAATCTTCGAAAAGATGGACGCGCACGATGCGAAGTGTTTAAAATCCGCTCCAGTGGCCTACTCGGAAATTCTTTTAAACAAACCTGGTAAAATAACGAGATTGAAACCTTTTTGGGGTTGTTTGGCAATCTTTAGAGAATACGCAGGAATTTTTTAACGTAAAAATAATACGTCTGTAAGAAGTTATAGTGACTCTACTGAAGGACTGGTTCAGTTTGGAAAAAGAGTTTCAATTTCCGTGACAAATTGCTTTGGTGTTTGGGTTCGCAAAAATCGAATTTTGCAGACATCAGCTTGGTTGCAAATCTGTCAATACAGGCACCTCTACTGTAGATGTTTGCCAAGTTTCAACTAAATCGGATGATCGGTTTACGAGATATCGCGTTGGCAAACTCGAAGAACGTCGTTTCGAGAAAATAGGGTTCGAAGTTACACACACATCGTTATACACTGTAAATATTTATAGGAAATAAATGTGCAATATACAGATCTCTACATATTTATGGTTCTAGTTTATACATTAATAAAAATGTTTGTTGAAAGTGGCAGACAATTGAAATGTTGAACACACTTGAAATTGCGAACAATTTTGCAATGCCTCGTGAGTTTATTTAAAAGACGAAGGCGCCCACGCAACAACCGTGTTATAGTACCCGAGGTTTTTGCATAGCTGGTTAAAGTACGCGCGGTTTATATGGCTGCGAACCAGATTTCGATTTAGATTCAATATCATGCGAACCGTGCTAGATAAAATTCACTTCCGCGTGGAAAGGGGCAAAAGGCGCAAAGTTATTTTAAACTTTCGGAATTTCGTCGATGAAATTGGATCGCGAGTGCTCGAACATTATTACAACTACACCCTGCAAATTCTCTGACGGGAAACAGCACAGCCACGTCGCAGAATATGTTTCCGGAACAATACCGTTATTTTTAGAATAACCAAAATAAAAACAATCAATTATTTTTGTGCTGCTGAAACAGCAAAATATCGCATAATACACAAAACTTCTTACATTAAACATAGCCCATTTGTCCGATAAAGTAAATTATTCGGATAAAATAAAAAAAAATGAGAAAAATCATTTGCTCTTTTAACCAAATTTCTGACATTTTTCCGATTAAAACGAGTCCAAACACAATACTATTTCGATCGTATTTACTCGTTTAATCCACGATTCAGTGGAAGACAAGTTCGGTTCGGATAATAGAGGTTCCACTATATCGTGGATTAAAAGAGTAAATATGAACCAAATCCTATCGTGCTTGGACTCATTTTAATCAGAAAAACGTCAGACATACGTTTCTAAAAGCCTCATAAAAAAATACTTCAAATCAAAAACGCCATGATCAAACCATTTTTCGTCTTTTTCGTTCGGCACTAAGCAACTTTAAAACAGTCGTTGGAACGGCACTTCGAATTCACATTCACAAGTTTCGAACAAGCTTAAAAGTCTAAAGGAAGTCCGAATCGTTGGTTAAGAAACACAGAAATCAAAATGTCTGTCCCCCAACCGAGATTTCATGCGAAGTCGTGAGAATCGGTCCATTTACCACTGAAATTACTGTTTCCAGGCAGTTGCGCTGTCGCGAACTCTATTCGAATCCAAGAAAGTCTCCTGGAAAGAAACTCCCCCCACCCTCTCCTAAATATTATATTTTTCTGTTTTATACCTTGGTTCATACTACGGGTGTTAACATTCGTTTCGCCCCATAAAACTGGCAAAGGGCAAAAATAGATGAGGAAAGCAGGAGGAGCGACTTAAATAAACTCGCAATTAAATCATAGACCCTTGTCGCCATGTTTCTAAATGGAATGCCGTCGGAAAGAGGACGCGGGAAAGTTCAGTGTCTATTTTGGCGTGGTAATCCGCGGAACTTGGGCAATTTAAAATTTTAAAGAGCCTCCCGAATTCCGCGCTGGACAAGAGCCATTCTAGACTGCCACTTTTCTTCCGCGAGATTCCCCACCATTTTACTCTCTCGTTCACCGAAATTTTCTGCATTCTTACGCCTCGATTCGCTTCTTTACCTCGCTCGAAAAGTTGCTGTTGACTTTGACCTTGCTGGGAATGAGCAAAGCTTGTGCAAAAAGTGCTCGAAATGAAAGTCCGCGGAAAATGGATACAGTTTTTTGAATGTGGCGTTTTTGGTTTTAATTATTTTTTTACAAGGCTTTTAGGGAATTTTTTAGGCAATTTTCTGGTTAAAATGAGTCCAAGCACGGTAGGGTTTGGTTTACATTTACTGGTTTAATCCAGAATATAGTGGAACCTCGATTATACGAACGGATCATAACTTTTTAGAATATCGTGTATTAAATGAGTAAATCTGAACTAAACTGTGTCGTATTTCGACTCATTACAATCAGAAAAAGGTCAGGAATATGTCCATTTTAATAATTCGATTAAAAAACAATGTAGTCATTGTTTTAATTTTTATGATTTATATTCAATTTTGATCTTACAATTAGTAGGGAAAAATTGTATTTTAAATAGGAAATCAAATCTAGACAGACGAACTATTCTTGATTTAACAATTTTGCACATAAAGCAACATATTTCTGTTTTCCAGAAATAATGATATTAATGTTGATATTCCGGAACCATATTTTTACCCTGAAAAGAACTGTTTTCTCGAGCGTCACGGAATAAACAAAAATTAAAATGACACAGCACGTTCGCAGATATACATATTTGCGGTAGTTTTAACGCGTCTTGCAGTGGATATCACGAAATTTTTCATGTTTTTAGCAACATACAGCGAGGGCCAGATAAAAAGCTTAAACTAAGAATTTATGGGCGCATACCCAACATTTCCAGAGGCTATAGCCAACGAATAATAGCATAATAAACTATTACCTCGTTCTGAATTTTTTGTTTTGCAAGAATTATTTCTGGGATATTGTTAAACCGCGAAGGGGTTTATTCGACGTAGAACGATTGTTATAACACGATGCAAGCCACTAATAATTCTTGAAAATTAAAAAAGTGTTTGATGTGTTACTTTTTCGATATGTTTTAAATAAATTTAAATGAAAATTAAATTGTAGCAAATACGCTATTATAATAACAAAAATAATAAATATAACAAATAAAAATAATATCATGTAGTAGAAATAATAAATTTTGTAGCAATAAATGATAACAAATTTAGTATTGTGACAATATTTTCCGAAAAAATAATTTGCGAAAATATTGAAAATGCAAGGCAAACAACGGTAGACAATTTTTGCAATTGTTTGAGCGGCACAAAGTGTGGATCTCCAAATAAATAATTGAGTGTTCGTCGAGCCACCAAGAGTGCAAGGACATTTTTCGTGTTCGCGAGACAGTGCGTCACCGTGCGATTTATATTTCATACCGATAAATTATGCAGATTGTTCAGGAATGATGTACGCGTTTGCACACGGTTAACCGTGTCGCTTCTCGCTGCGTATATCTCTGCGTATCTCCTTTTTTATCCTGGGCGCAGGATCACGCGGAGAAACACGTAGACGCCTTTGGGAGTTTTCATGTCTCTGCCGGTGCAGCAACCAGTGCATCGGAAAATAGGCTCGTAAAGGAAGATCGAAGGCGGAAAATCCGCGATAGTGTGTACGGCTCATGCACACAGGATTTTTCTTTTATGCATGAGAACGCAACTGACCCCGAGGTCTTCGCGAGAATATCCTCACGAACCACGGAGAAAAATTAATTAAACATCCTCCGAGAAAGTTCTCTCCCGGTGAACAGGGAAGTCGAAGAATCGAGAACGCAGATATGCTGTCAATCTTCGCTTCTCGATGCATTCAATTATTTTTTGAATCGGAATTATTATAGAGAAAAAAAATTGAAAAATTTCTTTTAGGAGTTTCTTGCGGTCTATAGGATACATTTTGTTTCAGAAAGAATGTTCCGAGTACTGTTCATAAATTTGGTAATTCATGAAATTACTTTTAGTTCCCGAATAATTTTAAAAATCACACAAAGTTGATAAGAATCTTTATGAAATTTGGAAAATGAATTTGTTTATTTGCGTTTTAAAAGATGCATTCTGTTTCAAAAAGAATGCTAGAACTGTTCCTGAAATCTTACAAGGACTAATAGAATGACTCCATTCCACGGAGCAAGTAGATTGTGCCAGTACATAGTCAGACAGACGAAACAAAATTCCCCGCTTCATTCAGACGAACAATACCGTTACTAATTAATGGTTAGCCGGTTGAATCATTGATGAGACAAAACTTTACTTCGCTCTCGGTCCCCTGAATAAAACACAAGATCGTTCTGGGCCGAGAATGTTTTAATGCAGCATAGGAACAGTTTTTCCATACTTCATTCAATTTAATTTTCCTTTTCGACCCGTGAAATGCTTCTTCGATGGAAGAAGCATTCTTCTTCTTCTTATCAACTCAGACAGTGTTACACAGAGATCTCGTCTCTCGTAAAGAGGGAGAGAGAGAGGGGAGGGTGGAACTTTTGAGGGTAGTTTTATTGAATCTACTGCCAGGGTAATCTCTATGGCCCATTCCCAACCGCAAATAAAGCAAACTGCAAGTGGAGCAATCGTAAGTTCATGCCCGACTCCGTGGAGACAAGAACTTCATTTTACCAAGTACAAATGGCATTGTTATCACAAATAGTATTGCTCCCGCGTTTCTTAGGGGATCCCCGGGGTGCTGTCGACAAAGACGTGTCTTAATTCGGAAACGGAAATTAAACCATCAGTATGGGAATGCTCGTTTCGTTGCTTCCAAACTGCTCCCTCATTCATGCAATCCTTGAAACCATTCATCTATTCAAAAATTTGTCACGTTAAATTACCACGAATTAAGGACTTTTATTACGCCTGGAATCAATTTCATTCACTGCCGTCTATTTTATTTTGCACTTTATGCAACCTGTTTTATCGTGTGAACAATTGATCAAGCAATGTATGCACTCGTCTGCCAATGCGTTGACTTGTTCTACTGTTTGTGTGACATTTTCAAAACTATGCATTAAAATGACAAAATAAATAAACAGAAAGAGTACAAGAACTGTAATAAAAATATTTTTATGCATGTCCTCGTGGATATTGAATTTTTCGAAATTGTTTATAACGAACAGTATGAACAAGAGCATAGAACAAGTAATGTATGTACTCGTCTACCAAGGTGTTGACTTGTTCCACTGTTCGTGTAACATTTTCAAAAGTGAACATTACAGTAACAAAATAAACCAACAGAAGGAGCATCAACCACAATAAAAATATTTTTATGCATTCCCTGGTGGATATGAAATTTTTCGAGATTGTTTATAACAAACGGTGTGGACAAGTGGGAAGATCAAATACATATGTGCTTGTCTGCCAATGCATTGACCTGCTCCACTGTCTTGTGAGTTTCCTCCGGCGGACGTCCGAGGTGTATTGACCTGTTCCACTGTTTTAATCAGACAGTTTTATTCTACTAGTTCGAGCAAAGATCGACCTCTCCGAACTTCTAAAACGGCATGGTGCCCACGGTGGCAGGAAACGCGATGGAACAAGGAATAGTTTCATGGAAGTAGTAGAGCAGGTCAATACTTCGCCTGACCAGTAGTATAAACTTGCGTAGCGACAGCAATGGGATAGCGTTCGGTGCATGGGCAAACCGAGGTCTATTCTACTGGCGTATTGTCCAGACAGTTTATTCTACCGATCTGTTGAAACATCGAACTTCCTCCGGTACTTTGGCGAAATGGGTTTGTTCTAGTAGCTCGACCGCTATTTGTTTGAACTCCTGTTTGCGACTCGGTTAACAAAATAATAGTGTTAAAGTTCGGTTAGGGTGACGCAATAGAAACAGTTATACTGAAAAAGGGAAAATAGATTTCTATCTAAACATCGCGAGAAAAAGTCTGTTTCAGTAGAACATATCAGTGATAGAGTCGGCGGATTCAGCCTATGCGGCATAGAAAGTAGATTGAGTACGTCCACCATGAGTGGTGGCATGTTTATTTATTTACATTTACAATAGTGATGTTGACGTCACAATAGAATCATTTTAAAGAATTGTCCACTTATATTGTTTGATTGTTTGAAAGCAGTTGTTTGTTACTACAATAAATTGTTTAAGATAAGTAATAATAAGATTAAGTAGAATTAGCCCCTTTTACGCGGACAAGAGATCAATCTTCATGAAACATAGACAGTAGAGTAAGACAATGTAACACAGAGAGTAGAATAAGTCAATATATCACAGACATTATACCATTTATTTTCAACGAAAATATTATAAATCATGTTAGTGCACGATTTTTGTCTTTCCCCAATCTTACTTCAACATCTAAAATTGTTTATAACGTTTCTATACAAGACTTCCGGCAAACTGAGAGCAAATCTATCATTGTTCCAAAGAATCTTTTACGTGTAATGATCGAATGTAGAATGGAAAGGAAAAATAGTAATAGGGCTACTTTTTAAAATTAAATTGGCGTGGTCAGGACTGCTTATTCGAAATCGCTGGTTGGTCACTTCTCCCAACGTGTCTTATCGGGGACGATTCCATCGGATCTATACCCACTTCTGGGATCGCGTTAATGCGCGTGAAACGTCGGGTCTTTTTTCTCCTTCCATCCTCCCCCACCACCGAACTCTGCATTCTCCTCGAAATTTTCATCTGCATAATTTATGCGCCACGCCGTGACTTATCGTCGTAATCCTAAATACCGATTAAATGCTACTCGCCGGGTTAATCGGCCGCGAAATATTTTTAAGCCTTCGGCCAGCTATTTATAATAGAACTCGGCGAACTAAAAATACGAAGCGGTATTAGATTTTAATGCGGTGGCAGTCACGAAACGTTCACCTGCCAAATGTCGAGAATTCGAGACGATAAAACAAAGGTTATCGCAATTATTTAAATGTTATATTATCGGAACAAGTTTTGGACACACTTTTAAAAATGTTATTAAAAATAATTGGAGAAAATTGGTCAAAATTGAACATATTTTCAAAATGCCACGTTCTCGTAAATAAATTGATCAGACATTAGGAATGGTCTGGGTATAGCTACCATGTAAAATTAATAAAATTTCTTTCAATTTTGTCTAATTATCAGTTATTGTACCAAAAGAATTGTATTAAACCTTCTAACTGTAGAATAAATTTTTAAATATATTTTTAATTTCTTTATGATCTGAATCAGCATCCATATGCCAAATCCTCTTTCTAGGTATTTGAAATGATTAAATGAATGATTGTAAGTCAACATAATCGTTTCAAAAAAATCCCGAGTATCCCCCAAACATGCTCCAACAAACCCACAAAATTCCAAGCCGCTGTGTCAAACACTTTCCAAAAAAAAAATTCCAAAAAAGCAGTTCTTGTCTAACTTCCCTGAATTTCCCTAAGCAAAAGTTTGACAATTCCCAAGGATTAACGATAACCGCTATTTGTCGGACAGGTGAATCGGTGGCGATGATAGGGGCCAACTTGAGATTCGGGATCGGCGCCTCTGGTAACGTGTCGTCGAACGCATCGAAGGTATTCCAGTGCCACCCGGGAGGCGCCACCGAGGCGACACTTATATTCAGCCTCGGCGCCCTCGGCATGGGGGCGAACTTTGTCCTCATGGCCCTCATCCTGGCTAAACGACAGTTACGCAGGTAATTCCCAACGGAGATTCACAGAGGCACTACCACGACCAGCTCGGGGCCACGTTTTGCGGACATAAGTGCCCATCACCCTTAATATTGCGTGAACAAACTGTGCCTGACGACGTTCAACCCCTTCATCAACTTGGATTTACCCAGACCCCTCTACTGTTCCATTATTAACATTGTAGAAATAATTCTGACACTTGAACAACCGTACATTATTTTTGTAAGGGACGTTATTTTGGCTTAAGGGATGATTTTCACTCCCTTTGTCAATTTAGATAGAAGCGATAGTGATCGCTTCACTGTACCTTCGTAATCGTGATGGAAATTATTCTTACACTGAAATACACGTGTATTTTTTTTATAAAAATTATTTATTGGTTTAAGTTTGTTGAAGACGATTTTTTTTTATGTCTATATGTGGAACACGTAAAAGAAATCTAAATATTTCTCTAAATTTTCAATCCCGTTATTAACATCAATTGCTATAAAAATGAAAAGAATAGATTATTTTAGAAATGGTTTTGAAAGCTTTATGTCGTTATAGACGTTCAAGGGTCTATTATTGTTGCTAGCTTCGTTTTCTGATAATCGTCTTAGAAGCTTCCATTATAATCGTTTTAACGATCATTGCTTTTAGAAACTATGTCCTATTATAGACATTTCAAAATATTAATAGTTCATTCCTGGAAGCTTCGTTCCACTTTATAATCGTATCAGAAAACATTATTTCTGGGAAGCTGTATTTTAAGATTTAGTTTGGCTGTGATTGATTGGCAGGAGTTTCTCGATTGAATATTAGATTATAAATTCTCCCCTTTATCGAATCATTAATATACTATAATTGTACACGATAGCTTTGAAAATACTAGGAACGATGAGATTAAAAGTGTTCAAATCAGAATTCATTATTAATTAAAATTATTTCCTGGAATCTGTGATGATCAAAAAATTGATACAAAATTTTATATATGAAAAACGGAAATTACTCATATTTACCCCTAATACAGTACCTAAAATCGATCATTTGACTACTGACTCTAAGTTGAATATTAAATAACAATCAGTAGATGACGAATTGAGTATCCAAAAATTGCCAGAAAAATTTGCCAAAATCTTACATATCTCAAAATAACATTATCTGCACTCATCCCTTAATAAAGTACCCAACATCGATGATTTGACCTCTGACGCCAGTTTCAATATTAATCTAAGGCGAGTAGATGACGCCTTA
Organism: Halictus ligatus; assembly: GCA_028454255.1. Taxonomy (NCBI): domain Eukaryota; kingdom Metazoa; phylum Arthropoda; class Insecta; order Hymenoptera; family Halictidae; genus Halictus; species Halictus ligatus. The sequence continues at coordinate 11,805,887 of CM052135.1, read as the reverse complement.
ATGATTCAATAGTAGCCGCAGGCGCAGGATCTAACGAAGGGCCTTTGATCGCGTGTCGCAGGTGGTCGCAGGGATTATTGTTCCACCAGGCGATGGTGGATTGCGCTCGAGCCGCCATTTTATTGCCCCTTGGATCGAGCATCCTGTACTGTCAGCCAATGACCAAGTGTTCCCTGGTCGAGACAGCGTTTCTCCTGTTGGTGACAGTCTCCACGGTAAACATGCTCACAACCGTTCTGAACGACAGCCCGATTTTTCCGGAAACCGACGAGGAGGCCGATCTGACGGCACCATTGCTCATGGATTCGCCTCAGGCAAGTCTCTGCCACGTTTCTTTATTTAGATTTCGGTTTTCTTCCGATGTATCGATCCCCACGCCGCCGGCATATTCATGCAAACTCCCCACAAAGCCGACAAGCAACCGATAACTATGCTCGAGAACCGAAACTGATCGTTTTCTCCTTCCTCGAAATCAATTTTCCACATTATTCATAATTGTGTCGATCGAAAACGGTTTCCTCAATTCAAACTTTGACATTTCTACAGGGTCTAGAAAAAGTAATGGTCATGGTGAATTGGTGGACATTTGTTAAATAAACTTGCCGCAAAATTTTTATATAACAGAGAAAATTATTGTTAAAGTTTTTACATCAACACCTTCTACTCACAGAGGAAAGAAAAAGTTTGAATGGAACCATACCTGGTAAATAAATAGTTATTGAAATGCAAGTTGTTAAAGTTTTTGCAAAATTTGATCATGCGTCAGCGTGGAGTTATACGTATAGACAAAAGCCTACTACTACAGTCCACCTGACCGTGTCGGTGAGACGGAACATAATCGTGCGCGTGTCTCGAGACAAACGAAATTTAACCTTTTAGGTACGGCGCGCTTGTCCGCGTCTTTCTCTCCTAGTACGGCGAGCTCGTTCGCAACTCTGTTTCCCAGATACGGCGCGCCTGACCTCAGAGGGCACAAAAACCACTATAGTGGTTTCTACCGTTCGAACTGATTCTTTCCACGGAAACCGCTATAGTGGCGAATAGTATTTAACACTAAACATGCCGAGCTATAAATGTAACAGTTACATTTTGCCTTCTAAAAATAAAAAAATTTAATTTAATTAGACTTTGCGCGGTTCTTATTACAATGCGTGTTCTACTAAAGATATTTATTGAATCATTGCTCATGAAAGCAGAAGCTCATGGTTTTCGTTCACATCTTGCAACTTCAAATTTATGATCCAAATGGGCAGGAATGTCCCTTTAACATTGGATTTACAGAGCACTAAAAGTGACTATTTTACATTACTTTACAAAAACAACAAGAACATGTCTGTCCACACTTTTACCAATATTTTAAAAATAATATATACCCAAAGAAATAAATTTGCTGAGTAATTTCTCATGTATGCATCCTTGGAATCTTAATAATTTTAAATTAAAAATATTAGAACCTGTCATTTTGACGAGTCCCGTAAACTTAGTCCCGTAAACGATTTTTTCTGGCTGTTTTACGAGACAGAAACTGGGGTCCCGTCATACTATATTGCGAAGTTGCCACCTTTCGTTCAAAGTTCAATAAAACCGCTAAAAAAATCGTACGTAAAGTTTTCTTGCGTCATCGGAAAGGGGAAGCTTGAATCTTCAAATCCACGGTGGATTCGATTCGCTAAAAAATTTTCCTGCGTCTCTGCGCGCGTTACAATTTCCAATACTCTTTCAAAGAATTCGAACGATTTCCCAAATCGCTCAGACTAGTAATTAAAAAAAAAAGATAATCTCGCGATTTTGCGGAAAGAAAAAATATGTTGGTACTCCACAATGTTCACTTAACAAATCCCCATAGAAAACATTTTGATTACCGTGTCCATTTCTTTCGAAAAAATTTCGCCGCCAGAGAAAATTCCGCATTGTGGAACGCGTTAAATCGGGAGCTCTTGAAACCGCGAAATGCGGCGAAAAACAGTCCTGGAAATTGGCGGAGGGTGTTTTCTGAAATTCGAAGGGATTGACCGCCCGACGGAAAGCGTATAAATTGGCACGATTACGCTCGCGTATGTGTGACGCGTACGGACGTGCCGCCCTTCTGTGTGCCACGTGCATTTGATGGAAGAATTTCCCTTCCGCGAAACTGAAGTGTAAAACGGGGAGGAGAGGAGCTTAGGGGATCGCGGCCGTGCGGGACGGAGGGAGGGGCGTAGGGGTGGATGGAGGATATAATGGAAGCGTCACATGCATTGTTAGGGCGGACACCCATGGCGGCCGATTGCGGTGTAAACTGTCCGCGACGAGATGACTGCGCTTTCACAACGGAATTAATTGTGACACAATCGTTTAGACGAGCCGCGGCCGCGACGGGCACGTGACACGTCGGACGCTCGTTCGATTAACCAAACAGCAATTAATCAAATTTTCAATTACGCCGATAAGGGAAACGGCCGTTTTATCGGACGCGCCATCCCGATTTCTCCGAGTCGTTTGTCGTACGTTTTACTCGAGCTTTAATCTATTAGATTTGGAGAAGGTCCTCGTCAATTTGTTAGTTAAGGATTTTCTATTGGTGATACTGTATTAACCAGATTTGAGCGTAGGATCAGCTTGATAGTGTTAGAATTGCTCTCGGTACGATTTAGACGAGGCTTGATTTGTTTAAGTTTGATTTGGTCTGTGTGGGGATTTGTTTGGGGAAGATCCCGGTGCTTTTGTTGTTTGAGGATTGTTTATCGGTGAGATTGCTGGGGATTTGCGAGTGAGAACAGCGTGATAGGATGGGAATTGGTCGGATGAGCGAGAGAGGAGGCGCTGTGTATGAGGGTTTAAGTGGAGGAGATCAAGCTTTAGTCGGACGAGCGATGCGATTCTTGCAGAGAGTCGATAAAGTGAAGAGAGTCGGTGCTGGTCGGACAAGTGAAACGTGGTCTGTATACGATCGGTGAGGTAAAATGACTCGAGTGGTACCCGGACAAAGGGAACGGAACACGTGTGGGATAGGTAGAATGGGATATGCATTGATCAGGGTTGGATGGTTGCTGGAAGAGTAGAACAGGCCAGCAATGCTCGGACGAGAACGAACCACCTATTTCTGTGTTCAGTAGAATAAATGAAACAATGGTCAGACGATTGGGATAAATCGCATTATGTTCAGGCAAGTAGAATATATCAACGAATGGTAGACGACGAATAAATCGTGTAATGATCAGACAAGTAAAATTCGTCAAGAATTAGCCAGGCAGTTGGAATAAGTGACATGCTCGCCAGAAAGTAGAACAAAACAATTATTTTTCTAGCAAGCAGAGTGAACTCAACAATATCAAGGACAAGTAGAATATACTAAATAACACCCACACAAGTAGGATACATCAAACAATAGCTGGCATAAATTACATATTCATCAGTCCAAGTAGAACAACTCGAGCATTATGCTGACAAGTAGAATAAATCAAACACTAGTCTGACAGTTGAGATGTTACACCAGAAAAATGAGTCCAGCACTTGTCACCCGAGTAGAATAAAACAAATATTCGTCCGGGAATTAAAATGAAGCAAACAGCGGCCAGAAGAATAAATAAAACAGATGCACGAATGTAATGAATATAAAATTGTCCACGCAGTTAAAATAAATAAATCATTTGTTGAACAACTAGAATGAATGAAACGTTATTCTGGGAAGTGAAATAAATCAAGCATTAGTGAAACGGGGTCTTCACTGCAACCGGTGAAGTCAAACAGTTTGAGGATTGGTCAGCCTAAGCAAATAAGACCTCTGCATCATTAATCAAGTAGTATAAATTGAATCAGACAAGTCGAATGAGGTTACTGTATCATTAATCTCGATCTGGTAGAATACGTTACACGTTGATTAGACCAGTCGAACGAGATTGCGTGTGATCAGTAAAGTGCGATTTCAGCTCGAATGCAATCACTTAACTAAAACGATTAATTAATTAGAAAAACCGAAAAATATTCTAGAACAATTGATCTACTACCAAATCAAATGTTAATCGTCCAAGCGAAACAGGGTTCATACACCCGTGCCCAATGTGCTCCTAAAGTAGAATAGGTCGAGCATTAGTCAGACGACAGGAACAAAACCAATAAACAATTCAGAAACCAATATGAATCGAATAATAGACAGCAGAGCACAATGAGAAGTCCGTAAACGGATCAGCGAGACAATCGTAACAGTCTCACAATGCCTCGGAGTGAATCAATAAAATATTAATCGGACAACTAAAATAAAATTTCAATACACACGAAATCGATAAGGTAGAACGAGTCGTTGCACCAGCCGGTCGAAGACAAAAGAAATGGAAGCTATGCGGGACCGGCGGAGCAGAACGAGCTTCCGCAGAAGGCAACAAACCGAAATGAAATTCGCAGGGAATTAGTGAACTAGAACGAATTGTTCCAATGATCGTATGGAAGTAAGATGAAGGTTTCATCGAGCCGGTGAAGTGGAACGACACCGTCCACAGACGGGAGAAAATTGAAATTGCACATGATAAGAAATGTGGAATGAGGGTCTGCACTAATCAGACAAGTTGAGACTACGTAACATATGTTTTAAAAAGAATAGAGTCATCTCACACTGATCAGACAAATAACAGAAAGTGAATATTCTATCAATCTTAGTAGAAAAGAGCCAAATTAGTCCGACCTAAGGATGAAATATCAAGTAGAATGAACTCGCAACTGTCAGACCAATGAAATAAAGGCGTTAGAAGAAATGGCCTTACACTAATCGGGCGAGTGGAATGAACGAGTATTTCGTCTTTACAAGTAGAAAAAGCTTGCGCTGTCCAGCTAAGGGAGAGATAAAAATCCCACATCAAGCAGCGTAAGCTTGCAACTGCCGGGCAAATGAAATAAAAATCCCATAAAGTGTAGAATAACGTTACACTAGTCGGCCAAGTGGAATAAAGAAGGATTTCCCCTTTTCAAGTAGCATAAGCTAGGATTAACCAGGCAAGGGAAATAAAAACTTCACATCATTCGGGATAAGCTCGCATTGGCAAGACAAGTGAAATAAAAATCCCATAAAACGTAGGATAACTATAGTCGGCTAAGTGAACCAAATGAAAGATTTCCCCATCTTCGAGTAGAGTGCGTTTGCATTTGGCAGACGAGGGAAATAAAAATCCCTCGTCAAGTGGAATGAGCTTTCACTGGCCAAATGACATAAGAATCCAATAAGAAGTAGAATAACCGTACGCTTATCCGACGAATGAGAAATCCTGCCTTAAGTAGCATACGCTTACATTCGACAGTCAACTAGAAATATAAACACAATGATAAGTAGAATAGCCTTGCTCTGGTCAGTCAAGTGAAACAAATTCTATCATTCCAAGGGGAATGAAACGGAATTGGTCAAACAAGTGAAATGAAATGGATGTTTGAGGTAATATAAGCTTGCATTGGACAACCAACCGGAAATAAGCTTGATAAGTAGAGTAACGTTGCTCTGGTCAGCCGAGTGAAACAAAATAAGTATACAATTCGAGTAAAATCATGTTGTATTAATCAGACAAGCGAAATAAAGACCTACGTAATCGCTCGAGCAGAATAAGCCTATAATGAAACGAAACGAAGGAGCATAACCGACCGAGTAGAATGAGCCGGAACTAATCAGACAAGTGAGATCAGACTGGCGGCGTGTCGTCGACGAAAGTGGAATTGGTCTTGAACTAGTCAGCCGGATGGAATGAAAACGGCACGTCATTGAAGTAGAATGAGTCGGAGCTACTCAGACAAATTGAATAAAATCTAGACAAATGTAAAGTGGAGGGTGCCGGTACTCGTCGGACGACCCTAACTCATCGACTGTATCATAATAAGAGTGCAATGGGCCCCTCGAATATGGAAAATATTTTGCAACCTATAATTCGTCGGGTCAGTAAAATGAACTTTCGTAAAGGAAGTAAAAAAGCTGAACAAAGTGTCTTGCGTCTATAAATACAGAGTGAATGGACTCCGGTTTTTCTTGGAGTGACTGAGATCATGGTTGGCATTAATCACTGAACCGTATTGAATACCGTTTCTTGCTAGACAAGCAGAACGAGGTGCGCTCATGGCACTGTACAAGTAGGATGAGTCCTCGTTCCAGGCGGACAAGTAAAATGAGGTCTGCCCTACGGCTATCAAGTGAAATAGCTCGGTCGCTGATCAGACCGACAACTCTGACGAGTAGCAGAAGATCTTCCTGGTCAGACTCACGAACTGCTATCTGTTCACGGATTATCAAATAAATTGCGGTGATTTTTCTTTCGCTATTTATCACTTACAATAATCTTTTCTTCGTTCGATTAACACAATAAAATAAAAGAATATAGTAAATAGTTGTAAATACAATAATAAAAAATAAAATAGTTGCTGTTCTAAATACTTCTTGGTTTTTTTTTTGGAGAAATTTGACACATGTTGGAGCATTTAATTTAATCTCTTTTTTTGTTTAATCAGTTACATGGAATTTTTAAAGGGTGGAAGAGTGAGTATCGGATGGAGTTGATGAATTTAATAAATTTTCTGGAGAGCCAGTTAGTTGTAAATAAATTTTTAAGTGGCACTTTCGACTTCCGTTTTACTGGCGAGACACGCTTTATATTAAAACGCGGGGCGTCGCTTACACTTGTTAAATCGATCCGAAACTTGAGCTCGGTTAAAAGGCCTTTTATGTCACTTAAGTTCCTAATTAAGTTCAGCGAGAGACCCGTGCGCCGAGAATGTACCCACAAGTGAAAGAATGGCAATTTCGAAGAAAGACGAAGGAGCTGCGCTGACATCTCTAAACGTTTCTCCTACGGAAAATTAAGTAACGCCTCTCGGAGCTAAACTAGTGTTGCTTTGCAATAAATTATTTTTAGAAAATATATATTCTTTCCACAAAATTTAAAAAAATTAGAAAATTGAAAAATTCACGGAAATAAATGTTAATCCCGGTCACACTTTTGCAACAATTCTCAGAAAAAAAATAAATATTTGATCAAATCTGAACAAAAATGGAAAATATTGGGAAAAATAATCTTTCTTAATAAACCTTTTGTTTGTAGGACTGTGATAAAAAGAGGAGACAGTTTGGAATTTGTAAAACTACAAGAGATACTCGATCCTGATTTGCCAGTGGTTGTCGGGAACGCGATTAGGCGAATCAGATTTATTTTTCGTCGCCGCGAGGCCACGGTAGTTCGACCCAGTAAGACAATCGATCGACTGAATCAACTTGTCGTCCAATTAGCAAGGATAATCGTTCCTTTGTAAATTTTCCACGTTCCCGGAATTTCCTGGTTCCCCGAAGTTTCTTCATTATCTCAGATCTGTTCCTTATCCCTCGAACCCTTTGTCCGATAGGTTCTTAAACAAAGTTTCTCTCTTAAACAAATCGCTCCGTCACCAGACTTTCGCAAACTTTTCTGGCCTCTCCTTGCCACTTTTCTTTCATCGTTCCAGGCTCGCTCAGACCTCGAGTCTTCTTAAAAATTCTCGGTTTCACGGTTTAACAAAAGAGAAATTTGTATAAATTAAAAATCCTTGCTCGCGCGAAAGGGGAACAAAAAAAAATCTTTTTAAAAATCTCAAAATCTTGTTTCAAAAATTATAATAGGTTGAAATAAATTGAAACGAATCTTTGTTGCGACGAGGGCATCAAAATTCGCGACAATCCCGACACGCGGCGCAGAAAAGGGCGCGTCGAAGGACCGGGGATCGCGCCTCGAAGGAAACGTGCAAGATGGCGGTGGTATTGATCGAGTAATTGACCGAGGAACGAGGCACTAGAACGTCGCATTTACTCGCCGTGTTTCTGCTGACCACGTGCATCTCTCCCGGCGTCCTCTCCGGGCTCTTCGCCTTTGATACCGATTGACGTATCATAAACCTAATTTTCCGACAATCTTCGCCGGCGACGCGGACCTTTGTGCCGCATGCGGCAGAATCTTGCGGCACGGAAATCGCCGCTGACATTTCGGTCGCCAGATGTTCGCGGTGATTTCGCGCGACGTGTCACGTAATAGGTTAGCAGACGCAACTTTTCGGATTGAGGACACGACGCAGAGATCTCTCGCACAGACCCTTCGATCTTTCACCGTCGGGGGCCGGAAATTGCGAGACACAGATGGCGACTTTTTGTCTCGCCGAAAACCGAAGTCGCAATTTCATCGTACATTGATGCGTACATCCTTTCCCCTCTGTTTTAAATGGCTCTCGAACGCGTTACGCCATTTCGCGATTTTAAACAGCGGTGATATCAATTTAGAACGTGACTTCTGGGAATTTTTTATCGGAAAATTAATAGACTCCTTCTTGAAACGAGTACGTCATTTAAGAGTGCACACACTGTACAACCTGTAGCAATATTTTTAATTTACAGAATTTACACAGTGGCATGATAAAATGATATCGTATAATTTAATTTGTCCTCGTTGTCGCAAACGTCCGCAACCCTGTCTCTCAGGAACGGCGCGCCTAGCAACGTAGTGGCGTACCGTTCAAACTGATGCTTTCCACGGAAGCCACTATAGTGGCGTACAGTGCTTAGGAGGTTGAGCTGTACTGTTGTTGATTCCAGTGCGTTCTATTCGGCACATTCATGATCTGGTTCGCAAGCATCACCATAAACCTGGGGCCGACGTTTCTGAGTGGAGCCCTCGCAGCAAACACAGAGACCGGGCACAATGCGCCGAGTTGCCCCCTGGTGCACGGCCCTTTTCGACATTACATACTGAACGCCCTGTGGATCGCTATCAACATCATCTGCGTTGGCCTCACGCTGATCCATCTCAGGAAACTGCACAAAGATCTCACCAAGGCGAACGTCGAAGCGGTACGTCGCTCCTTTCACTGATCTTTTTCGTACAGCGTGGGCTGCAGCTTATGGTACAACTCGAATACGACGGATCCTTCGAGAGCAGGAAATAAGGGAGAACGCGGCTGACGGATCTCGTTCTTTACAGTACACGTTCTTCTTAAAATGGAGGTTTACTTAGTTTTCAATTATATTTCGATATTTCGACGTTGGTATTTGATTGCTCAATTTTCTAGTTACATTTCACAATTTTATAGTAATATTTCGTAATCTCTGTAGATGCTTCCCATTTTCCTAATTTTTAGATAATATTCTAATACCTTCTCAATTTTAAAATTGCATTTTCCCAATTCTTCAAATATGTATTAACAACTTTCCAATTGCACTTTTCTAATTTTTCAATCATATTCGAATACCTTCTCAAGTTTTTCAATTATATTTTCCTATTTTTCCAATTTTATGTTAATAACCTTTCAATTTTCTATTTGCACTATCCTAATTTTCTGCATTTCTCATTTCCTAATTGCATTCTAATACCTCTACAATTTTCTGATTTCATTTCCCCAATTTTCTAGTTAGATATTAATAAGTTTGCAATGTTCCAGTTGCATCCCCCTAATTTTCTATAGTTATATTCTAGTAACCCTTCAAATTTCTGATTGTACTTTTCACATTTTCTATAGCTATTCAATTGCATTTTTCTAATTAGATTTTAATAGCCTATAAATCTTCTTATTGCACTTCTATAATTGTATTTTAATAATTTCTCAATTTTCCCAGTAATGCAAGTCACTACATATTTCTAATTTCTGCAATTGTATGTTTCTCACCATTTAATGACATCAGTCTCTAATTTTCCAATTAAATTTTCTTAATATTCCAATTATATTGTTCTAATCTTTCTCATCATACGTATTTAATATTCCACTTGCACTTCTGTAATTAGTCAAGAACATGTGTTCTAATTTACAGTTGTACCATGAACTCTATCCCAGCCTGTAATTAACGTTCCATCAACTGGTGTATACGATTTCCAGCGATTGAATATAAAATTCGCAATTATCACCTCCATTGGCCACTGAAAGAATAATCTTTCCAACAATTCAACACAACAGGGATTCTTATCTACGATACGATACCGCGTGTAACAATATTTTCCAATCAAACTGCGCTATGATCGAAACATTGCTCGCAATTTATCTTACAAAAAGATCTATGCATGTCACAGAAGGATGACACATGTCCAATATGGAATTCTATTGCATTCAAATTTTATTTGAACATGCCCTGAATCAAACATGACTTCGAGTGATCTTCTGTCAGTAACTTTTTATTTGATGCATTGGACGGTTTCGATAAAACGACAACTTCGGCAAAACTTTTCTATAGAAGCACAACTTTGATGCTTCTGCCCAATAAAATTAAACATTCAACGCCGCTTCTCAATAAAATGAAAAAATTGGCATAATTTAAAAAAAAAGTTGTCTTTGGAAATTTTTAGAATCTGTTAACTTTTCATTTCAAATTTACTAATTTCATTATTTTCAAATTTATTAATTTTTCATTTCAAGTTAGCTAATTTTTCATTCCAAATTTGCTGATTTCATTCTTTTCAAATTTTCAAATTTTTCATTTCATAGTTAATGTCAGTGTACACATTTATTTTGGTTCAGAGTACAATTTTTCGAAAAATCTTTTTTTGTTTTAGTTTATTTGACTACAGTTCTCTCAAAAAATAGTTCAATGTTTATGCAAAATTTCTTGTCAATTTGTACTTGTAAACTGATTAGAAACTACTAATTAAAAATCAACAGAATATTGTGGGGCAATTTGGTCCCACGCAGAGAAATGTGCAATTATTGCAGGAATTAGATAAAAAGAAAAGGTGCAGTCGCAGAAAATAATCTTCTGTTTAACATAAATGATTTCTGTGTCAGGTAAAAGTAGCACTGCTAACGATTCTCGTGAATGCGACGGGCAATCAGCAAACAAACGCGGTTCCTGAAAATTCCGCCGCATCCGCAAACGGTGGCACGCCCAAGGTAACAATCAAACCTATCAGAAAATCATTTCCGCCCTGTATATACCAGCTGATGAAATACCGGGTGTCTCAAAACCAGTGTCGAAAACCGTTGAAAACACAAATTGCAAACTTTTCTTCACACAACAGACTTCTTCAATACCAAATAAATCTTCCACCTAAATAACAATTTTAAATAATTATGGTTACTATTCTTTTTACAAAAATATCTTTAATATAATATTATAATACTATATTTGTATCTAAATAAATATCCTGTCGTTAATACTGTTGATTAAAACACGTTTATTCACTACTACGAACATTTTGCAAAAAACCCAACAGTTTCTAAACAGGATCATAAAACGATTAGTATTTTAGTGAATTGTTTGTTCATTTTTAATTTCTTAATGGAAGGTAAAAGTACAATTACCTCGTAGAAGAATGAGAAAGTTTAAACAAAGAATAATGTTAATGAAACTAATGAAAATTTGTACATATTCATTCTTAAAAGTGAAATCCTTTAATCCTTTAATCAATCATAAATTTGATCGGTTACTCTGCTAGCTTTAAAACGTTACCTAGAATCGAGTGTGCATTGTAAAACCCTTCTTACAACACAAAACAAATGTTAATTTAAACATTTTTCCTTCACATAATCCAAGACTTTCGAACAGTTTCAAAGAATTGTTCATTAATTCCACAACTGTTGTATCAATGCCAAACGAGTGCAATGAATAATTATTTAAGCAAGCATCGTCATACTTCATTGTTAGAAAATGTCATAAAGTTCGTTCTACAATTAGGAAAGTTAGCCAATTCCTGACGTTGAAAGATCAGATACTCGGTCTTCGAGTCGTTCGAAGCCGTTTAAGACATCAGGAACCGTTCGCAGCGGCGGAACTAGCCTAATTGAATCGGGTCAAAGATTCAACAGAAAATTTTTGCCCCGCGACCCGAGACGAGACGTTTTTGATGCGCCCGGTTAGAATGGTTTCTTGCCCGTGAGTAGCAAAAGAGAAGCCACGGTAAAAAGAAGTTTCACTTCAGAGAAGCGGAGCGGGGGAGGAGCACCGGAAAATGAGGAACTACTTGAAGAGAATGGAGAGGGAAGGTGTGCAGAGGGTGAAGATGTTTCTGGTGATAACGGCCGCCTACGGTATCTTCTGGGGACCACTCTTCTTTGTCACCCTGGTGGATCATCCTGCCATTGGGAATCCGACCAGCCACGAGGTAAACCTAGCCAAGTTTCGATCGACAATCAATCCCTACACGTCCGACAAATTTTTTAAATTACAGCAGTTATGCGATACGATTTCTTTGTGAAAACTTCACTAGTACATTCATCGAGTTTTTCCGATTAAAATGAGTCCAAACACGGTCCAATTTGCTCCATATTTACTCGTTTAATTCATGATTTCGTGAAACTTCTATTACATTACCTTCCCTTCGTTTATCACATTTTCCCGATCAAAATGAGTCCAAATACTGTACAATTTGGTTCGCCATTGCCTGTTTAATCCACGGTTTAGTAGAACCTCGCTTATCCGAACTACTCACTGGAGCACAAGTGTCACAAAAAGTTCCCGCAGTGCTAGATTAAAGTCTACCGATTCGTACAATGAATCGTATTGCATATTTCGATCGAATGATTCACATGTCAAGCACGTGTTCAGATAATGGAGAATTCGGTTCGGATAAGAGAGGTTCTACAAAATCGTGGATTAAACAAGCAAATACAATCCGAACTGAATCGTGTTTGAGCTCGTGTTAATCAGAAAAATGTGGCGAATACGACAATACAAGTTTCACAAAGAAATAACTGAACATAACAATGTTTTGTCACCGAAACGTCATTCTGGAAAAATCGCAAAGAAATTACTAGCGATCGTACGGCGACTTGTGCGAGTTTCCAAGCTGTAAATGAGTAAAACCTATATGCTCGAAGTTCTCCATTCAAATAGCCCGAGAAATCAGGAAAAGAGAAATCTTGCGAAAACTGCTTTCCAAGCAGCGACATTTCCCGGCAACAAAAGGCAGCGATAAAGAGCGTTCGTGCAAGAAAGACGACGGCGGGTGTACCTATTGTATCATATGGCATAACTTGGAAAGATAGATCGGCAAATCGCCGTGGCCTTAAGAGAAAGAAACTCTCGAAGTTTGAAGGCGGTATGGAAGTATCGAGCGGGTCGCGATCAAACATATCGGCACGAAGTCGGCGAGCTAAAATTGAAAAAGTAATATACCTTCTATAAATTTCAGACATTTCCATTGATTCAGTTTACAAAAAAGGATGTCAGAGTAGAGGAATTGAACGAGCAAAAGAGAAAGGAAGCCACGAATTAATTTGTAGACCAAATACTCGCGTGTGTTTCTTTTTCGGGGGGGGGGGGGGGTTCTTTTTTAGGGTTCCGCTCGTTGCCGGAAGAGTGTTGACCCATTTAGGAAACTGTGGCTGCGCCAGTTGCACTCTCCACTGACTGGCTGCCAACGACTTCGTAATCGTACTGGCAGGCCGCATAGATTATCCGAACGATATCCCCCGTTGGCAGAGACTTTTTTGTTTTTTCGTTTCCTAGGATTTTTTTTGGGAAAGCCACGGCGGCTGCTCCCGCCGATTAGAAGCTCGATTTCGATCTTGGAAGGCTGCTTTATTCGACGAGGGTTATTTATATAGAAGGTGGGTCCGGATATCGAGACACATCCCCTTGGCAAAGACTTTTTCGTTTTTAGGCTTGATAGGATTTTTTGGGACACCGAAGTGGTGGATGCTTTTGTCGATTAGGACCCCGATTTGAGTCTTGGAACAACGCCTGACATTGCAGTTCCTTGATATCAAACTGAGAACTTGAATTAGGACGTAAAACGGAAACGGCAGGATTTATCGGCGAGGCAATAACAATTTAGTAACAGAACTTCGTTGTTCGTGACCATTTTTCTGTGAAACTTGCACTGACTTGTGCGTGACATTTTTCTGATTAAAACGATCCCAAGCACGATACCGTTTGCGTCGTATTTGATGGTTCAATCCATGATTTAGTGGAACCTCGCTTATCTGAACTGAGTGATTCGCTATTATCTCAACATGTGTTTTTCATGTAAATAATTAACTTTTTATAAATATATATACAATAAGTTTCACTGTACAAGGTAGCAAGCTAGGTAACTTTTGGTTACCTTTAATTTCACACTTTTTTGACATTTTTAGTTCGGATAGTCGAGGTTCTACTAAATCGTAAATTAAACAAGCAAAGACCAACCAAATTGTACCGAGTTCGGGCTCATTTCAATCAGAAAAATGCGACGAACGAAGAAAAGGCGATGAAGGGAAGAAATTAACCAATCGCTAGGTTCGGATAATAGAGATTCCAGGAAACCTTAGATTAAACAAGTAAATGGGATCCAAATGGGGTCGTGTTTGGTCTCATTCTAATCAGAAAAATGTGACGAACGAAGGAGATGCAATGAAAGGAAGAAACGAGCTGATCGTTCGGTTCGAATAATAGAGGTTCCACAAAACCGTGTATAAAATAAGCAAACGTGAACTGAATGGTGTCGTGTTTAGGCTCATTATAATCAGAAAAATGTGGCGAATGAGGAAAAGGCAATGAGGGGAAGGGAAGTGACCTGGGGACCGATTAAATTGCAGGTGACTCTACATATCGCGTACATCCACGCCTTCGTGAACCCGGTGCTCTTTCTGAGCCTTCACCGGGGACTGCGGCAGGGACTGTCCGAGTTTTTCTGCGGCTGTTGCGAGAGCATCGCCAGCTGGATTCTGGGTCCAAGCATCCCCGTGGAAACGGTGCAACCACCACGATACCAGGAGCCCATTGAAGCCGTGCCCTCGCCACCAGAACCGCCCATGGCGCAGCCAAACAGCTGTCCGGACCTCACCGACGTTGCTCTCCTAAAACCACCCTTGCCGCCGACGGGCAAACATTTACTGGTATTCGAGACACTTCTCACGGGACACTTCTCTCTCTCTCTCTCTCTCTCTCTCTCTCTCTCTCTCTCTCTCTCTCTCTCTCTCTCTCTCTCTCTCTCTCTCTCTCTCCCTCCCTCTCTTACTATATCTTTCTTCTTCTCTACTCGTTATCCTCAGGAAAAACTTTCACCACCCGCGTCCCGACCTCTCTTTCTCTCTTTCTCTGTTGCATGCTGTACACTAAACGAACAAAACTTGCTTCTTTCCGTGCCTGCTTCTCGTTGTTGCACGCCGCCTAACACGATGATTGAGCTGCTGCTTTTGAGGAGCTTCTGGTACTTTAGATTGGCCGCTCTCTAACCCTTTTGAAGCCGCTCGAACCTTTTGATCATGACTGTTTGCGAAGGACATTGTTGGGCAAGTGAGAAAGAAAATTTCGAATTTGACGAGAAGAAAGAATACGACTAAAATTCTCTTTACGCGTTGTCCACTGACAAATTTAACTAATTATTCGGGAAAATTCTGCGTACAATGATGCAAATGGGTTGATCATATCGAATTAACTAGGTTAAAAAAAATTGAATACCAAGGTCAAATTTTTTCTGCTTCGAAGATTTTCCAAAGAATGATCGATTTCGTCCTATAATTGTGAAGGATCCAGCTAGAAATAAAGGAAAAATTGTGCCAACGTGGCCATACCCGTGACGACTAAAGGCAATCATTTCGAAAACTAAGGCAAACACGCTGATCGATAGCCGGGGACGAGCACTGAAATATGTAAACACTCGTCATTGATACCGGAACGAACGACACTGTTCCGGAAGCGTCCCGAAACTGGACAAATACGTCACTGATTCGTGTAAATAGACCTTTTTATGCTTCGAGCGGCTGCCACTCGAAAAATCAACGTCGTGAAAATCGGTGGCATTCACTACCTATTTCCAGGCTGCGGGTTGTCACGGAGGGGCTATAGACAGCATAATGAAAAGCAAATTTCACTCGAGATTGTTCTTGCCGAGCGTCGATTTGTCAGCCTCTGATATTGGGCCTGGTCAAATTTTTCGGGAATTATGTCGTTCAGAGGGCCGCGAGAATAATTGAGAAAAATTGTCGGAGCTTGCACTGTTTGCTTGTGCAGGTCTAGGATGTCGAATGCTTGCGTTTTGTTTTATACCCGAGTCATTATTTTAATTTTTGTGACACTCCTCTGTGCGTTTTTTTACGTTTTCCGTTCCGTGCACGCTGTTTTGCACGGATTTGTTGGGCACGTTGCGATGAGTAGAGGAAAATGTTGTGAATGCCGTTTTCGTTGGTTGTTGAATACGAGAACAATTTTATAATGAAGTTTATTGCTTCGATTTTTTGACTATATCGAGTGCTTTTTAACACTGCATTGATTTCGAAGTGAACATGAAATTTATTTTGGAAAATTGTTGCTGTGAAAATAATTTACAGCATTATCTGAATTTATTTGAAAAGCTACTAGCTTCTTGAGAAGCTGAAACAATGCTAATCCAATAACATAACTTTATTATTTTGAATTATTTTTCAATGAAACTTTCATCAACATATTCCCCACATTTTTCTGATTAAAATGAGCCCAAACACGGTACAATTTGGATCATGTTTACTCAGATGTCATACAGACATCTTCAGTTATCGAGGATAATCGAGGTTCTACTGAACCGTGGATTAAACGTGTAAATGTGATCCTAATCGTATCGTGTTTGGGCTCATTTTAATCAGAAAAATGTGACGAATATGCTAGTAAAGGTTTCACAAAAAATAATTACAATAAGATACACATTACACATTATTATTACAACAAGCTTTTCACATATATCGAGTACAATACTGTACCTTGTTAGCCTGTTTGCACGAGACTTTCAGAGAGCTCCGTTTTGTCGATGCTAAAACGAAAACGCATGCGACTAACTCAACAGCTGTGTGTCACAAATAAAAGGTGTCCGTTCTCACGATTTCTGTTTAAGATTAACTAGTCTAAATTAATCGCGGAATTATAAAACGTGCAGGACGACTCCATGATCATACCGCCGGATCCATGGACGCTGGTCACAAGATCGAAAGGTACATCAACCGCTTACGAGTCGGACAGTAGTAGAAGATCGAGCATTTTGTTACCGCCGTTGTTAAATAATTCGAAAGTAAATGTCAGTCCAACTAGCAGCGATTCTCCTAGCGAATAAATTCTCCATTTAGATTATCACCATTATCCCCACCTCCTTCTTTTCCCGAGCACGGAGGAAATTCTGAGGAATTTGACAGACCATCAAAATTAATATTACTTCACCGAGAACTTGTTTATAAACGATTCACCGATTTTTGTTTCGGCATTCTTCCATTTTTCCATCTGTAGTGATAAATAAAATTGGTTAATGCAATTTAAAAATCACAGTTGCAACTTTGAGCCTACACTATGGATTCAGAGGTTAGCACTCAAATTTCGAACTTCAAACCGAAATTTTGGATTTAATTATTAAAAGTTTCCTACAATTCATCTGTTAAATTGTTTAATTAGAATTGATCTACAGGGTACACTTTAGTGAATTTAATGTTTAAAATTGGTGCTAAATAATTGTAATTAACAGCCAGATATTTTTTATGTGATTGTTAGTTGTACATTTATGAATATACTTATGAATATATAAGTATTTCTTTGTACATACAACCACAGATGATACTGTTTTTATTCAAACTGAAGTGGAAATAGTTTTATATATGGTCACTGTTATCGATACCACGAGCCAGACGATTTTTAATAATAGTCTGTTGCTGTTTGTGTTGACAAGAGAGCAATAAATAAACACATCAAATAGGTTAACCAAAATTTTCATTTGATTTCCACTAAAGATGATTACAAAATTAGGATTCTTTGGAAAAAAACTGAAGATTAAAAATTGTAAATTTCGTAAAATGACAATTTTACGAAATGATAAATACAAAAAGAAATGGAGACGTTTTAAGCGAAAGCGAAAAAATTTTCAAAATTCACATCAGAAATTCCTCCTTCGAGTAAGCGATTTTGAAAATCGTTCAGAGACATCCGGATATTTTAAAAACCACGAAGGGAATGGGATGGTCGACAACTTCTTGGGAAATCATTACTAAAAACCGGTTCCTCTCATGAGGGACCGGAGAAATTTCGAAAAGTTGCCCAAGTGTTTTGTACAGCGGCAGAAAGAAGGTTTGTGCATTGTTCCGGATTGACAGTGTGCCAAATATCAAGTGCCAAAAACCACTTGTTAACAAACTTTTTCATCTAGCCATTCGCTTTTTAAATCAGTAAGCATTGTTCATTTATTAGTGTCAGTAATTTAAAACATAATTTTTAAATCTGATAAAAATAAAAATGTCCTTATATTGCAAATAAACAATGAATAATTGTAATTTTATGTTACAAAATTATTAAAAATTGATTATTAAATCTAAAAAAGATGTATGTTTTCTTATATTAGGTATGCACGTCTCCAGAGCTACAACATATAAAGATAATTCAAGAACAATGACATGTTTAACTGACGAATTAACTTTCACAAAGAACCTGGTGATCAAATGCAACAAAAATAGCAGAAATGTTATTTTCTCCCGCTGTATAAAAAGAACAAAAAGGAAATGGGTTACGTAGGTCCATCGATTGCCAATTTTACGCACGTTTCCACGTAAAACTTCGCTTTTTAGATGACTATATTTAGGTATCAGCAATAAAATGGCGGATTGCGCAGCCAGATTCTAGCGGAGAAAAGAATGGTGGAAAAAAATATAAAACACAATAGAAACCACGAAAAAAATCGTAGCGAGAAAGATACTGTCACCGACGAAGTATAGTTCCTTTAATGTGAATCGAAACAATATTAGGCGCACCAATTAGGGATATTTAAATTTAAATGATCGTTTTAGGAATTAAAGTTAGCCTAGTTTGCACCATTTAAATGAGCTTTCCACTCAACTGGGGGACTCAAGTGGCCTAGAGGTTTTCTCTCGGCCGTCAGTATTGTATTATTTACTATCGTCGTTATTATACACTTATTATACAAATATATTATACATGGGTATGGACGCGCCGTACACATATACAGGGACGTTCGATTGTGTGCGATGGAAAACGTATGTTGCCAAATGAATTTTCATTAGAAAATGATTTCTATTAGTTTTTTCATGGCTGTTTATTTTATTTGATATTTCAGTTACTGAATTATTTTTATGAAATGAAAATGAAAAGTTGGAAAAGAAAATATTATTTAGCATAATTTATTATTTATATTTGGAATTTAATATAGTTACAAGATTAAAGATTGGATCAACGATTATTTATTATTCGCATCTACTGTAACAATTTTTCATTTTATAAATGAATATTCTACCACACCGCAATATTGTGCCACAAAGTTAATAATATCACGAAAGTATTGAATCAGTATTAAAATCAAATATAAAAATAAAAAATATCCTGATGCCAAAATAGGATAATAAGACTTTTTAACGCGGAAACCATCTTGTATATGTGTACCGGTTCGTAAATAATATATACTTATATACATATATATTTTCTATGCAAAACTTTAGGGATTTCCGGACGTGCGTTCTCTGTTAGACTTTCTCTTACGAATTTGTATAAGTTAAGAGGATTTATAAATTTTGTTTATATATGAATAGAGTTTATAAATTATTTGTAAATTAAATACACGTTTAAACGCAAGCGTTTTCTTCATTTCCTTTGACAAATGTAAGTAAATAAACAAAAATGGAAAAACACTATTCCCCCTCTCCATTCAATTATTTGAAAATTTAATATCAAGTACAACTTCCTGAAAATTTCATTTAAACAATTATTTTATATTGCAATATCAATAAATAAGTATAATTACACATATTTAAAAAAAAACAAATTTTAAATAAACTATAAATGTTCATATTTTAAAAAGAGACAATTTTCATTGTCTTTTATACTGCATGAAAAACAAACATAATAAACAAACAATAATAAATATTCGCAAATGAAATCGAGTGGTTGTGATTCAGTTCGCATTCTTGGATTTAACTATAATCAGTTGATTAACTTCCATAACATAAACAAATCAAAATTTTCAATACGCAAAAATGTTACATTTTGCATTGACAATGATTATAAATTGTCCAGTATTGGAAAATATTTAATTATAGCGTTCCTAATATTTTTTGCAAATATTAATAGAATTAATTGTGTAATATTTATTAATCTTTTAACGATGAAAAATTCTTTTGATTAATTAATCGATCGAAATTAAGTCCGGAAAGTCCCTGAAACAATGTCAATTTCTCTTGAAAGACTTTTCATAAGGAAACGTGGAAATAAAGAACCTTGCGGGTAAGCTTAATCATAATTGATTGATTAAAAGTGAATGTTATCTGAACGATGATAGCGTTAAGGGTATTATAATTTCTAAGTTAATTGATAAACGGTGCCTGGCAGATTGAGAATAAAAATTTACGAGAATCGTCCGACGAATTGATTGCAAGATTTGTATCGCTGATTATACAAGCACTTATATTTGTGTCTGTGAAATTAAATCGATGTCATTGTATGTGTAAATAAAAATAGATTATCTTTGACAACTGCGATTGCCAAGATTCTTTTCTCTTATTTCTTATTACAATAAACTATTATCACTCATTTTTAATTTTTTAAAATACTCTGTTGTTTTAGTGGTTTCCATAAAAAATATATGAAATGCTACACTTTTTGTGTAAACAGTTTATGCTGAAAAAATATAAATGAATAAAAAAGACTCACCTGTTCGAAGCCGCCCAAAATCTCCGTGGTGTCCATCGCAGAATTTACGACAATCGATTTCAGCTTTTGTCCGGTCAAATGCGCGAGAAGATGAACGAGACTCGTTTTTCCAGTTCCGGTATCTCCAATCTAACAAATAATTTCAAAAAATACAGACCTCTAAATAACAGTAAAAAACGAAAAATAAAATCTTCGTTCTATACATTCGAAT
This sequence comes from Halictus ligatus, assembly GCA_028454255.1. Classification (NCBI taxonomy): domain Eukaryota; kingdom Metazoa; phylum Arthropoda; class Insecta; order Hymenoptera; family Halictidae; genus Halictus; species Halictus ligatus. Next base: position 11,785,140 of record CM052135.1, on the reverse strand, counting down.
CACAAATTATTTACAATAATTCTTCATCTAGTGAAGTCTACTCATTTTTTTATAGAAGAAAAAATTGTTATGAAACGATTCTTGCAAAGAAGTATTTACTTCTATATATATTTTCAGCTATTTTAATATACCAATGTTATAAAATGGTTCTTAAAAAAAAAAATGTTTACTTAGAGAATATTATGAACCATTAAAAATAATCGTCGTACTTTCCAGGATAAAGGATTTGTATTTTATTTCCCCCCTTCTCATGACTTTGACTTTTTCCATAAAAATGTAAATTTGTATAAAATTCCACAGCGCGGTTATCACGTAAGTACTTCAAGCACGAAATTTCATTCGGGAGTGAAGAGAGCGAAAGCGTGGGTTGTAGACTTACAAGAATAGTCATCCAATTCATGTTAACGCAATGCGCAAGATCTTTCAAGAGAGATTTCTGGTCCCTGAGGAGCACCAGATTATCGTCTTCGTACACTGCAGAGTCACTGCGATCCAACAATTCGTCCCCAAAGAAGATCTTCTCTTTTGTAATATGAACTGGGAATTCTGGGTCTGGCAAAGGATAAATTTCCAGTGGGAATGTCTCGTAATAAATCTCTACCACCTACAATTAAAAAAAATTTCTGAAGCATATCCCCATAATTTCCGCAAGGTTCAAGTAATTTTTAACAATGTACATGATGCTATAGATGATCAGAAATTAATTACCTGACGTTTGTCGTCGTCTGTTCTCATTCTATTAATATAAATTAACTGAGCACCTTTGCCAGGATTGAAACACTTCTCTACACTTTTTGCAAAAGCTGCCACTGTTATTTCACACCACCTGGTCAGGTCTCTGAGGTTCATTTCCCAAGGGGAACCTGAATGACCCCATGTGATGCCAGCTTCTGAGCTCAATCTTTTATTGAACCAAATCATTTTGTTCATTAAATTCGCTGGTATCGTTGGAAATTGAGCCTTTAAGATGAAGCTCAAGTCCTCTCGTTCTAGGACATCAACGAAAACCTGAAAGAAGTAAGTGTTTTTATTTGAATGCATAAAAAATGAGTTGAAACGAGAAAAATTTAAAGTATGTCAGAATTGCGGCGTACTTGCGTGAAGCGATTTAAAAACGATTTTGGAAGTCCCCTCCTAGCTCCACCTTGACGCAGAGGATTCTGGCAACCAAAGAGTCGTGTGCCAGGCTTGACAGTGAAAGTCATCCCCAATTCTGGAATGTAGACTTCTCCACGATGATCCAGACATGCATTCAAGCCTTCCAGAACCGATTGAGAAGCAAGGTTTAATTCATCGAGCAGGATCCAGTCCCCATTTTTCAAGGCTCTCAAGAATGGACCGTCTCTCCAGGAAAATTCTCCAGGCTTTCCTCCCTCGACTGGCAAATCGGCTCCAAATAAATCAGAGATGTCCTGTACAAGATTTAAAACAGTAATATTGTATTGACAGTACACTGGATAAGTCACTTAACTCAATTACACTTTAATCATACATATTTACCGTCTGATCACTAAGATTCAACCTGAGAAGTCGATGACCAGAGGATCTAGCAAGAGCAGATACCAAACTGGTTTTACCAACTCCAGGACTACCCTCTAACAAGATTGGTTTCTTCAACTGCAGAGCTCGCAGAACCTTCAAAGTATTTATCCTAGTTGTTGGACTCTTAAAAGCAAAGCCTATATCACTTGGAATTTCTTCATCACCTTTGTTCACGTAAAATGGCGAGATACCAAATTTATCGTCAAGGTTTTCTACATCGGACTGTTCACAGTTTAACATCAATGTGGACTTATAACACAACACAGTGTCATCTACTTGACATTTGATAAACTTCACTGCTGAGGCCTTGAAATCCTTAATTTTTTCTGCACTGAAAAATCATATAGAATTACACAAATTAGAGACTAATTTATTGTTTGTATGAGATAGACAAAAATGTATTCTTTACCAACTATCTGAGAAATCTAGACTTGGACGTATACTTGCAAGTTGCTTACTTTTCATTGGCAGTCACACCAGATCCAAGACCATCAATGTAGCTCAACGCTGCGCCATGGAAGAAAGCATCCCCAATTTCCAAGTTTCCACAGCAATTAATAAAATTCACCCAAGTCAGCACATCCCTGACACTGATAACAAGCTTCTTCCCTATCTCTGTCATTTGTAACCACTCAAGAAACGCTATAATCGCTGTAGGAACGTTTTCCTTCAATCCTTCACGAAGATTATGCGTTGCGATGCACCTAAGATCGTCGAAAGATGTGCATCCCTCGCACCAAATTTCAGTGAACCTGTTCCTCAGTGCAGGCGATAGTTCCTTCTTCCCATAATCGCCACCAGGGTTCATTGTACCAACAAAAATGAAGTCTTCGCTAGCTGAAACTGTAGAATTATCATCGCTGGATGGCTTCTCAGCAATTAAGAGCTTGCGCTCTGGTTCTAATAGAGAGTTTAATCTTTCAAGAACACTGTCATCTGCCAGAGAAATTTCATCCACCAAAAAGAAGCCTCCAGTTTTCATGGCTTTCACTAGAGGACCATCCATCCATTCGAACAGCTTCTGATTGTCCATGTGATCTCTGACAGGTCGCAGACTGCCGAGGAAGTCCGAGGCCTCTGTGTGCATGTGGCAATTGACAATACTGAGCTCCTGCTGTCTGATCACTGACAGAAGCTGGCAAACCGTAGTCTTGCCGCCACCTGTCTCACCAATCAGAAGTACTGGCTCTTTAAAGTTGCAGGCCTTTGTAAGAAGCACTGCCATCTTGCGCAATGGAAAAGTCCAGACAATGTGCTCGAACCCTGGTATCTTCTTCGACAGAAGAGACTCTAAGATTGGTTTTGTAACCGGTGAAGTTTTATCAGAAAGTGAAAACAGAGAATCAGGATCAACGTCTCTTTTTAGGTGCTTCTTCAGCACCTGTACGATCTCCAAGCACTCTTCAGGATGTCGGACTTTGGAGGATAGCACCAAGTATCCTTCGTCAGCCAGATGTTGGCTCCAATCATATAAAGTTCCCTTGTGATCAGGTGCAAGGCGGTACCTCTCAGCCCAACGAAACAGGTCCCTAAGAGTTATGAACCCTTTCTTCCCAGCAAACGTGGCTGTTCCCTTCCTCCTGACTTGGAGCTCCGTCATCACGCTGATCACCTGCTTGCAGTAGGTTTCTGGCATCTTGCATCTCTTGTGCAATATTATTTGCAACTCTTTTGGTGGGATCTCGTCGAAGTGCAGTTCAACGAATCTGTTCCTAAAAGCTCGAGACAGCACCTTTCTTCCTCCATACAGTCCTGGAGGATTCTGGGTAGCGAAGAGCATGAAGTTATCGTGTGCTTTGACCACTTGTTGTGTTTCTGGAATGTACAATTCTCTGTTATCATCAAGAACTCTATTCAAAGCCTCTAGAACATCGCTGGGAGCTAAATTCAGTTCATCCAGGATTATCCAATATCCCTTGCGCATAGCGTCTACTAGAACACCCTCTTTGAAGACTAGCTTCCCAGTGCAGTCAGCCACATAAGTGCCAACATACTCTTGTAGATCAGTGTGCTCATGGTTGTTAATCCTAACGCAGATGTGCCCGGAGGCTTTTGCGAGGTATGTGATCAAACTAGTCTTTCCGACAGAGGTATCACCTTGCAAAAGTACCGGCATCTTTCCGATGGACACTACTCGTACCAAATCCTTCAAATTTTGCTTCACTGTTTCGGTTAGTACGTAATTTTCTGGTATCTCGGGGCTGAGGTCGCCTCTAGGGATCCAATATCCTTCAAAACAGATGAAACTGTCGAATGCACCATGTGGTCTTGGAATTGGGGTTTTGAGAATAGCAACGGCAGCCTTCTCGCCTAAAATAGCCTTCACGATCGTCTTCTGCACCAACGGGTACGACTGGCTATCCAATTGCGTTAGGAAGCTCAAGCAAAATGCTTCGTACAGAGATCTTAATGCATTTGCACAAGGATTCTGTGAGGACACGCTCAACGCCCTACACAGGGTTCTCAAACTGTAATGTGGCTTGTGACCTGTTCCATCTAAGAGATTTCTCTCAGCCTCTTTTCTGACATTTAAATAGAACTTGACGATGCCATCGATCTTCTCGGGTGGGAGGTTCAAGTCTTTCAAATAGGAATTCACGAGAAGTTGCAAATCTGATTTCTCTGTGAGCTCGTCGACGAAGAATTCCGTAAACCTATTCCTCAGTCCGACGGGAAGATCTTTCTTCCCGACATCAGTGGCAGGGTTCATGCAAGCAAAGATCGCAAAGTCTGCGTGTCTCTTTATCGGCTCTTTATCCCCACGTTCTAGCAAAGATAGCGATCCAGACGAGTCCTCTAGTAATCCAGAGAGACACTCCAGCGTTTCAGCGGTAGCTAAGTTGATCTCATCTAGCAAAACCCAATCCCCATTCTTCAGAGCTTTGACCAGACCTCCTTCGACGAAAGAGAAGGCCAAGGAATAGTTACTCTGCACTTGAGACTGCAGTTTTTCCAATTTCCTAGCTATAGCGTCCCACTTCTTTAGAATTTGCACTGCGTCCTGATTCTGTGGATTTGCTTTAAGTCTCTTTATTGCTGCGCTGGTGCTATGGATCATCAAGCTAGTCAAGGTCTTCCATTTTCTCTCTTCAAAGCAGTGACCAATATGGCTCAGGAATTTCTTGTTTGGCTCAATCGCGAAATAAGAGCGGAACAAGATCTCAAACTCCTCGCGGATTGGGAGAATTAGAAGCTTAAAGTCCAATGGCTTGTAACCGCCAAGCAAATCAGTGCTCTCGCTTTGTTGATTCATGTTTATTACCACCAGTTTGTGACCTGTGATCTGTGCGAGGTACTGAATGCAACTTGTTTTACCTGTTCCTGTCTCGCCAACCAGAAGCACAGGTTCTTTCTGTGCTACGCAGCTGGTTATACGTTCTAGGAGACACACAGATGGCCTTGTGTAAGAGAAATTTGAACGTTTAACTGGGAGCTGTACTCTCGCTGACTTTTTTATCACCAATTTTGCTCTGCCAACTGTTAGGTTCTCCTTTTCAAAGTCCACTGAAGGCTTGTGCATGTTGCAGAAGTACTCTGCTTTTGTTTTTACTATGCCTAACTTGTGCGCTACTGATATTGCTAAGTTTAGTCGTTGAGCTGAAAAAACAAAAGATTGAGACATCAGAGAGACCTACTTTCAGGTATCAAAAATTATATGACTTAGTTTTAGTTGATTCAAATTCGAAATCAATTATACGCACCACAGTTGGGCACAGAGCAGCAAAATATATCCAAAGCGTCTTGAAAGATCTTCAACGCAGACACAGGTGAAGATACATCAAAATCAACAATTGCTCTAGAGCACCACTTCATTAAATCTCTAGTAGATATTTGTCTAGCGTTTCTTACGCAGTTCTCAGCCTCCTCTTCATGCTTTCCGACGGAAAACAATAAAAATACGTCTACGATTCTCGTAGCCACTGTATGCAATACTGGAAATGAAGTTTGTACAACTGTTACGAGTTCTTCTTTAGATAATGGTTCCACATTAACGCAGGACCAGTGTTTCTGGAACGATAGAGACATTTTGAGAGGCTTCTGTGTTCCTTCAGCTGTTGACCTCACAGTGACGAATAATTGAAATCCACTTTTTATGTGAATAGAGTCTCTGTAACCAGGAACTGATAATGTTTTGTTTTCTACAAGGTGTCCAATGACGCTGATAACATCTGTCGGAGCACAATCGATATCTTCCAAAAGCAACCATTTGCCAGATAGCACAGCGTCGGTCAGAATTCCTGGTTGCCACAGAAATTCTCCAGGAATATCGGTGCACAGATACATTCCTAATAACATTTTAGAGTCTGTTTGGTCACCTAATTGCACTTTTGAAAATTTTGCTGTATCGTGGCCTGTTGCCTCTGCTAAAAAATCCACTAAAGCAGTCTTTCCAGAACCAACAGCGCCTTGTAGACATACACATTTGTTAGAAGACACTGCCAAAGCTAAATTCTGTAAATTTTTTCTCGTAGATGGTACTGGAACTAAGTTCTGCTCCACTTTAGGCTTTGATTTCTTGAAGACTGGAAGAAGAATTCCTCCTATCGATACTACTGATGGTAAATTGTTGAACATATGATCTATTTCTTCAGTTTCTGCAGATGTTACATTATTTTGGCTAGTCTTTTGGCACAGTATAGAATATTTTTCACTGTTTGGAACTAGGTTGTCCATATGAGTTGATATACAGGATTCTGGCATGCCTAATACGATTGCAATACAGTTAATTGATACCCTGAAAAAGAATTGAAAATAGTTATACTTCTTTTTAAATGGATAGTAATAGTGTGATAATTATTTGAGAAAATATATTACCATCTAGCAGCTTCATCATCAACTACTAAATATTTGTAAAATTTGGACCAATTCCACACATATTTGAAATGCGTTGACGCACTGCATAGAATGTCGTAGCAGGCTGTTACTAAATCATAATCAGAAACTTCATAATGTGATGACACTCCTTTTTTGCTATGCCTTTTAGCTGAAGGAGTATAATCATCTTCAATAGATTCAAATGGTGCTGGATTTACATCAAAGTACTGCAGAACAAATCTATAATTAGAAAACAAATCATTTTTCTCAGTCCCATAATTATAAGCCTTTATGCTTAGTCAAATTAAACTATATCTGTACATTTTTTAATCTAAATTATTGTCTAATTCTTTTTAATACTAATACTAGCATACAAAACAAAAATCAAAATTCTATAGTCTGCACTACAAATGCAATTAAGAGAGTTCATACATTCTTGTAAAAATGTATATTTGGCACATTAAGATTAATGCAACTAACAAAACAATGATTTGCATCACAATCAAGTTTAATTTCCCTTAAACAACGACTACATTCGTTACACATTGTCCAAAATAATAGTTTAAACTATAAATAACAAAACAATTATGATTTAATATAAAATAACAGGTATTTTGATTCCTTGTATAAAGTTCATCAGACCGCAACGCCAGACCTAAAAATCAAGAACATAATTATAAAAAAAAATTAAATACTAACGCTAATAGATCACGATTCTTGCAAACAAGTTTTCCCAGGACAACACAATTCAATTTATGCAACGTGTCCCCATCGTTGTAGGACATTTTTTTCGTGGATATGCTTGCAGAAACTAATGCGAGTAGCAAGTGTGGGAAACACTCGGCAACATCCTCCGTACTATTCGGACTCATCAAGAGCTCGCACAAAACATCCAAAATCTTTTGGTGATCATCTTTACTGAGCTCCTACAACACAATTATGGTTGTAAAAGATTGAGACTGTTTAGATGCCGGGGAAAAATTTAATGAAATAAATATGAAGGAAATAGTATTTACCTTGGAATTTGTGTAGGGTGAAAGCTTTTCTGCATAATGTTTCTTCCGATCGATAAAAGCCTTCAAACTTTGCAGCAACATATTTGGAAAATGAAAATACCGGATTACATGTGTAATTTCGTGTAACGTTTAAATCGATGGCTAAGTACCCACGTGTTTTTGACGGCTATATCTGAAGTTAACATAAAAGTGTATAATTTGTATCGCAAAAATTCCCTAGATTATATTTGGAGGTTACGCTCAATTCTCCAGAATGTCAAACTTATTGGCAACTTCGCACCCATTGATGAAAGTGGGCGCGAATCTCCAAATGGACGTATGTAAGTAATCATACAATGATTTTTTGTGAAATCTTGAACATTTTTTACATCGTTTAATTAATAGAATAACGTTCAGGTTATGTATTCGGTTAATTCAATTCCTTAAATTTAACGAAAGGTTAGGAATATGTGGTTTTATGTTTTCTAATTTTTAGTCTTCATTTTATCCTCTATCAATTTTAATCTAAATCTAAAAAACTTTATCAAATGGAATTACATGAGAAATGAAAGTAGCATAGAACATGGAGTTGGTTTAAATCATGTTTAATATAAAATACAAAAAGCGCAATTCATTTTTGTACATATATCACACAATTAATCAGAAGACAATTTCGTATTGAACTAGTGAATATTAAAAGGCTTCAGGATGCGCAGCTAATTCATCTTTCAATTTCGTTTCCAGCGCACGCATAGAAGGATTGTCAACCTCAACATTGAAGCTAACGTAGACAGGTTTTGAAAGTTTCTTGGACAGCCTCTTGGCAAAATTGCTCGATGTCTCATCAGATATTGGTCCCATAATCTTTGTGGTAAGTGGTTCCTTTGCAAATGGTGATACAATAGCGAAAGATAAGTCATTCATGATTTGCTTCCTTGGATTACCCACCCACAGGTAGAGACAGTTGTTCATTTTAATTGTATGACAGGCATAGGTGGTGCCAATGTCTATTACGAAATCGTGGAACTTAAAACTACATTCACTTTCTGTTTGCTTTTCTGCGTGATTTTCCATTTTGCTTTAAGTTTCTGTACGATTCTCCACACGATTATTAATTGTTGTACTACACCGAAAAAGTGCTGTGCTATCCTAGGAACATAACCTCTAAATTTTGGACAGCTTGCTTGTATAGCAACAATCATAAATTGTATACATAGCATTGACATCGACCAGGTACTGTTAAAGATCGCCAACCCCTGTGCTATTCTGCGAGCTTGCAAGTGGATCCCAGGTGGGTCCTACGAGCAGTCGGTAAGGCTGGCAGCACCTTGTCGGTGGCTGTGAGCAGGATTACTATATTGGAAGTTGGTTCATGGAGAATTAATTCCAATTTTATGAAGGCTCATCTTATCTTAAAAATATTGTTAAGGTCTGTGTAAACTCGTTTGTGTTCTAGATTTCTTTATATTTTATTTTTTCAATTTTTAAGACCATTTATTTCAAAATTGTAGATTTTTACTTTTAAAAGTAGTTTGTGATGCCATCTACTGGGGAAGAATAGTATTATTTGGCTAGTAGTTTCAACATTTTGCCATGGATGGCGCCATCAGTCCTTCAGACAGGTTTTGTAATTTTGCAGCAAGGGAAAATATTAAATAAACATTATACATTACGATTATTGATATAAGTAGGAAACTTAAGGAACAATTTTACTTTATATCAGACACATAATTAATAAATAAATTTCCATTCTATTGTAGTAGAACAAATTTGCGACGGAAGATGGCGATATCATAAGCTTTGCAATACTTTTTTACAGTGTAATAAACTTTCTATTAGTTATTTTAAATATTTTGAAACGAATAAGTAATTTCTATTTTTAATAATAGATAATTTTAACGTGTCCTACACTTAAACAATTAATTATTTAAACAACAAGAAAAATATATTCTGCTACTGGTTGACAAATTAAAAAACTTATAATTTGTCATAACATAGTATTAAATTGAATTCATCAAATGCAAATTTAGTTTAAGAAATTATGTTTTATGTTTGTATGATTAAATTTACAGTGGTTAATATTTTATAACATATGATCTAGATTTCTTTGTTAGTAAACGTAATGGTACTCCCATTCTGTAGCAGATCGTAATATTCAACAAAAAAATGTAAGCATTAATTTTTTCGCGCCACCCGGTATGACAACAACACATCTAGCCAGGCTTATTGATATACCTGCACCGGAATCACCTTCATGTGCAGTGAGCTGTATACCTAAGCCTCTAAACGATCGCGGCGCGTATAATTTATGAATTATTATTTTGTGCTATAATGTTGGCCCCACTGTACGCGCGGCTGTTTCAAGCCACACCAACGGGGAGTCCCATCTTGTTGGAAACTGAGATAAAAAGCACTTCCATTGGCGTAATCCCTCGGAAATACCTAATCCCCAAAATATCGAAACACTGATACAGCTATCAATACAGCTATAATTCGACTAGATTCCCCTAGATTTTACCTAGACTCCCTAGGCAGATATCTAAACTCCTTAGATTAAAAATCCCCCGGGAATTATTTTAAACCATAACAATTTCTTTTTATTATACAAGGCCATATAACAGATATTCCATATAAATCTATACAATTACGTTAACCATAAATTATTTTTCCAACACCAGGGACACAAAATTCCCTAGATTCGAAATCACCCCAGTGATTCTAAGCTACAATTAGATAAACTATAAATCAAATGATCAACATTAGGAATATCACATCCCCTAGATTCACCATCCCAATGATTCTAAGCACGCAATATCAATTTCAAACATGGGCTAACTGTATTCTGTTAAACAGAAGCATATACAATTATTCCTCAGTCAACAAACTGACATCCAAAAAATTCCCTAGACTCCCTAGCTATCAACCACTCAACATAAGAGCAACAAAACATCCCAGATACACTATCCCCAATAATTCTAACCACCCAGTATCGATTTAAAATTTAAACCAACTATCTTCTGCTCTACAAAACCATACGATAAACAATCTGACTATACAAAACCTGTCTCTATCAACAGGACCAACTAGCATCATCCCCTCCAATCAATCCTTCGCAACCAAATGAACCACCAAAGCACTTTATAATCGCTCACTATGAAACCACGCTATGCAGCTTGCTTATTACGCTTTAACCAGCTGCCGATCCCACGAGGGAGACAGTAGGGGGTTATCTTGTCTCAAATTAATGGGGAGCCTCCACTCCGATAGATCCCCGTTCCCCCACCACCTTAAATCATCCAAAGAGAAGGGGTCCGAAGCTATTCACGATCCTCGAGCGATGCTCGCGTCTAACCAAACAAGTCCTCTTGTCCCGATCTCGGCCCGATAGAATCTCGGGGCCAATGGTTACGCCAATGGTGCCGACGCGCGAGGAACGAGGCCCGTGGAGTGAGAGAGAAAGAGGAGAAGAGAGAGGGAGGGAAGAGAGTCCGATATGGCGCGACCAGGTAGAGACGAGGGGGCCGAGCCCCGTGTATACTATAATTACGAGTAACTCAGCCACATTTGCGTTGATCCGACACCTTAAAGATAACATTTAGCGGCCCCTTTTATCTCCGCGGCAAACAAACCAATTTATACCTCGGGTCGCCTTTTGTGCGCTCCCTCCGTCCACCCCGCCCCCTCCTCTGGGCTCTCTTTCTCTCTCTTTCTTTCTTGCTTCTCTTTCTCTCACCCCCAACGAAAGGGGGAAAAGACCCCGCCCCGAACTACGAATTAGGAGCGTCCTTTCTCCTCCTTTTACCACCTTCTTCTTCGCCGAGTCCTCTTTGGCTTCCCTTTCGCGCTTCGTTCGACCCTTCGTCGTATCCTCCTTTTACTCTTCTTCTGGGTCTGCTGAGCATGCTGGTTCGTCTGCTGAGGATGATTTTGAGTCGTGGTATACTCTTCTGAGTCTCCCCGGGCTGGTTGCTCCTCATCGGAGTCTTCAGAGTTCAGATATTGTCATGCCATGTCCTCTGAGGCTAGTTGTTCTGCATCACAGTCTTCAGGGTTCAGATATTCTCATGCCGTGTCTTCTGAGGCTGATTGTTCTGCAACAGAGTCTTCAGAGTTCAGATATTCTCATGCCATGTCTTCTGAAGCTAGTTCCTAATATTCTCATTCTTCTTGTGGGTCTTGGGAATTTTATGAATCCAGATATTCTTCTGAGACTAGTTCTTCATCAGAATCTTCCGAGTCCAGTTGTTCTTTTGTGGCGTCTTCTTCAAATCTTTTGCTTCTTTCGAGTCTTCCTAGGTTCAGTTCTTTCTCTCCTGAATCTTCTAAGCTTTCTTCGTCTCCTTCTTGCGAGTAAGTCCATTTCTTTATCGTCTTCATGATCCTCCCGTTTCTCTTGTCAGTCTTTGCAGGCATTGTTATTGAAGAACGAATTTTTCAATTTTAAACACAGTGGAAATAAACGGAAATTTAGCCTTTCGGTAACAAAATGGGTTCTGCAATTTGTCGGCGATGGCGCGCATGGGGGCCCTATAGTGGAATGAAGGAGACGAAGAGGCAGGAAAAGTTAAAGTGCCCGATCTCTTCGGCTCTGTCCGGCACAGCAGGAGATACGATCTCGGGGATCTCGCCGATCGAAAGCTTGGAAACTGATCCTGTGGTCGTGATTACGGCATCATAAGCGGTAATGGGGACACGGGGGATTTGAAATTTTATTATCGTCGACAGTTACCACGTCCGGAGATCTTCTTCGGCGTGCCTCGGACGTTTCCATGAGTTCGATCGATGTCTTGCTCTCGTCGAGATCTTGGCGCAGAAATTGGCATGTTCTGCCGTTGAAAATTGTCTAAACCGTGCACCAAATGCTCAGGTACGTATATACGGAAATGTGGAAAATTTCAACAAGTATAATTTTGGTAAAATACATACGGATTGTTTCTTCTAGTATTTATTGTACCATTTATTTTAATTTCAATAGCTACCCTATGCGATTTTTCTATACATGTCGCCAAGGCCAGGATGATAAACGTCGCGGAATTATCCCCACTACTGCGGGTTATATCCCGTGAGGAGCCATGGACGAGGAGAAGCCTCGGGCGCCGAGTGTAACCATAACACGGTTAGGATATGTCTCCTGAACGATACATGACACTGGCAAGACCCGTATTGTTGACATATATCGAGAATTGACTGTGGACATAAGAGACCTACAGATGGCAGAGGTATCAGGCTCCCCGTCGTCCTGAGCGTTCAAGATCAGCTGATTTACAATCTCCTTCCTCAAACTTGCCTCTCGCACGCCGTAAAAGCTGAAGATCCACCGTGGCGACCGCGGCAGACCGAATACACATCAGCAGTCCAGAGATCTCTGAGAACTGTTGTACCCAGCGCATTTAAGTGAATCAAACGCCCATCGTTCCAGCAATGTTGACCATCACCGTCCGAAACGGGTCGGCGGGAGGAAGGGGAAGAAAGAGAGTGCGACGGAAAGCGGTTCCCGCGATTCCATTAGCATCCCGTTAATTACAGAGTCCGGGTGGATCCCGAGACAGCAATAATCCGCGGCAAAGCAAACAGAGAAGGGTACCCCTTTCCGTCGGCGCGCGAGGACAGCCCGCAAAAAGAGCAACCGGCCGCGCTGGCAGCAAAGTAGCAGAGATAGAGAGAGAGCGAGAGAGAGAGAGAGAGGGAGAGAGGAAGTCTCGAAGAAAAAACGACGAACGTGCGGGGAACGTGCCGGTCAGAAAAACTGCGAAACGAGGAAACGGGGAGACGAAAGTCCCCGTAAACAGCGTGAAGACACTTAGATGAGGATGGAGAACGAAGAAGGAAAGAGGACAGAAGACAGCAGCAGAAGAAGAAGCTTTGAATATCGGAGCTAAAAAAGGTGTAGGATCAACGAGGAGGACGCGAAGTCGGTCAGCCGGGGACCTTAAGATAGGAGAGATCTTTGAGAGTGTGTGGGAAGGGGAGGAAGGAGGAGGTGAGGAGGACGAAGAAAGAGAAGAAAAAAAATAGGAATCGACTCCTCTCGCCTGGGCGCAAAAGGATTAAAGTGAAGGATGCTGAGGAGGCGAGAGAGCCGAGGATCGAAGGTGTTTTTCGGGGCGTGGCGAGGGCCGCATGATTACCAGGAGGATCGGTTAGCGCGGTGAGAGTTCAAAGCATCAAAGAGGCCCGACCAGCGAGAAATTGCTTAGGATTCATCTGCCGGCACGGGACCCTCCGGACGTTCGTTCGTTCCTTCGTTCGTATCCTTCGTTCTGTTCGAGGTATGTATTGTGCACTCGAGACGAACTTTCTTCTTTCTTCTACCGTGCTAGCTGTCTCTCTTCTTTCTCTCTTCTACACCCTATACCTCCCCTCCCTCTCCCCACCCAGCTCTCTGTTTCTCCTACGTTCTCGGTCGTTCTCTTTCTCCGCACCTTTAACGGATTGCCCTTTAACTAACGATCGAATGCCTTTGCAGGGAATACCCTTGTAGAAGTCGATCATCCTCTTTGTTCGCCGCGCAAGACGGCTCCGAGCTGTTTTCTGATGGAACGGGGTGGATCGCGGTGGATATGGATTGCTGGTTGCTCGGGGTGCTGGGGATCGTTTGGGTGGATTGCTTTGGTTGCGATTTCGGATTTCTCGTTAATTGATTACCGCTGGTAGGGTGGGCTTGGGGTGGAGAGACACGGTGTGTACTTTGTAGGGGGTTTTACACGTTGTTCAGGTGGGATTGCTGGAGTCATAGTTGGCGATTTGTTTCGGTCAAGTCTTCAATTACAGTTGCAGCTGTTCTGTAGGATTGTGGGAGTCAAAGCTGAGGATTTGTCTCAGTCAATTCTCCAATAGCATTTACATCTATTCTGTAAGATTGTACGAGTTAAAGTTGAGGATTTGTCTCAGTTAATTTTCCAATAGCAATTACGTCTATTGTATAAGATTGTAAGGGTAAAAACTGAGGATTTGTCTCAGTCAATTCTCCAATAGCAGTTACATCTGTTCTGTAAGATTGTAGGAGTCAAAGTTGAGGATTTATCTTAGTTAAATTTCCAATAGCAGTTACAAGTATTCTGCAAGGTTGTAAGAGTCAGTGCTGAGGATTTGTCTCAGTTTTGTCTCATTTTCCAATAGCAGTTACATCTATTGTATAAGATTGTAAGAGTCAAAACTGACGATTTGTCTCAGTCAATTCTCCAATAGCAGTTACGTCTGTTCTGTAAGATTGTAGGAGTCAAAGTTGAGGATTTATCTCAGTTAATTTTCCAATAGCAGTTACAACTGTTCTGCAAGGTTGTAAGAGTCAGTGCTGAGGATTTGTCTCAGTAAATTCTCCAATAGCAATGATATTTTATAAAATTTTAGGGGTCACAGCTAGGGTTTCGTCTCAGTTCTGTCTCATTTTCCAATAGCAGTTACATCTATTGTATAAGATTGTAAGGGTCCAAACTGACGATTTGTCTCAGTTAATTCTCCACTAACAGTTACGTCTGTTCTATAAGATTGTAAGAGTCAAATCTGGGGATTTGTGCCAGTTAATTTTCCAATAGCAATCACATATCTAATCTTTAAAATTGTAAGAGTTAAAGCTGAGGATTTGCATTAGTGAATTTTTAAATATCAGTGATATCTATTCTGAAGATTGTAAGAGTCTAAGCTGAGGATTTCTTTTACATAGAAAATTTTCCAGTAACATTATCCATTTTAGAAGATTTTTAATAATTTTTCTTTATGAAGCTAAAGACAATGTTCGTGTTAAGCGTGATGAAGAGCGTTTGAAAGAAACGAGAAAAGTGAAAAAAGAGACCCCTTGGAATGAACTGTACTCTCTATTGTTACTAATGGTTGAAAATTTGCATTGAATATCACAAATGCAACCAGTAATTACTATTTCCATCTCCCATGTGCAGATAATATGAAAATTGAAATTATTCACCTGCCAGTTATGGTTAGTTTATTTTCTTTTTACGGTTTCCTCGGTGCACAAATGCTATTGTCTGTTGTATATCGTTGTGGGAGAGGGGGAGGGAGACAGGGAAAGGCAAGAGGAAAAAAAATACAAGGGGGAAGGAGCACACGTTGTGTGCACGCACTGTTAACACGTGCATCACGTGTGGCGGTTGGTTTCCCTTTATCAAAAATCAGATAGAACGCGTTTGATTGCTTTACAAGCTACCCGCGTGTTCTGGATCCGTGTGTTTGCTTAGGATACAATTAATATTAATAAGTTACGCGGCCACCGAGTTCGAAACATTCAAAATGGCGGACGCCATCACCGACCACCGCAATTATCCACTAACAATTCAACCGGAAACCTACTGTTACCATTTTCTTTTTTCCTCTCCACTTGACAGTGCATGGTGAGACCCTATTTCTTTTTTAATTGCAGAATTTTTTAGTTTTTATTTCTTTTCGTATTTTCCTAGCATTGCATAGTGATTCCATCTTTGTTAACAAATTGCAAAACTTTTTAATTCTCTGTTCCTTTCGCTGTTTCTCCATAGTGTTACTGTTCGGACCATTTTTGGGACAAAATTGTACAATTTTTTATTGAATTGGGATAGGAACATGAAACTATTTTTAAATTAAAGGTAAAATATTGTAAAATATGAGAAAAATCAGGAGCAAAAATAGAGAATCATTTTTTACCTTGAAAATACTTATTAAAGGTGACCTTTCTTGAAGTTTCGGTGCTTCTCAAGAAAGGTCAACTTCAAACACTAGTTTCAAGGAGAAAGCATATTTTCTTTGGGAAAGGATTATTTTTCTATTTTTCTATAACAATTCAGCTTTCATTTAAACAAAGCTTCATCTCTCTATCTGAATTCTATCAAAAGTTATGTAATTTTATTACAAAAATGGCCAAACGTTATCATTATGCACCGTCGGCCGACTGAAGTGAACGATAGTCCGCTTTTACAGGGCAGTTTTATTAAATATTATATTTTGATTTTTCAAATGTTATATATCATTCACTGTTTGCTATCGTTCCGTTTGTTATTAATATTTTTATACACATTCAATGTCCCCAAAATGTATTTGAACAAGAAATTTCCCATTTTCGTAAAATCGTCAACATTCAAACCGTTATAATATTGTGAAAAATAATCGTACAACAATAAACAAAACTTCATTTTAAAGCTTGAAGTCTCTACTTTCGCCACAGTTCGTTCATTTTGTTCTAAAAACTTTTTTCCCTACACAGCACGTGAAAAATCAAAGACTCTTTCGAAAGTCGTTTCTCCTCGAAAATGTTCAAAACTTTAAATAATTTTAAAAACATGGAACATGATTTTTTCTTCTCTCTCGAGAATGAATTTAAACAAATTCGAATCATTTAGAGCTCACAGTGTTTCAAAATGATTAGGTGTCACAGATAGTCGAAATTTGTTGTTTAATTCATAATTTCAACGAAAATATTGTAAATTCAATCATTCCGGACTTGTACAACATTTATAATTCGAATGTAGCACAAAGTCTATAAATCTCGCGATTCAATTTGTTTTATTGGAGATATCAAGCCTTGTATTGTATGCAAGACTGCAAATTGCATAATTTGGCATAATGTTTGAGCTAATTTGAAGTTTTGATTGTCGATTCAAAAGGACTCTCGGCCACGGTTATCCGTCAGAGCCTCATGACAAAGTCGTTTCCATTTGTTGTGGAATAAGCCTTCGTCGAGGTGTTAGAATTTGTTTAGAGCTGTTTGTATCGATTCAGAAAATTACCGTCGAGCGATATCATTGTGTTTCTGTGGTCGAAATGATCGATGGATCGTTGGATTTTCTTGTATCCGACGGCCGCTTTCACCGCGATGACGTTGCACAAGCCGCCAAAGGAACTTCTTTCAGAAGTTACACTGGCCATTGCGATCAGAACTATCGAGATAGATCAGTGTATCGTGTCGATCTTTCAAACGAAATTAATTTACGAGCCTTGGAACTAATGAATCGAGCGACTCGGATCTCTTTCGAACCGATTTTTGTCCGACGACGACCCATTCTTAAAAAATAAAATAAGTATTTTCTATATTTTCAATTTTTTATAAATATTTTGTATTGTTTTCTACGGAAACACTTTTGGACGCTTCCAGTGGTAAGAATTATTTAAATCGTCGAAACTATATTTAATTTTTAGTGCCTTATGACTTGAAAGTTTGTTCATAAAAATTAAAAATTAAATTTCTTCTAATGACTATCGTAATAAAATTATACAAATAATTTTAATCAGTAGTACAACAAATCTACCACAAGTCTAAAATAGATCAATCATTTTGGAACAGCTATACCAATTAAATTGTATTTGAATTTACCGCCAAGAATCCGACAATTTCGTGATAGTAACTGTTTCGCCTGGTGCTCAAGTGAAATTAATATCATTGGCTTAATCACTCATATAAACAAGTAATTAAACGCACGAAACCAGCAAATAAACAGAATGCTTTTTTTCTCTGTTACGCAGCTCGTAAAAAAAACCGCGGCGAGTTTAAATCGCTTCACTTGATCGTCGCATTAAGCGTACCGAGCTATTTATTCCGATATATTTGTTCCAGACAGTTCATCCTAATTGGTAAATTACGAACGCGGGGCCGGAAGGCTTAGATTAATACTTTCTCACCCAATTGCCACTAGAGGAAATGAATTATGGGTGAAACGCGATTGCATTTTGCGAATTCTGCGATTTTTTGCGCAAACACGTCCGAGAAGAACGACGCAATCAATGCAGATTTCATAATGATGTACTACAGAAAGTCGAAAGTGTAATTAACGTAACGTTAAATTCACAAATTAGGTCTCACAAATGGATCATAAATAAATATACCGAAAGACGCGAATAAATTTTGGAATTTTTTAAGCATCAGTATTAAGCAGTTAAATTCTTTTTTTTTTAATTTTTAGTAGTAAATTTAGTAATTAAGTTTTTAGGTAAAATTGATGCCAAGTGCAATTTGTTAAGCTTTATTTTTGGGTTTTTTTCGAACGTGTAATAAAATATTGTAAATTGCAACGATACTCCATTGTTATGTGATATTGCAAAAGGATACAGCTTTAAAAGCTTCACCACTCCAAGATGGACACGCGATACTAACGTTTACGCTTTGCCGAGTCCTAAAGGCGTTGGCATACCGTTGAATTATGAACACCTGGTTTTCTTGTCAACCCTGACAGTTTGAATGAAGAACAATGAAATTTTCAGACGTGCCTTCAAGTGTTGCATTGTCGAAACGAGATTCTTCAACTAGATTTCAAAGACCCTAGCTTTTGCAAAAATGCAACAGTGCCCGTACTGCATGTAATTAGCAGACTTTTGCATCTTCCATTTCGACGAGACTTTGATAAACATTTACTGGACAAAAATCGCAAATTCAATAACGTTTTTGCACACGCAAAACGATTTCGCAGCCTCAACCTTCGTCCGACGGATCTCGCGACTTCATTTTAAATAAATATAGCAATACACTTTTCTCGTACAATCATCATTAACACTAGAACGACCGAGCAATAAATGCGACTGACGTATATTGCTTTGTAACAGTGACAAGACTGTGCCCATTCAGACTTCATACAACTTTTATTGTAATATGAGCTTCAATGAAGAGGTTCACTAAAAAATTTCCGATGAAAACATTTTTACAATTTCAGTAATTGTAAAAGAAAAAATTAGGAACCAGTCATTTTGACTGCTCCGGTCGTTCTAGTGTTAAAATATTTCGTGAAAGTACAAAACATTGTTTAATTGTACACTTAATGCCATATAAGGTGCATGTACATATGCAATCATTCCAAATAATTCTTTGAGCGTTATACATACGTCCCTACTGTATATCGTAATACTAATCCAGTGATGACTTTTTTGTTTATAATTATTTCTCTACAAAACTTTTACCGTTACATTTCTGGAATTTTTCTGATTAAAATGATGCACAACACGACACCATTCAGTTTACATTTACTCGTGTAATTCCGGATATAGTAGAGCTTCTGCTATCCGAACTGCCATTGAAGTTCTACTAAATCATAGATTTACTCAAGCAAATATTAACCGAACTGCATCATGAACTGCAAAATGTCACGGATGTGTTAATAACAGTTTCATAAAAAGATTATTAATCGTGCGTGAACAAATTTGTTTTTAACAATTTTCCGTCGGCAATCCGAGTGGTTTGCATCCACGACTAATTTTTTTCTTGTTCGAGGCTTTCAAAAAATCTAAAAAAATTCAGGGATACCTACTGAAGTTATTTTAATATACAATCGTTTAATGTTTACGGCATGGGGGGGGGGGGGATACATATAGGAAAGAGAGAAATTCAGTAGTGAAATTTCGCTCCACGTCCAGCAGCTAGCGTTACGGTAACTAAAATGTCGATTGTTTATAATGGATATTGAAGAATGGATTGGAGTTTCTTGTGAAAACCATGACTTCCGCGCTCGCCTAAACGGCTCGTAAACTGTATCGGAAAGGTTTTCGCCGTTCCGCGTTCGGTTACGGTACGATAACTGTCGATTGCCCGGAATCGACAACGATCTCCGGGGCCTCGTCCCTCCGCCAGCTGTGTGGCAGAGTCCCTTTTTCGTTTCAGCTGGCCTGGAATTGAAACTTCTTCGACGTTGTGTATTACGTGATTGCTGGTCGACTGAATAATGGTCGACTACCGGCCCGAGGAAACACGCGACCGCTTTAAATGTTGTTATTAGCCCCTTATTTGTACAAGGAATGTCATCGGCTTCTTTCAGCGGATCCGACAACCCTCCGGACACACAACCAAGACCGCGTTCTGCCCTGTTTCCCCTCGCGAAGGAGCTTTCGTTTGTCCGAGACCATAACGGAACACCTTCGCGACGGACCTAAAGGGTTACTTTACTTCGGCAACACACCGCGCGCATTCGATCGAGTTTGCGATTTTTTTTCTGACGCAAATAATACAGCTTCGGACATGGCACTTGCGCGTGCTTGTTTATTTCGGCTTCGTGGTAAAGCATATATTTTTGCACTGAGCGGAGTATTAAAATTCAGATTGCTGTGAGCGATTAGTTAGGTTAGTGTTTGGTATCAATTGAGTAATTGTAGGAAATTGTGGATTACGGCAACTTTGGAATTTTTTATGGCAGAACTATGAGAACTACGGATGTGAGACTTTCACGTAGTCTTTTATTTAGGTTTCGGAGAGATGTGCGAATTTTTTCAGTACGGAGGAATTGAAGTTGAGCTTGCTATGATCGATTAAATAGGCTAGTGTGTGATAGCAACCGAGGGAGCATTTTATTGACGAGAGTGATGGATTTGGACAACTTTGGGATTTTCTTATGGCGGAACTGTGAAACATACGGTTACGGGACTTTCATGCACACTTTTATTTAGGTTTTGAGGAGATGTATGAATTTTTTCACTTAGGTGGAATTGAAATTAAGCTTGTTATGAGCGATTAACTAGGCCAGTGTTTGTCAGCATTTGAGGGAGGAGTTTGTTGACCAAAATGTGATTTTGGACAACTTTGGTATTTTTTGATGGCAGAACTGTAAAAGCTACGGTTACGGGACTTCCGTGCACTCTTTTTTTTTTAGGTTTTGAGGAGATCTATGAATTTTTTCACTGAGGAGGAATTAAAATTGCGCTAGTTATAAGCAATTGATTAGTTCAGTCTTTTCCAAGCTGTTCGTCCACAGTTAGTCGCTCATAACACGACTAATACCGATTCTCCCGCATTGCAAAAATTTGAGAATATCCTCGAAAGCAGACTAAAAAAGTCAACGAAAGTCCCATCTCGAAAGACCCATAAAAATCACAGTTATCCGCAATACGGCCATCAAGTCTCCAAATCGAGTGTACGACTGAATAAAAATCAATCACTCGCAGATTTCCGCATCGAAAAATCCAACAACGGCATTTTCCACCAGAAAAAAAGAGAGAATTCCTCGGGGGTTAGGAACGCTAAGCAGCGTTTGAATCACTGCCAGCTCGCATCGAGTTTTACGACGGTCGTGCGAAGGGGTTGCAGTATTGCAGAGAACTATGCATCGAGGGTTGTGTAGGAGAAAAAGCGTGGGGCGGTGGGAGGGATGGTGGGGTGGCAGTAGAGGAGTATGGTGGAAGTAACGACAATAGGTTGGGACCGTAAAACATGCACATTAACCGCGCTCGGATACATGCGAGCGGGTTTTAAGAGGCAGCTCTAAACAGTCGGGCAACCGTGTTTCTGTGCTCGTCGAAAGAAACAATGTGTTGTCCCAACTGCGAAACAGTTGAACGGAAGAAAAGAGGCTTCCTGGGGTGAACAACAAGAAGAAGAAGAGGAAGACGACGAGGAAGAAGAAGAAGTGGAACGGGGGCATCGAGGGGGTGGAGGAGGAGGAGGAGGAATTCCCGGCGAAATGTGCACGCGCAACTGCATCGGAATGGCACATCGCCGCGGTATTAATTTCCGTAATGCGCGACTGGAAACGACCTGGAACCCGCGAAATAACCGGCTCCTCCGCTTCCTACCTTCGTTTAATTATTGGCATTTCGACGGGGCCGGGTCCCGACCGTGGGTAAAGCCGTTTCCACGGTGGCTTCCTCCGCCGACGCCGCTTTTCTACCGCTAATTCCCATAATGATTCACCAAGTCGACGGGGGCGGAAGACGTGCACCGGTTCTCTTTTTTCCTTTTTTCTTCTACCGGCCATTTTCCCGCGGGCAATTAGACTTTCTTTCTTTCTTTCGGTCGAAAAAGGAATTAACGGGTCACGCGACGCTGGGGACATTTTGGGATTCTTTGATCTGTGGGAGCTTGCCCTCTCCTCAGACGATTTTAATTGCCCGTACTATGATACGCTCGAGCCTCCTCTATGTGCAAAAATTTGTGGATGCACTTCAAACCTGGATGAAAGAGTACGTAAAAGTCCAAGTTGATAACTTTTCTAGTTTCGCTGCAAAAAAAAACCAAAAGTTGTCCCAATTCATGGTGTTTAAGAATTAAACCCCTTCATTGTCACCAGGGTAGTGTGTACTAAATCGCTTGCACTGAGCTCAATAATAATTTTGTTTTTGTCGAAAAATTTGTGGGAGCACTTCATACCTGGATGAAAGAGTACGTCAAAGTCCCAAGTCGATAATTTTTCTACTTTTGCTGCAAAAAAATCTGAAAGTTGTCCAAATTCATCAGTTTTCACAATAGAACCATTCCTCAATATTGGCGACAAACTCTTATGCAATTATTAGCCGGCTTATAGTAGGCTTAATTATAGTTCATCTTGTATGAAAAAATTTGTGCATTATCGAAAAAGCTCTCGTAAAGAGTACACGGAGGTCCCCAATGACCCATCTTTCTGAGAAATGAGTAACAATATTTAAATCATCCCCAATTTTGTTTGTTTATGAGCTTCATTAAGAATCGAATAGTGAATGTTAGGCAAAACTCAAGGAATTGCATTTAAAAATCGTACAGGGTGAAATTTTTCAACGATTGCATTCAAAAATGGAATATTTAATGTCGAGCGTAAGGGGGACAAAAGAAAAATCCTGCGGAGCGCGAATGAATCGCGAGAAATTAAAACGAAAGTACGGTCAAGTAATTAGATCAGGCCCGAGCATAATTAATAACTCCCGAGTCGAGTTTTTTCTTTTTTTCTTCCCCCTCGGGGGTAGGAGGAGGGCTGATTTATGATATCGGCCACGGCACTTATCGAAACTTTAAGGATAATAAAAGGTCGGGAAGGAGCTGGGAAGGATTAAGGAAAGTGATGGACGATGACCGATCAGCGCCGTCACAATAATGATCCGCGTAAATAATAAGACTCGTTATGGCTCTCCCTCTCCCTCTCTCTCTCTCCTCTTGCATCGTCCAGGGACTCCCACCCTACCGTCTCTCTTTGTTTTTGATCCTTAATAGCGATCGGCCTACGTTAACTCCGTCGGAGTTGAACACGAAATTACGGTAGTAAGCGTGACTGGCGGGAAAAAATGTCGTTCTCTCGTGTCAATGCTACGTCAGAACCTCGCTAACGTATTATTTCCAATGGTAAATAGTAAATTGCAGATTTTTGCCAGATCCTTTGTGTCCAGGATTAAGTTATTCCCATAAATTTTGCTCGAAAACTTATTATAACCAACTTTTGCGATTATTGCTCGTAGAGAACAAAATATTGCTTCTTCTTCTGTATAAAAATTTCTGGACAAAGTTGAAACCCAGATTACAAAGTGCATTCAGGGGTCATAGTGATAAATCATGTAGTTTCGTGTGGAAAAAATCGCAAACCTAACCTTGTATCTGAAAAGTAACTCCCTGATTATTACCATACTTAATTGCTCATAACGCGGTCATCGTTCATCCTCCCTCGGTGCAAAAATTTGAGAATATCTTTAGAGTCAAAACACAAAAGTACGCGAAAGTCTCATCTCAAAAAGTTGAACAGTTTCGCCACAAAAAAATCACAAAGCTATCCTAAAATATCGAATTCTGCAAGACTACTGCTTGCTTGATCGCTAATAACAAGCCTAATTTTGATTTCTCCTCGGTCCAAATATTCGAGGATATCCACAAGATGTAATTCAAAAACCACACGCAAGTCCCACACCGAAAGGATTTATGGTACCGCTATAAAAAAATCCCAAAGTTGTCCCAAATTCCTCCTCGGTCTAAAACGTCCTTTTAAAGGGCATCTTCGCGATTTTTGTTTGCAGAACTAGAAAACCTCGCGCCATATGACCGTGACGTTACAGTTAAGTGTCGAGGAAATCCCCAAATTTTCACTCACAAATCTGACCGAGAATCCCCATCGAACTGATCACACCCGAAAAGTCGCAATCCCCATGTAAACACCGAACTACCTAAATCGCAATAGCGCGAAAACATCGATCCGTTCGTGAGCCCCGTCAAGGGTGGCAGTATAAAGAGGCCTTAGTCCATTATATACGAATTACAGACATGTTTTTGGGGGCTAACATTGTTACGGATTGCGGGCTCGTGTGTCTACGAGGGTGCTGTTCTCCCCCGGGCTCGAACACCATGAGCGCACCATGAACACCGCGGTGTTCAAACGAAAGGGGCTGCGAGCCAAGGGAGAGAGAAGAAACGAAGCACAGTGGGTAAGAGGGAAGGGAGGGGAGGGCACCCTTTTAATGCCCAGAACAAATCGGACTCGGCGAATCGGGCGGTTATATTTAAAATAAATTGCCCGTGGCTCGTTTTTCTTGCGAACCGCCGAGTTGGCGCTTTGTCGACGCCGGACCGTGAATCATTCCGGCGAATCGGAGCCCAGTGTTGCCTCAACATATTCCCGATCTTTTCTCTCTCTCTCTCTCTCCCCCCTTTCTTGCTCTTGCACACGAGCACACAAGACCACCGAAATTTCCTGGCCCCGGCCATTATCTAGATAATCGGCGTGAATGCCCCTCCGCCTTTTCACAGCCACCGCTCGCGCCCGGATCGCTTTCACGGAAAACTTTGACCTCTTCGAGGCAGGGGGGGGGGGGTGTAGTAATTCCGGGGTGTCTACTTTTGTTGCCTAACTGCGGCCCTGGACTGACAATGTCGTTGATAATTACTTCAGCACCCGACATTCGAGCATTTAAAGCAATTAGTAGCATCGATAACGTCGAAAAAATATTTTTGGAAACTGGGCGGATTGGCGAGGAAAATTGTGCGGAGTTGCTTTCAAGTGACATTTCCGTCTGTATTTTTACAGACATGGTTGCTTTATGTACAACGTTTACTCGATACATCTCTAAAACACGAGTTCAGCCAGAGACATGTATCGGCCAGGAGATACTATTCTTTGATCCACGCCGAACGTAGAAAAGGACGATGGAGGATGGTTCTGGGACTTTTGTCGAGTAGGTATTTGGGACATATATAGAGTGAACACTGTATTCTGAAAATTTCAACGAGATCGGTTAATGTTAGCTTGAGACATAAACGTTTTTCACAGTTGATTTAAATATTAAATTGTTTATTTTACAGACACATGGAGCATTTGGAACTTTCGTGTACTCCTTCAGTGAGCTTCTGAGGGAATTTACAAATTTTTTTATTGGGGAGGATTTGTAATTATGCTTACTGTAAGTGATTAATTACAGGGCTGGTAACCAATATCATTGATTTTGTGAACAGTGACGAATTGGGACAACTTTCTGAATTTTTTATAGCGGAACTATGAAACATTTTGATACGAGACTTTCATGTGCTTTTTTATTTAGGTTTCGAGAGAGTCCTCAAATTTTTGGATGGCGGAGAGATCAAAATTAACTTTTCATAAGCAATTAAGCAGATCAGAAGCTGAGGCGTCGCTCTGACTTGGAATTCTACACTGTTTTGGGACAATTTTGATAATTTTTTACTGTGAAATTAATAACGCTTTGTCATAAGACTTTCGCGTACTTTGTCAGTAACGTATTAAGATCATTCACCAATTTTTAAGTCGAGGAGGAACTGAAAGGTTAGCAAAACGCGATTAAGTTTGTAAGAGTTTGTGACCAATATTGAGAAATGATTTTATGAATAGTGACGAATTGGGACAACTTTATGATTTTTTTGCAATAAAACTATGAAACATAGTGGTACTAGAGTTTGGTGTACTTTTTTAGTTAGGTTTTAAGTATGTCTACAAATTTTTTGATTGAGAAGAAACTACTATTGAGCCGTCTTCGAGCGATTTAGTATGTGATGTGTAGTGTGATAATAGTGGGTCTAAAAAATCGGTTCAAATAAATCATGAAAAAATCGTATTAATACTAACTAACTACTACTTCTAACTTCCGTAAAGAGATTGAAAAGTCGAACGGGTATAGTTTCCACCGATTTTCTCAACAGAGGTACGATTATAATGCTCGAATCGAAGACGGAAAGGTTCCTTAATGTATGAAGAGCGAACATCTTGATAAGTATGTGCGGTCGGTGCACCATCATCCGGAAACAAGTCTATAATTTGAGAATAATGGCGTTCGATTACCGTTGTCTCTCTTCCCATCGCGTTTCTGTGGTTTTTCCAAGTATATCGGCGACTCTTCCTTTTTTTTTTTTGTTCACTTTTTTATCGAAACCCTTTTATCGTAAATTAGAAAAACCACGGGGACTCGCTTGAGAATCCCGACGGAGCGTTCGCGGGCTCCACCATTTTGAAATGGTGGACGTAACAACGGAAGGAGAAAGTTTACTCGGAATAATGTGCATTTAACGCAATTTTCAAGCATGATAATTACACCTATAATCTAACAATATTATACGTAGAATGATTTTTCAATTTCTTTCAATCGACTTTATTTATTAAACAATATTTCCGTTCCAACTGATTTTTGTGGGTTTTAATTGTTCCTGGCCGTTTCTCATTAGAATTTCTGAAATTGTTTTTAGTAATGTTCGGCAATTTTAGCTTTGCGAGTTGTCTGTTTACATTTGTTTAGTGGGAATTGCAGAATTTTGTGAATTTATTGCAGAAGCGAGTATGTGAAAAATATTGGAGACGTTCAAAATGTGAATTTAAAAGTTACAATTGCTGCAATTGTTATTCCACATAAATATTATTAATTTTATTTATTCCAATTAATTTCATCCGGCACAAAATGAAAAATAAACAATTTCTAAATTCGTTATGCGAAATTGTTTAGACTAATGTGTTATTTATATTTCATAAGTTGGGCGTCTAAAATAAGTAAAAATGTATGCACAAGTATAAAATGAAGTATTAATTAATTCAATAATAATGGAATAACTATATCAAATAGTGAAACAATATGCTAGATCACTTGAATAATGATTTTATGAGTAATGTGGAAGATTGTTTCTACCATTGAAAAATGCCAGGGAAAAGACAAGTCACGAGGTTTGTTTTGTCACGTTCTGCACAAAACGTCTATTGACAAAGTAATGATACTGAGTTGCAGTTTTACGAACGAAGTCTGCATACAAAATTGCATATCATCTTTCCCGAAAATGAATATTTATCACTGAAAAACGCAACGTCAAGCTCGTGCTTCAGGAGCGACGCCATTGCTCCGTTTGAATACTCGTCACTTCCGGTTGTTGCATGGTAACAATGTCGCATAATCGGATGGAGAATAATTCAGTTTTTCTCTGTTGGCAGTTGCGAAAAATGGGCTCTCTCATTCTTAGTTATTTTTCAATTTTAACGTTAACATTCCTTGCCGTATCATTTTTGATAAATAATAATACAATAATACAAATTTAACGCAAACGCATTTGTTTCGCCGCATAATTGCAAACGAAATTAAATTTTTTAATATTCGAATATATTTATAATAATTAAAACGAAATATATTCATATATTGAAGATGCATATTTTTAACAACTTTATAAAAATATAAAATATTTTCTTTCGGAAATAGGAACGAAATAAATATTATCGATATGTGTGCAAATAGTATCGAATAAATAGAGCTGAATTTTACCCGAACAAATTTTGCTCGCTTTCTCGTTTCGACTATATTTGAAATTTTCGCAATGGCGCTCGATTTCGAACGGGTCCCCGAACAATACACTTGGTTTCTTTGAGCATTGTACAACGTTCCAAGAGTAACGTCGGGTTTTTTGACAAGCGGAAAATCAAATTTCCCCAACAGAGGGGGGGGGCGAAAGAGGGGGAATCAATTACTCGAGCACGGTCGGGGAACGAATGGATCGCGAACGCGGCGGATTTTCAATCCGGCGCGGCGGTTTATTAAAACCGCACTCCATTTTCGAGAATTATATTTCGACCGGGACGATAAATCCAACACGGGTCCCCGTATAACACACGGATTTAATTTATCACGACCGAATTAATACAACCAACTACCCGGTGGAAAGTTCGATGATGGACGACCGGGAATTTACTCGGTGTTAGGCGAAAGGCAAACCTTGAGGGGTCCTGTTACACCTGGGAACGAAAATTGTCAGCCTTTTTTATTGCACAACGCTGCAATTTATTTTAGTCGTTTACTGTTCCACTTTGCTTTCGATTCTGCGTCCGTTTCGTATTTGTTGAGTAATCGTTGCTGCCCGATTCAATTAATAATCGACTGTTTGTATGACGATTTTTATCAAACAATAAAAAAAATAAAATAAATTTTTAATTTTTCGTTTTTTAAAACAATTTTTGTGCTATTTTGACTGCTTATACAATAAACAAGATTTATACAGGAAGTCAAATTTCGAATTTCTGAAAGATTTAATGAAAAATGGCGGAAAATAGTAATATTTTTGGAAATGGCGCTGTATACAATTTTCAGAGAATTTTGTCGCTCGAGTCGCAAAAATCGTGGGGACGATCTATTAGAGTATATGTCTGAAGACTGTGATAACGTCGATAAAAATGTATAAATGGCCTGTAGAATTTAAACATGGCACAAGAGGGAAATTTATGAATTGTGTCCCGCGAACGATGTGTCTCAATTTACATACTCATTAACTTTCCAGATCGTATCTGTCGGAGCTTTTTCATTTACAAGCAAATGAAATTAACTTTTCGCGTCGTGTATCGGGAGTAATAACCCGGAGAGAATATTGTTGTGATTACTATCGTCTTTTGCAGTGTAAACGTTGCACACGTGTGACCCAATTGGACTCTGCTGGCAATAGAAATTAACCGACTGCGGATGTCCCAGCAATCATTGCTGAAAACGAAGTTTTGCAAGCCGATATTAAAGCGAAAACAGTCTTTGGTAAGAATAGATTTTATTTGATATGCTTCCGTGAATATTGTGTGTGTTACAAAATGTTTATCTTCTTATGATCTCTTAGAGGCAAATATGAAAATTATTATTGAATTAACAGTAACTCGTTAATTGAAGCTTATTGCTTTTTTACAGAGAGTGCGGATTTGTTTCAACAAAAATCTGTACACTTTAACAATATACTGTAAAATAAATAATAGACTGTGGATATTTACACTAATATAACTTGTGAGAGCAAATTTCTATAGCTCGACGATGATATAATTGGAAACTTCCTTCCTTTATGAAGGTTTTTAATACTTTGCACTAAAGATTGTATAATATTTCATTTTACTGTTTACTTTATTGCATATTAGTCGAGTGAAATGTGCTATAAAATTCATAATACGAAGGCATAAATGTCTACAATGTTGGAATTTATTGGAATTATACGCACCAAACCAATTTCACGGCGCCGCCATCTTGGAATCGATGATAGCCGAGCCTTCGTTCGCGTTCTCCAATTAAAATCTCATTCTTTGTCTCGCAAACTATTGAAATTGATAACTATTTCATTGCTTATTCGATGCTTTTTATATTCACTTTAAGTTTCACTCAATTTCAACTTTATTTTGCATTAATCTCGATTCGATAACTTTATTTATATAAAATGAAAATCGATAACTAGATAACTTTATTTTGCATTAAGCTCATGCCATTTCGATTTTATACTATTTAACGTCGAAAAGGCCGATTGAACAAAGTTTCCAAAATATTTGGTAACAGTGGAATGGAGTTTTATATTTCATTAACTATCTGTCGACTGGTAACCGTAACAGAGCCATACAATTATAATAAAATTATTCTACCCGCTAGGTGCTAAATTAGCGTTTAGCATATAATTAAGCTACAATTCGTAAGGAAATGTTGCCGAGCAAGGAGAAACGCAAACGCAATTAACATTAATTATCTGTGCGTTTATAGGACAGAAAAAAATATAAGAAAAATGGAAAATTAGATCCTTTCTACTCTATTTTTTAACCTACAGAGGTTAATAATAAAACGGGGCATTTGACCTTTACATTATACATGTTATAATACCCTGAATAAGTATTTGCAAGTGTACATTACACCGTAGAACCAAGGATATTTATGCAAATATTGACTTTTGTAAACCGGTTTCATAGCAAACGAGAATCGAGAGCTCAAGCGCCAAATAAAATCAAATGTTGATGGAATTTCAATGAACTTTTTCGTCACAGCGAGCTCTGGTTAATTCAACAAATTAGAAATGCGTTAAAAACATGTTCAAATTAATCGTAATCCGAGATATCATTCTTACAATACATAATAATTACAATAATCTTATAATAAAATCTAGACAATTAAAATTTCCGCAATTGAAAAATTAATGTAATAATATTATCGTAGGAGGATTCGGATAAATCTGGATGTTGAAATTGTTGTTACTTGGCGATAAACAATTACGAGATCGAATTGGACCGAGCAAACGGCGGATTCGTCACAGAGCCGTAGTGTTTCGGTGAAAAAGATAGTGAAATAAAAAGGCGAGCTGGACAGATATAGGCGGAGAAATAAACAGAGAGGCAGATCTGAAAGGCAAGAAGCCGATGGAAGAAAGAAACAAAGAAAGGGAAGGCTCTCGCCGTAAAAGGGTGGCTCGACAAAATGGCCTCGAACGGGCTCCTAATGGCCGGCACGGGCCGTTTGCGCGGCCATGTTACATAACTCTCCCAAGGAGAGCGTAAATACGCTCTCTCTCTCCTAAGGAGAGCGTTACGAGCTATACGCTGTCTTTCGCTCTCTCTCTCTCTCTCTCTCTCTCTCTCTCTCTCTCTCTCTCTCTCTCTCTCTCTCTTTTTGCCAGAGCGTTGCGCAGTGCAAAGCAGCGCGTACGATTTTACGAGCGACGCTAATGCACCCCTTCTCGACTGCAACCCTCTGTGACCCTCTCGATGCCATCGATTGCTATTGCTGGACCTCCGAGACCAACTTCATTCCACAATTTTTATTCTCCGGTTTAACGGTACGATTAATATTTACGGTTTATTGAATTAACCGTCTGCTTTCGTTCTTGATCGCTTTCTAATTAATTTTGTGATTGCAAGAATTCTACAAACAGTCATGTTATGCAGGTAACATCAAAAACATGCTAGATTTAATTTGAATGTTGTACTATTTTACGAGCAATAATCAGTTTCTTCCATATTATTCTTCATACTGGAAATGGAGCTTGAAAAGTTAGTCTCATGAACAGTGGTCTCTTTTCGTGCCATTGATTATTTATTAAAAGTCATGTTATGCACATAACTTTAAAATCATGTTAGATTTAAGTTTAATTTTGTATTATTTGACGAGCAATAATTATTTTCGTCCATATTATTTTTCATGCTGAACATGGAGCTTGGAAAGTTACGATGTCATTGGTTGCCCTTTTGACGCCATTGATTGTTTATTAAAAGTAAAAATCAAAGGAGATCAACATTGTTACGCATTATTAATCATGATAGAATGATTAATCAGTTATTAATTGGATAATTCCTCAAAAAACAGCTGAATGTAGCAACAACACAGTCACTGTCATTCAGGACCGTTGACAGCGGGCAGGGACAGCGGCAGCGTTGACACGCGCCGAGGAACAACAAAAAGCTGTTCTACCTGTGTTCGGGGTATAGTGGACCGTTCAGTAGCGAGGCCTCGTGAAATCGTGGTGGGGGGTTTATTATTTCGGTGGCATTGTTATTAATTCAGCGTGCGCTGCCTAAGAGCGTAAGCTTGTCACGGGTTTCCTCTTTTACAGCCACCCTCTCTTCGAAAGCAGGCCTTGTTCTTTGCGGAATTCATTAAATCATCGGCATTCCGCTCGGCACGTGGCCACCCCCTTCGCCGACCCCCTAGGAACCCCATAAAGAATCGGTTCGTTCTCTTTCTTGCGCTTTTCGAAACTGCTCCGTGGGGTGGACAATAATAACTCGGTCATCTTGGCAAAAATTTTGGGTAACACTGCTCTGATAATAATTGTCTAACCCTTACCCATTTTATGTCAATTTTAAAATCATTCATTCAACCCTCGTTGGTCCCTTTTGTGTCAATTTTAGGATAATCGTTTAAACCTTATCCACTGCTTTTATTTCAATTTTAATTACTCAACCACTAATCCTACTTTGTACGTCAATTTTAAAAGAATTTAAATGAGTTTAACCGTCTTTCATCCCCTTTCAATTTGACGCGCTCATCGTCAAATTAATTCCTTTGCGAAAATCGAATGCGCAGCTTCATTTTCGAGTTATCATTCTATGAGTATTCTGATTCTACTGAGCGGTAGCGATGGTGTCGCGCCGTGCTCGAATCGTAAACAAGAGAGTTGTAATTCCTTTAAATAGAACTCGCATATTCAGCCATAAATGCACTCGACGCTGATACCGAATTATTTTTATCTAGTAAAGAACAATAATAACACGCATGCCGACTCAATTGTACAATCAAATTATTATTCACAATTCAAGGAATTGGAACCTTTTTGGGGACACCCAGTATTAATATTTTCTTTCTTGGTTTCACATAGTAGCACATTATTGTGTATTGCTATGATTTACAAAGAATTTGCACACGAAATATTGTTACAATGTGTAATTACAACACGTATTACTTCCATTTTATTTGCACATTTAACGTAATTTTTCAGTTTATCTGCTTTAAAAAATACCAACAACTGCTCCAAGCAATTGCAAAATTGACATTTAAAATACAAAACGTCTTTCAATTGTCTGTATAAATACTAGTCCCTATTGTTCTACGTTTCATTCTTCGGAATAAAAGACCCGGCAACGTTCCACCAGCACAATCTGATCGTCTTTATACGAATTTTATACGGGTGTATCTATTTTTCATAATGATTCCACGAGCATTATCGTGGTCCCACGAGTATTAAACTGTATTCTGAATGTTAATGTGATCGCTGGGTTACATTGGGTTCGCATGGACTGCAGCGTGTTCATGCGTTTAAATTTCCCGAACGTTTTATTATTAAAATCCATGTAACGGCTGTTTTTAATACAAATACACGCGGCTGCGTTTTATCAATGGAGGGGATCGGAACAGTGGGAAACACTGGTTGCACTTTTCAGATTTCAATGGCGGAACGAAGTGGATGTTTATTAATACGCGAAACGAATTAATTGCTCTGAGAATGCTCGGAATTAGGCGGGAAGCCTTGAAATTTTCAGTAGCCGAGGTAAAGAACACGAAGTGGTAATTAAGAGATACATTTGAAATGTAAACGTGATGAAAAGAGGATTGTAATAATGGACGGTTAACGTCATTTGCTACGTTGGAATTATATAGTTTTGATCTCCGAGGTAAATGTTCTACCACGCGTGAAGGAAATTTAATTAACTCTTCAGCTGCATTTTTGACTGTGAGAAATGCAATAGAAAAAAAAATATAAAGAGTATAATACTCGCAACAATATATTAATATAAATATAAAATTATCTGCAAATTAAAACACAGAAATGTAATTAAATAGTGCCATAGTCGCAGACTGAAGATTTTCTTTGCTTCTTTAAAAAGAAAGAAAAAAATACTTCGTGCGAGACTACGTATAATAAATTGCGTTGAACCGATTATTTAACCATTTTTCGAACACCTTTGCGCGCCGTAAATGTCCAGAGTTCCGCAGCCTAACGATGTGTAATTAAAACAATTAGTTCCGCTTTCAGCAACGCGATTTTGTCTCGAGGAACGCTATCTTCGATCGCGGGATCAGTTGTAGGGACTAATGTGTTTGTATTTCGAAACATCAAAGGGCCGCCGCTCTTCAGACTGGACATTTTTCCGAGAATATTAACTTCGAAGTAACTTAACATAACTATTCTTATGATGAACGGTTTAGTATATCTTTATGTCTTCGTTTAATTCTTTCGCATGAAATTGTTCGTGGCACGTTGCGATTCTAATGGATTGCTATAAATGGACGGCACTGTTCTACGCTCGTGGGCATTTGGGGCCATTTTTACTTCTTCATTTTCCGCTTCGCTCTTCACTTAATTTTGCTACTTCATTATTTACTCCGTTCTTTGCACGATATGTGATATTTCATTCCGATATAAGACAACGCTTTTTATTCCGAAATAAGAAAGTCGCTATCCCCTCTTTTTTCCTCTTCGTCTTATATCGAATGAAAATTGCAGTGACGTATCGGTGTGGGTCAGAAACGACTACGCTGTAGGCCTAGAACTCGCAGGAGTCCGAGGATTAATGGAATACAAGATTTTATTCAGAAACTTGTTGTTAAGAAATAATTTATAAGGGACTATAAAGATGTTTCAGTGTGGGCCATACAATTTTCTCTTGTCCTGATTCTTATAAAATAATGGATAAAGTCTCGATCTAAGCCTAATCCTTGGGTCCGTGCTGTGACATAGATCGTGTACGACTACTAAGATCGTGTAGCTCCGTTCGGCTTACTAGATCAAGACTTTACTGTGAAACTAGAACTTAGAAGAACCTGGTTATAACTACCATGTAGATATTTAGGTTAATAATATTTTCACTTCATTCTTACCATAAAGAATGCTCTGGCAAC
Source organism: Halictus ligatus (assembly GCA_028454255.1). Classification (NCBI taxonomy): domain Eukaryota; kingdom Metazoa; phylum Arthropoda; class Insecta; order Hymenoptera; family Halictidae; genus Halictus; species Halictus ligatus. The sequence continues at coordinate 11,750,569 of CM052135.1, read as the reverse complement.
ACAAATAAAATTTTCACTTATTTGTTGCAGAATCGATATTTGTCGACTAAAAATTGACTAAAAACTCGGATTTACCGCTGAAGGGCATCAGGGAGAAATCCCGTGACCATAACACTGTCCGAGACCGAAGCCAATGAATTCCCAAACAAATTATTAAATCGTTCTCTCACTATCGATCAGCGCACTTGCTCCCTTCCCGGAAACCCACCGCAATTTCGACCCATCGAAATACATTTAGGCGAAACAGCGTGGAGGGTGGGGGGTTTCCCCCAAACCTTTTAACTTCAGCGTTTGAACGATAGTCGACGGTAGTTATGGTTGGCAGCAAGCGGTAAATTGGATCATTCAAAACCTCGGCGGATTCTTAACGGTCCACCGAGCCTCGTGGTTTGCGAGATGTCACTCTAAAAGGACATCAACGGCGAAAAAGAAAAAAAAAAATTGAAAAATGAACGAACGAAAAGAAAAACCAGCCTAACCGTGAAAGATGAACGCGAACTACGATACTGCTCGATGGGAACAGATTACGAGGCATGAGCGGCTTCAAACAATAACCGCAATGACGACTGGGGCTAAACTCCATAACTCCATTATGCCTCCTACGCGTACAATGACATCGTTTCCATCGTTCATGCTAATTTTCTCCACAAGATGATACGGTTTTTTCGCATTTATAGAGCTCGCGCATTTGTTGTGATCTGTATTGTTATTTAAACTGTGATTTTGCAAATTTTCATTTTTTTCAGCGAATTTTATAATATTAATACAATAATTTGTATAGTTGTGTAGACTGTGTCTGATTTTTCAGATTTTGCATTTTTGTGGGAAAGTTTTTAAAACTTGTTAAAAAAGTTTTAATGTTGACTGAAAGATTATCAAATGATAGTATTAATTAGTTTTGTTCGTAGAGACGTCTTCTTAAATTTTAGAAATTTCCACATAAAATAAATGCTTGAAGATTCGTAATTTAGTTCTAAGCAAACTAACTATTTTTGGGGAAAATTTATAGATTATTTTAGAAGAATTAGGATAAAGGAAAATATTATTCTTCCTGGTGAGCTTACGTGTCACATTATAGGAGATCAAAGATTTCTAAGATGATGGTTTTTCAATAAGAACAATTGATAAATATTAACGTCACTTCAATTTCAGCAAATCTCTCAATGAAACAAATCTGTCCCTCTTAGTTTAAAAACATTTAGAAAATTATGGACAGTTGGTAGGAACATAGTGAGCTTAAGTGTCACATAGTGGGGACCCAAGTATCACTACGACAACGTTGTCTCGATAAAAACAATACCCAAATATTAACGTCACTTTAATTTCAGAAAATCTGTCCGTTTTAGTTTTAAGAAATTTAGAAAATTATGGAGGGTTTGTATGAACACAGCGAGCCTATTTGTCGCGTTTTTTTTTTTTTTATTATGCTATAAAACCTCACATCGGATTATTAGCAACATGCACATGGCTGTGCATGCTAACATTACAAAGAGAGGGTCCGTACAAAAAAGAATCTATTGTATAGAGTGGAAAGAAACCCTTGTTGCAAAATTTGCGAATCAGAGCATCTCTACTATTATCATAGAGGACTCGTGCGGCAGCTGTGTAGATAAGCTTATGTTTTCTGTGGAGTGTGTGCAAGATCTTCGACAGAGAGGGTCACATCGGAGTCGGTTCCAAGGTTTAGAGATGTGTTAGAAATGTCTCTTTCCTCATCTTCGGACCAGCTGTTGTTGAATCCCAACTTCTTGATAATTCTAGAGGTTCTATTTTTAATAGATCTACTAGGAAGACTAGAGTAAGTTTCCCGAAGCATCTTCACAAGTTGAGATAGGTCATCAATGAAGGAGTGGGCCAGTTGAACGATGTTTGGATTACCGTTGGCTTTTGATAGAAATTCTTTGTATTGATCGTATCGTAAGATATATGTGTCAGGATGTCGACTAAGAGTATGCCTAATTGGATCCAAGGCTTGGTCCAAATCATCCATTGTCTTAGAGCTTACCATTTCACTAGAGTTCTCAATTTTTTTCTTTTTCTTAGCTGAAATTTGTCCTCTTAGATGGAGGATTTGAGAAGTTTTCATCAGCTAACTCATTACCTAAAGTAACGTTTAAAAAAGCAGTAGAGAGTACTTTGTTAGGTTTATCCGAGGTGCCGTGTGAAGTCTTTGACGTGGTAGAGGAGAGAGGTCTTTTACTAAAGCCTTCGGTTAACCCAAGATTTTTAGTTTCATCAAGATCAGGAATAGTTTTTTGCGATTCTTTTTGGCTGATTAATTGAGGAAAGTTCATCGTGTCCATGTCAGGATCCTCTTCATGAGTCAATAAAGAAGGAGCGTTATTCTGTTGAATTAGATTATTGATAGAGGTCGGGCAGTGTTTAGCCACATGACCTTCCTTCTTACACAGGAAACAAGTTAGACTATCCGTTGAGATGAAGATCCAGTATGAAGTATCCTCAAAGTTAACTTTGGGTAAAAAGTATTTTCTTCGTAAGTTTGTTTACATCATCTCGATGGATGTAGATTTGTCTACAACTGAGAATATGTGAGAAGCCTGGTTCAGAGAATCCCACTCTAATGAAGGACATAGGCGAAACTGTTCTAATTCCCATTTGTTTAAAAGAGTCCAATATCACAGAATGTGGGATGCCAGGGCACACATTAGAAATAATAATGCGTTTAGAATCCATGATACAAGGTCTAACAGATACTAGGCGGTGTTTAATATTTATACAGTCATTTTTTGACGTGATCTCGGCTACTAAGGATTTCTCAGATAAGTATATACAAACTCGATTGTTAGAGATTCTTAAACCAAACCTTATATCGATACGATTGGTTGGACCTTTGCCACTGCAAATATGTATTCTTTGATGGTGATGTCATCATGTGCGTCTAGAATTATGGCGTATTCTTTTGAAGGAAAACAAACTTTTTGCATTATTCTGGCGTGTGTAGCTACTGTGGCGTTCTTAACTTGCGGTACATTTTCTGTGATCATGGTCTCTGTGGAAGAGATTCTTGTACACAGGAATATATCTCTCGAAAGTTCGAATTCAGGAAATCAAACTCGCGATTACAACCGTGACGAACAACAGTATCAGGAAACACAACACTCACTGTATCCAATGGAATGTTATAACTCGCATACCTCGTCGATCAAAACAGACGTCTTGACGCTTCGAACGTCAACACGCAACTGCTAATTGTCACGTTATGGGACACCAAGTATCACCGAGATGACGTTGCCCCGATAAGAAAGACGGCAACAAAGAGTAGAATGCTAAAAGCCAACCCAGGGGTCGAAACGATCACGTTCTACACATGCTCGGGGTTAATGGTACGGGAATATTAGATTTGCCCTCGGTAGGGTAGGTTCTGGGGGATGAAAACCGGGGGGATGAAAACCAGATGCTTCTTTATGGGCAGAGAGTCCGCCCCCACCCTCGCTGTTACACTACTACAGCGGTGGTATACGTGGCAGCGATCGTCCGGATGATCTATAGCTCGGCTGAGAGTTAACGAGCCGATACATTACCACGAATAATAGGAATACATGGCGGATTTTAATGTCGTGTTATATCTCTTTCGGTCCCCGGATCACTTACCTTCCTCCGCTATACAATGCAATACATTTCTTTCTGTTACAATGGTTCAGATTCATTCTATTTCTTTCCTATATATTTTTTAACTCCGTTCCTTGAAAATTTATTTGGCGAAATTTGGGACGATCGTTGCTGGGGAAAATGTGTTGAACACAATCTCAAGAATTGGATACTGACTCTAAAAATAATAAAATGAAATAAAATGAAATAAAATAAAATAAAATAAAATAAAAATAATTGGAAAATGATTCTTAAATGTATGTCAATTATTTTAATACACACGTCACAGTTGAGATACAAACAAAATCCTTCTGACCTAAATCAAATGAGTCAATTTAGTAAACAAATGCTGTTCAATTGTCCACACCGTCTACAAATCTCGATACAGTCGAAGGCACACTAAAATAAAAATTGTATAAAAATTTAAAAGCACAGCTATTTCTCCTGGATAGGATCAATCAACGTCAAACAAATTCAACAATACTCAATTGTTCACATATTAAATATCGACAAACCAACACACATAAGAACCCTCTAAGACTGATTAAATTATTACAAAAGTGATCCTGAATCGATCCAGTTTTCATGAAAACGATAAAATTCGTCACAAGGCCCTATCATCGAGCGAATCTGCAACGATCCATTAATAATAATAATATTTAAGGTATAGTGTCCCTGCCATATGTATACCTTCACGTTTTTTTCCGGTCTCTGGCTGTCATATTTCAGGCTCTTACGTCAGATAGGCTCGGGCTTGTATAAATATTTAAATAAGAGCAACAAATAAACAAACAAATATCCCATTCGGTAGGAAAAGGAACGAGAAAACGACCAAAACAGACAAAATACACAAACGAGAGCATAGAGGAAAATAAAAAAATAGAGGGAAAGAGAGAGAGAGAGAGAGAGAGAGAGAGGGAGAGAGAAAGAGAGAGGGAGAGGGAGGGAGAGGAGAGACGGTTGCATCTAGAGGCGAGCCGCCTCATGCGAATAAATAAATAAATGATTTTCAGCGTGTCGGCATTTAGACAGGCGGGGATGGCTTTTTATTTGTAGGAATTCGGGCCTCGCTGGGTTCGCCGCCTAGTAATCAAAACCCGCCGAAATTCCCAGGTTTCGCAGCGGTTATTACGCCTTCGGGCAGCCTGCTCTTTCTCTTTCTTTCTCTTTTTCTTTCTCCTCTTCCCCTCTCTCCCTCACTCTGTCTCTCTCTCTCTCTCCTTCCATCTCTCTCTCTCTCTCTCTCTCTCTCTCTCCCTCTGCTTCGCTCTATCTTTCTCTCTCCGATGCCATGGATCGTTGATACGATTTTTCCGTCACGGTGCTTTGGCAAATTGCACCCTCGAAATTCCACGGCACCTTTCTTTCTTTCCTTGCACCTTCGGGCCGGCTCGGGACACATCGATTCCTTTCGATTTCGACCTCTTGCAAGGACACCTGCAATTGTGCAACGAGCCGTTCCGAATGATTTTTTGATGGCCGGTTTCCCAGCGATTTGCTATACCGGCGAGCTGCTCCTTCGGTTCGTCAAGGTTCAGGCTTGCTGGTCCACGTTCAAAGATTTGGGCAGTATTGTTCCAATGGTTTTCGTTGTTTGTTGCTTGACATTCGAATGCCCCTGTTTCAGTAGTTTGTTTCATTAACGTTGAATTCGTTGAATGTATCTTGATCTCGAATTTGATTGTTTAATTTTTTGTTGGTCGATACATGTCTTTACGTCGGATTTTACTGCTTCAATCATTTTCTTTGTTGCTTGTTACGTTGTTCAAGCATCTTGATGCTGACTGTTACTGTTGCCATAGGTTGCTTCTTGTTGTTTGCCGGCATTGGTTTTTTTTTGTAGTTTTGTGGACCTGCAGGGATCGTCACCTGTTGAATAATAATTAAATACACAGCCCAAGAATCGCTAGAAAAGTCTGAAAACATTTCCAACGCTACGTCAAACATGAAACAACAACATCCAACAACACCAATTAATAATCAAATATTAAAAGAACACCAATAAGGGAAGAGGTGTGCTAAAAACAAGCTAGAAAAGCCTCAAACAGTTTCCAACATTACGTCAAACATGATACAAGAACAGACAACACCAATCAATAATCAAATATTAAAGGAACACCAATAAGGAGAGGGGCTGTTTTAAGAAGATGCTAAAACAGCCTCAAACAGTTTCACGTCAAACAGTCAAACAGTTTCCAACACTACGTCACGCATGATACAACAACAACAAACAACACAAATTAATAATCTAATATAATCTAATATATATTAAAGGAACACTGATAAAGGCCTCATACCTCCCGAGTGTGTGTGCTAAAAGGAAGTTCAAACGTAAATAGACAGCAGCAAACATAACCAAATACTAGAAAGAGAAGTTTGCAATACCATATCAGAAAGGACACAACAACAAACAGAACCAATTAATAACTAAACACTGAAAGAGCACAGATAAATACTTAAAAAAAGTTCACAACCATGTCAAACGTAAACATACAACAACAAACGGAACCGATTACTAACCAAATATTGAACACCGATAAATACTAAAAAAAAAAGAACGTTCACAACGCCATCCCTAACGAGAGAAGTCCAGCAAACAGAATAAAATGATTATTTATTTAAGAAAATAAATATTAAAACTGCCTTGCAGCACTGTTCACGAAACGTCGTCGGTAAACCGCGAAAGAAAGTATTTGCTAAACGCCCCGGAGCATCGACAAAGCCTCGAAAAGCCTATCGAGACCAAATCTGACTGGTCCGCGCCAACAACCACAGTTTGCAAAAACCAACGAACAAAACCTAATGGCAAACGTGGCCGACATGATCCCCGTACTAAAAACAAAAGGCAAAAGCAGCCGCGATAGAGGGGAAGATACAGAACAAAATGGTTATCGAAGATCATCGTCGATGATCCTGAAGCAAAGGAGTTCGAAGGGTGATGCCGAAGCAAGAGGCGGTGGAGGGGCGACAGAGGAGAAAGAGAGAGAGAGAGAGAGAGAAGAGGGGGGAGGGGGATGATGTTCCCATGATGGTAGGTGCGGGTTCTGGTTCCCTCGGTCGAAGATGAAAAGATGAAAGGCATCCGCTCTGCTTCTGCCTCCCTAACCCACCGGCTGGACCTAACCATCCTGTCTGGTCATCAACACCTGACCGTCTTGCAACATCGTCTGCCGGCCTCCTTCTCTCACCTCGCTCGGCTCTGTCTCTGATCCTCTTTCTCCTAACTATGTGCAAAACCTCTCCGTCTCTTTCTTGCGCCCTTGCGCGTCCCGGAGTCTTTGGTCTTTCGTTTCTTCCACTTTCTTTTTGTTTTTCAATTTTGCCTTTCTTTCTCGCACACCTCTGTCGATGGGCACTTGCTGCCACAGTCGTAGAAACTGTAGCAACGCTGGCTGTCGGACTTTTGCATGGTTTTCAACTGCTCGTGGCAGTTTTTAATCATTTTTAACCCCTTAAATTGTACGCTTGAGTTCATTCGAGCGCGCTAAACAGGCCAAACTGTACACACTCGAGATAATTCGAGCGGCGTTGTATTTTATGCTGCTATAATTTTTCACACTCGAATATAATCGAGAATTGAAAATAACAATGTGAAAGCAAAGAAAAAATATCGTTTTATTCATATTTATCATTTACATGGGATTGTAAGCTATAACACCTATTTATTCAAGAATAAAATATAGCCTTTTTCCATGGAATAAAAGCGCAGTATATCAAAAATTGATTTTTTTTGGATCGGTTGTTTAAACAAAAACTGTGTGTGTTAAGGAGTTAATATATTATTTATGACTGGATTTTGGTGTTTGCAATGGTAATGGGAATGTATTATGTGTGTAAGGTATTGCTTAATTTTATTATTTTCTTACTCTGTGTGATTGTAATTTTTCACTCTGTGAAATTGTAATTTTTCAATTTTATGTACTGAGAGACGTTTTTAGTGGTCTATCTAAATTTAAAGAATGTTTGTTTGTTTGTCGCATCTGTGCTGACGATTTCATCGAGATTGGCCAATTGGCTAACGAATTATAAAAAATTATGAAAATCGCAAAAGTTTACCATTTCTATTTTTTTTATAACTCCTAAACCAATTGATCAATTTCTATGAAATCTTCAGCAGGCTGATGTTCGCAATATCTAGGAAACACATTTCTCAAATTTTCGTTGCAAGCCAAAATAAAAAATTTGTAACCATTAGCCGCGACTGTTTCCCCTCAAATTTGGAATTTTCCAAGATTAGTGAACTAATCTTGGCAGAAAAGTGGAATTCCTTGTCGCCGGGGTCAAAATAGACCCACGCATTCGTACGTCCACACGTTGTTCTGCCACGTTCGCAGAGTGTAAACACGAGTGTCGCGTTGCATATCTTGTCGCCGGTGCGGCAAACACGGTGCAACATCGCGTCCGAAGGAATTCCATCCGTCAAACGAGGCGGCCGAACAAAGTAGGAGGCTGTTCGAAGAGAGTGTGAGAGCATGTTTCGAGCACGTTTCGAGCAGAGAGAGGCTCCAGGCTACACGCATTCCTCTCTCTTTCCTTCTGCCTCTGCCTATTTCTTCGTACACCTCGTAAAGCGAGTCCAGAAGGCAGGTCCTTCTTTCGATGTTCTTTCCTCTCTAACCCCCCACCCCCTCGCCTCACCATTTGTCACGAGCTTTTTTTTTTCATCCCCCCGTCTCCTCTTTCTTCCTTTTCGACGGCAATTCGTTAATTAAATACCATTGCCGTCTCTTGTTTATGGAATTAACGCTTCGCCTACCGGAAGAAATGATTCGGAGTATTTTGGGATTTCTTATGGTGACGAGAGGAATGCTTTTATGGCAAGAGTTTTACGGAAAGGTTTCTTTAGGATTTGAAGACGTTTACAAAAATTTAGAACGAGGAGGATACAGTGATTTCTCTGTATATGTCGCCAAGGCCTGGACGATAAACGTCGCGGAATTATCCCTACTACTTTGTCACTGGGTAGACCCGTGCTGTGGACATATGAAATTGGAAATCTGCGTGAATAATGTAAAAAATATAATGCAGCTAAAATGATCTATTTCTATTTCTAAAAAAATGGATAAATTCTCAATTGCATACGTATAGTTTATAATAATAATAACTCATGACCCAGAATGAAGGTATTCACGCAAAAATGTTTATTTCGTATAATACTTTACGTTGCCAATAAAAGTTTTGCATGCACATGGACACTTACATTTTATTGCACAATTCAATGCGTAATAAAGTGTGTCTCTGTACTATAAATTCCTGCAGGAATTTCGTCATCGATATTCAAGCAGCAAAGTTGTGTTTAGCATACACACGGTCTCCGATATTTTAGTGCAGTAATTCCGTATTGTTATATGGCAATTTGTAAGTAATAGATTGTTACGGAGTCTGCATGCACTGCTCGAAGCTTAATTGTTGGGAAAATTGGCCGGTAGCGTATATTATATTTGTTGCATAAATAACTGACCCATAATTTCCTTTAATAAGGTCGGTCAATTTAAAATGGCGCGACGTTGCCGTGAAACAATGGTGAACAACACCGTTCACGTGTCATAAACTTCTTGTTGGCTTCGGTATACACACAATCCTTGTCGGGAATCGATGAATTATTCATTAGTGTCTCGTTAATAATTTCTATAATTTTCGATAATTCGTGATCTGTGTAACAAGACCGCCGGTGGTCGAAAAAATTTAAACCTTCAAGGACGCGTCGCGACGTTAAATGGCAAACTATTATTTTACTATATTATATTCAAATTAACCTCTAGAAAGTCACCGTTTTATTTGTGCAAAGTATTTTCGTGAATTCGCGATTTTACAAAAGAGAAATATTCTATCTTTATAAATATATACATTTTTATAAATGCTTTGTTTATTTTTAGCAATGTTTTATGTATTTTATAGGCTAACAGGAACAGTGTACTATATTTTATATTTACTAAATATATGATTTATCAATAACGTCAAAAAAAAGTCGTAAGAAAAATCGTAAGGAAATTGAAGAGCATGAATATATTACTTTTAACTAACAACTAAAATCTAAACTAAAAAAGCAGAAATCCGTAACAATTTTTTCATGCAAAATAAAATGTTTAACCATCGATCGCAGGCCAGAAGCTAAGCAGAAATTAATTTTCTTCATTAACAATTCTAACGAGAAAAGAATATCTCGAATTCTTCCATCTTTTCATTGTTACAAATTGTATATATCTCTTCTGATAAATGCATAAAATCCGCGATCTATCGCTAATTATAATACGCATAAAAAAATTAGAAGCGTCTGAGAAAGATAAAAAATTGGTGCCGCCGGTATTTCCGCAACAGAAGCTCGAATTGTTTATTTCCCTTCGAAGGTTGTAATTATGAATGACCAAGGCCCGTAAACACAATCGGTGTGCCCGGGCCAAAATGGCGCTTTTCAAAGATAAACCGGGTATGGACCGGCGTTTCTCAGGGAATAAACGGGCAGACGAAAGGAACAAATGATTTGTTTGTAAATAAAAGGGACACGCCACCGTCGAATCACGGTTCAAAGAATTAATTAGCGCCGGGTTCCAGGTTTGTATCCCATTGAGATGCAGAATAAAAGGGAATCCTTTCGGCGTTTCGGCACGCAACGGATATGCGGATCCATTCAAGCCTCACGCGAACGACATGTTTCTTCGGGGGGCCCCGTTTCTCGACTATACATATAATTGTACTCTATCTCCTCTCCTCCGTGTGTATATAGTATATATGTATCAATTTTTCCCTTTTTTCCCACCCCCCCCATCCTCCGCGCCGGCTTCTTCTTCTTCTTCTTCGAGAATCCTCTCGGTTTATTTCTGAGGCCCGTTCCACCTCCGAAGGATCTTTCAACGGCAGGAAACCGTAAACTCGACGATTCCCCGTTTCGCCGTTTTGAGAAACAAATCTTCGACGACCCTGATCGCACGCCGGCCACTTCGAAATGCTCGATCACTCGCATGATCTGCGGTCTGCGCGTTGCATCTATCCGTGGGAAGGTGTCATCCGATTGTAACTTAATATCTACTGCGACGATAATTATTTTTCTCTTTTCTTCCACTCAATTTTAGGAAAACTGAAATTTTTCATACCTGCTCCAGAAATTCTTCTTTTGGAATTTTTGAGAGGATAATAGAGTTACAAAAGTAAAAATTTACACTGCATTTACATTTTTATTAATAGAGCATATTTGTATATTATTTTTACTACGATCGAGTTTAACCTCTTACGTACGGCGCGCTCGTCCGCAAATCTGTCTCCCAGGGACGGCGCGCCTGGCCACGAAGGGCAGAAAAGTCACTATAGTGGTTCGCACCGTTCAAACTGATGCTCTCCACGGAAACCACTATAGTGGAGTACATTACTATAGAGGTTGAGATTCGATGAGTTATGGCACCTTTGGAAATTATTTACTGGGAAACTAGAGTACTTTTTAATACAAGACTTTGATGTGCTTCTTTCTTTAGGTTTGAAGGATATTTACAAATTTTTAGACTGAGGAGGATGATTTAGTATTCAATAGTGTGCTAATAAGTGGTCATTTTACTTTTGAAACTTTATGGAGCACTTTTGAGATTTTTTTACGGAGGAAACTAGACAATCTTTAGTTATGGGACTTTCACGTGCTTTTCTAATTAGCTACTTGAACAATACAAAACAACTAGATCCAAAAATGGTCCATATGATATTTCTAAAAAATGTGCAAACAAATTTACAATTTCCGAGAAGACAAATAATGCTTGTTGAGATTAATGCAGCTTAAGTAATTGGACTACCAACCTCAACAACCATAAACAAAGTCGAGGGTCCGCGAAGGTCCACCAGAAATCTCGAAATGGTCTTACACCTTCGATCGCCTAATCGTCCATAGCAGTATAAATAGCGATCTCTATGGTTCCCGGTGGAAAGATCGAAAGAGGTCCGTGGATCCGAGGATCGTCCCAGCGCAGCCTGGAAGCCTAACCCCGACGGATGATTTATGGTCGCGGGCCTTTGTTGGCTGGTCTGAAACCGACCGCGTCCCTCGCTCGCCCCCCTCCCCACCTCTCTCTCTCTCTCTCTCACTCTCGGAGGAGCCAAGAGTGAAGAGAAGAGACGAGAAGAGGTGAGAGCCCGAAAACAGGATCGACCTTCCAGACAGCGTGGCTCTTGTTCGCCACAGGTGTGCCACTCTTTCCACCGCTCTTCATCTTCCACGGCAGCTTCCTTCCTTCCTCTTTTGGGGGCCCTGTGCTTTGCTTGTGCTGTCTGTGGCATTACCACGCGCGCCGCCACCCACACCAAAGAATTCTCTAAACTCCATTACTTTTTCAGCCGCGGCGAATTACTCCACGGCCGCCGCCCTTTCTTTCTCTTTTTCAACCTCCTTCTCCCTTGCTCTTTCTTTCGCCGTCTTACTTCTGTCCTTGTCTCCTTTCCTTCTTGTGTGGATTCTTTTTTCCCCCGAGACTCCTCGAGAGGATCCCCGACGATACCTGTACTGGTGATTCCCGGCTTCGAAACTCGATCATCCAACAACGCGATCCTGTAAACGTGCTATTAGATCACGGCGATACGGAGCAGATTTTGAGGGAAATTTTTTGGAAGGCGGAGAAAGTGGGAAATGTGTTTTTAGAAAATTTGAGAAGTGGGAAATACGACTATGGTTGTTGATTAGAGAAATTATGGGGCAGATTTTTGGTGGAAGGGTGGTGTGAGGTGTTGATCAAGTTTGTGGGGGAATTGGAAAATTAATTTTTTGAAAATTTGAGAATTGGGCAGTGCACTTATGATTGTTGGTTAGGGAAACTTTGAGGCAGATTTTTGACGGAAGAGTGGGGGAAGAGGGTGAGTTGTGGATTAGGTTTGTGGGGGAAATGGAAAATGAATTTTTTGAAAGTTTGAGAATTAGGAAGTGCACTTATGATTGTTGGTTAGGGAAACTTTGAGGCACATTTTTGGCGGAAAAGGGTGAGTTGTAGACTAGGTTCGTGGAGGAATATATTGGGAAATGTGTTTGTGAAAATTTCAGAATTGGGAAATGCGCTTATGGTTGTTGATTCGGCAAACTTTGGTGAAGAATTTGGCGGTAGGTTGAGTATGAGTTGTAAATTAGGTTTGTGGGGGAATTGGGAAATGTGTCGAAAATTTGAGAATTGGGGAATGCGCTTATGGTTGTTGATCAGGGAAATTTTCGGGTAGAATTTGAAGGAAGGGTAAACTGTGAGTTGTAGATTAGGATTGAGGGGGAATTGAGTGTTGTGTTTTTGAAAATTTGGGAATTTGGAAATGCGCTTGTGGTCGTTGATTTAACAAATTAGAATTTTCTGTTTTACTGTGGTCTTCACCGTCGGACAATGAAATGTTTGGCAATTGTTTCTGCCGACGGATGGCGTTTTTGTTATAGTTTATTTAATTTTCGTATACGATTTGGGAGAGTCTATTTTAATTATTTCACTTAACGTTGATTCGTAAGCTGAACCTATTAATTAATAATTATTTATAAAACTGTGATTGCATTAACAGTAGATCTGCTACTACACTGCAATGCTCATAATGAACAGTCTACACTTTACAAAATATATTCACTATAAAATTCACTATAAAATATAATTTACTATAAAACTCACTCTAAAAAACACCTATAATGTTCGCACTTAAATTCCTAAAGTCAAGCAGATAAGAAAATAATGCTAGTTATTTCTTTACTAATAATAAAATATTATAGACCCGCCTACTTTTACATTCCTACTAAAAAAAAAAGGAAATGACTTCAAACTAACAAACATAACAATTATCTGAGTTATCTTTTTCTTATATTTCTATTACTAAAAAAGAAAAAGGGAAATAACAATGCTCTAAAAAATGAGAGCAGAAAACGACGATAGTTTAAGCGAATAAACAAAACATAACAAATCTGCGAGTCACCTTTTTCACTCTCCTAAAAAGCAAATAAAAACGCTCGAAACCAATCGGATAAAAATCCGTACACTCGATATATAGCCAGCGAAAAATAGCGCAAACAATGCTAAGTCGCAGCACATCGTAGAAGAAAACTGCATAATGGTGCATGAAATTGCCAAGCACAAGCTCGCGATTAAAAAAGAAAGAACGGGGTAGAGTAGGGGAGGGGACGCGGCAGTACGCGTAATGGAGGCGCGAGAGCATACATTGCAACAATATCAAGATAATTGTTATCTGTCGTAAGAGCTTGTCCAGTCGGAACAGTGAATTTATGCGAGGGTATCGTTTTCGCCGGAGTTCATTAGCCACGTATGGTTATAAAGTTGAATATTTTAATGGTTTTCCGTGACTCCGGTTTGCCGTACATTAAATCGATCGATTTACTACACGTTATACACGTTGGTGTCGGTTTCTGAACAAGCATGCCGGTTTAATTAAAACTTTACAGGCGTATTATTTCTCTGGCCGAGGCATTAGGCTCTCTGCCTCTTATCGCAAAGTAAATTTCTCAGCTGTTTTTCTTTCTTTTTTCTTTCTTTCTCTTTCTCTTTCCACCACCTCCTCCTCCTCCTCCTCTTCTTCTTCTTCATCTTCTTCTTCTTCTTCTTCTTCTTCTTCCTTCATCCTCGTTTTTCGTTTTCTTTTTTAACGCGACCGGTGTTTAAGTTTTCTGCTCGAGGAATCACAAGCAAGATTCCGACGGTTAATTTCCAATTAAACAACCTATTACGAGTTCCATGCGCGCATAATTGTTATCTACTTTTTTCACCGGCCCGTTTCCTGCGAAAACTCTTTCCTTTTCGTCCGGAGACGGTCTAAGCTACCCGGTTAAGCTACACCTCAACGGCTGGTTGCCATAATCTGGCGCAAAAGTTGTGTGACATATTTTCTTCTTCGGATACACTGATTTCAGCGAGAACTTGTGATGTCATCACTTTCTTCTTTAATTGTGTGCGGGACAATTCCAGTTGCGACATAGTTCTTTTAATAACGCATTTAGAACAGTAGCTAGGTAGCCATCTTAGAATTTCTGAAATCCAAACATTAGCATATTCATCAAATAAAATTATTTTTGTTCAATTAAATCGAATTTATCTCGCTGAAAAGTAATAAATTTCATATTGTTGTTGCAGTCGTAACCCAATTCTGTTAATAACCTGCTTAGAGGGCAATCTAACCCTGTGGGTCGCCATCTTGGAATTTCTAAAATACAAAAATGAGTACATTAATCGAATACAATTATTTTTCTGCAATGAAATTGAGCTTATCTCACTGAAAAATAACAAAATTTTATATTATTGTTGTACTCATAACCTAATTCTTGTAATAATTTATTTCGAAGACAATCTAACCCTATATGTCGCCATCATGAAATTTCTAAAATACAAAAATGTGCACATCAATAGAATAAAATTATTTCTATTCAATTAAGTTGGATTTATCTCATTGAAAAGTAACTAATTTCTGTTCCATTCTAATTCTTTTAATAATTTGTTTAGAAGGTTATCCTGTAGATCGCCATCGTGACAAAATAGACGAGGAAAAATTTATGTGTCTCGTTTAGGCCGTGCTTTCCCAAATAAAATCCGTTTGCGGTTTCTAAAATGTAGTATGAACCTAACGCTTCCGTAAATGAAACAGGCTAAAAAATTCGCGGAAAGGAAGTATGAATATAGTAATCTCTCGCGTAGCATTAAGTTGGGGGAATAATTTAATTCGTCTGGAAGTTGATTTTGCTTGGGGTGAATGTTGAATCAGGTTTGGGTCTGTTGAGTCGGCCAGCAACATCTTAGCGAAACGCATCGTTTGTGAATAGCGTGCCATTAACTATCAATGGCTGAGGCTGTTAAACAAATTAGCTGTGTTTTTTTCTAGGAGAAAAGTATTGGTGGTTTCCCAGTTTCAATAGCCATCGATACATTCTTGTCGAAAGGAAACGAGCTGGGTCTCGAACCGATTCGATTTTTTAAAATGTTTAATCATTATTTGCCACTACGCGAATAAGCGATAAAATTGTTGCTAGCGTTCATCTGAATTTCTTAACTTTGGATTTTGATCATTTAGACTGAAAATAGTGGAGTAACGGAAAATTAATTTTACATTCAATAACGTTTCCATTAATTTTAAGGCTGTTTAATTTTCTTCCTCAATTGATATTATGCAATTTATGATAAAAATGGCTAAAATATCGAACTGTGGAGACCGTAGAAGAATTTAATATTAGGTTCTGTTCAATTTATTGAAATTGTTAAAAAATTAAATGTGTTTTTATTTAATAAAGATCGGTAGTCTAATTATACTATTTTGCTGCTGGAGGAAGCTACTTTCTGTTCGATTCCAGTTCGTCTCGAACTATGTAGTCTGTAGAAATCTAGAATTTGCATAAACATCGGCAGTCTGATCATTATTCATTGAATTTCCACTAACCGTAGCGGAACTTATTTCCGACAGGATCCAATAACTATGAAACAATACGCTACTTAGATCTGGCAGCAACGGCTGATGTTCCGCTATACCTAGCAGTGAACGAGGACTTCTTTATGCGATTATGGCGATTTCTCGGTGTCCGACGGATCGGTGATCCATCCCGGATCTTGTTTGATCGACTCCCTGATCTAGAACACGAATTTTGGGAAGAAAAACTACAATTCTTCAAGATTTATCGCTCTTGATTGAATCTAGATCTTTCATTTAGGATAGATCTGTGTTGATCTACCTAGGATATATAGATCACTTGCAATGATCTAGAAAACGATTTTTTTGTAACAAAAATGCAATCTGTAGAGTTAAATTGCAGTTAATCGAGTCGAATATAGGATTACAATAACTTTACATTTAGGGTAGATCTGTGTTGATCCATCTTGGATTTATAGATCGCTTGCAGTGATCTAGAAAACACTTTTGTAACAAAAATGCAGTCTTTCGAGTTGAATTGCAGTTAATCGAGTCGAATATAAGATTATAATAATTTTTCATTTAGGGTAGTTGTGTGTTGATCTATTTTGGATCCGTCGATCTCCCACAGCGATCTAAAAAGCGATATTTTGTGAGAAAACCACGATTTCTTAAATATTTAAAACACCCAAATGTTGATTTATAATTTTTCTTCAAATTCTCGTTAAATAGGTATACAAACAATATTAATTTGTTTTTGTCTAAAAAATGTCTTGGATCCTGTAAACATCACAATGGAAATTTCTCTGTCTGCCGGGCGATATACACAATAACATCTGTAAAGAATGGAGTGCGTGTTAATGGTTTCCGTCACACAGTTCATTAATAGAAAAAAAGGTGGCTGGGAAAAAGACAGCCGACAATGGACCACACCGTAGATAATTTATAATTTTCCATCGATCCACCATAACACGGGCCAGTGCAAACTCCGTTGTCTTCCGTTTCGCAGATTCCCGGTTCCTATTGTCTCGTTTCTAGGTTCTTCGTTCTGGTATTTGCTGAACCAGAACGAATCTATCGGATCTATAAAGCGAAAAAGAAAAAGAATGAAAAACGATCAAGATCTACCTACCGCCATCACTCCTCTCGATACTGCGTTTTTTCTCCCTTAACAAAATACTGTATTTCCGCGGATTCGCTGACTGCAACCTGCAGCTTGCTTTCAATTTCATTCATACAATCTTCAAATTTTCATTCAACTACTTTTGTTTTATTAATTTGTATACCATTGAAGATTTTTCAGAAAAATTGCAAAAAGTATGCTAAGTATAACAGGACGATTTTAATGAGATTACATTGATTTGTATGTGTGACATGCATTTTTAAAAATTATTAGACACGTAGTTTCTCAAATATTTACTATTTTCCATTTTTAAGAGGTGAAAACCACCTCTAACTATTTTTTAAGATATCTTGAGAACTATCGGGTCTAGGAGAATGAAATTTTTTTTAATAGTGTATTTTCAAACGGAGAATTTAAGTGAGTAAAAACATTTCCGGATATCTAGTTTTTTTAAACAATATTTTAATAATTCACTTATGGGGGATAACTCAATTATAAGGTTCTAAATGAGGGTTTTTAAAAGAATCTTTAAAATTTGATTTAGCAAATTCGAGAGAAATTAGTTAGTTTTAATTAAATCATCCCAATTTGTTCATTGATAATTGAAATTGTTATTGCCATCGAGGCCGAAATAAATTCTTAGCAGAGATTCGTGATTGTTGAAAAGTTCTGAGTGAACGTTAAAAATTTGCATGTTTTGTTAATTTCTCTCGTTATTTATTCATGATCAGTTGCATAATTGTTGCGAAATAATTTCGTAATGTCGGTCAATGGTAAACGGTATGGCAGTGAGTGCGCTAATTAATTTTCAGCGGAGATAAAACCGCGCGTGGCAAGAGTAGAAATAATAGAAAAGTAAGCCGAAATGATCTATGAGCGATCTAGCACTGTAGATAAAGAAATAGGTTGATGAGAATGGTTGATAAGGTGAGCTTAGACGAGCAGAACGATGTAGATGCGAGTGAAATGGAGTAGCATGATTCAAATTGGATTCAATCAATGCAGGGAAAATCGAAATCATTGTGTGCGAAAACAGAAACTGTTTCAAGAGTCATAAATTGAACATTGTCAAAAATTTCTTTTATAAATTGGAAATTTCGTGGGAAGAAAACCCAAATTATGGGAACATAAATATTTAAAAGTTATAGAACTGGTTAGCAAAATTATATTTTTATAAATGTGGAGGATCAATAAGAGAACAAATTAAATTTTTGTGAAATGTAATAATTTCTGTGTAAATTGTAATTGTTATAAAAGAGTTATTTATTTTTGAACTGTTTCAAATAATTGGCTAAAACTCACTCACTACTTGGAAGTAATAGAAGTAATTTTAATCGTTTGATCGCACTTGTTTAAACAAAATGTACATGGTTGCTCTGCGCGAAGCATGATGAATTAAATTGGACATGCAATTTGTTTCGTGTTCGAGGCGCAAGCCGTCGCTTGGAAACACGAAAACTGATCCGGTATTTACAAATGCACTGATGATAGATAAATAACATCTCGATTTTAATGGATAGATAATTACCATTTACACAATTCAAGACGGAACTTGTACTTTATTTATTTATTAAATTAAATCTTTCATTAGGTCATGAGAAATCAATATTTGCACCAGATTTGGGCGGAAAAAAATAGGATTGAAAATTCTCTGAAATATTCAAATTCTGAATTTGACTAGGATTCACAAACTTCAACATTTTATGGACCCCAAATTTCAGAATTTTCTGATTTCGCTAACTCCGAATTCCCTAACTGTGCACAGAATTGCACAATTTCTTTATTTCACAAAATTCAAATTTTCCAAATCCCACATTTTACAATTTCGAAATTTCATCATCTACAAATTGCACGTTCAAATTTTCCAAACACGGAATTCTCCAGTTTCTCACAAATTGCACGAATTCCAAATATTACCAAAATTCACATATTTAAAAATTTGATGGACTCCAAATTTCAGAATTTTCTAATTTTTCTAACTTCGAATTCCCTAATTGTACACAAAATTGCACGATGCCCTTATTTCACAAATTTCAAATTTCCCAAATCCCACATTTTACAATTTCGAAATTTTACCATCTGCAAATTGCAATTTCAAATATTCCAAACACGGAATTTCCCAGTTTCTCACAAATTGCACAAATTCCAACTGTTACAATTTCAAAAAGTCACAAATTCCAAATTTCATAATTCAGAACGAATTGCAAATGGCACACAAACGCCATAATTCGAGAACTGTAACGAAACAAAAATGTTGAACCGAAGTGAATAAAATGAATTCGCAAATAAAATTGAAAACTGACTGTAACACGTTCTCCTCGGCAAATTCGATTATCATTCGGCAAACGAAATGAGGTGCGTAGTAAGTGAAATCCACAATCCGACGGTAATCAAGATCATTCATTCAATTCATTGAATCTTTGAATTTACAAGAAAGTAGAAGACGAATGTGCGCACGCAAGAGCGCATCGAGTTCGGATAACAGATCGCTCTCAGCCCGTAGAATAGCAATTCGCAACTGCGGCATAGTTATCCACGTTTGGTCGCCCGATTTAATCGATCTCGAAAGTCACACGCGTGCGTGCGTCCGCGAATTTCCGCAACGATGCCCCGTGATGTGTTTCTCTTTGGTCTGCGAATCGATAATTACTACAAAGAGCATAATCGCGTGCCGCTGCGGAATTAAGGAGCTTGCTCTTTCTATGCTCGCGCGCGGTGGTCGTGCGAAATTTCGTAGTCAAAATGTGCACTTGATTCGCAATGTTTCCGCTCAAAAAATTGAACAAAGAAATATTTCCTCAGTGTCACGGAAGATCTTTCTTGAAACTCTGGAAAATTAAATCTGGCGTATAAAAAAATAATTGCTTCTGAAAATATTGAAATATTACTACAATGCTTTGAAAAATATTGACTTATAAATATGTATAATGGATCGGTGTAAAAAATTTGCAATTATTTTTGAACGTATTGAACCATAAATACGTAAATCGTTAGTGTAAAAATAATTGCTACTGCTTTTAAAAACCCTGAAATTGAAATACAGTAGCTGGATGCAAAACTTTTTTTTTAAATCATGATGTCTCTTATGATATTAAATGTTTCCTTTATAAATGATCCCCGCGATTTTTCCAGATGTTTTAATAATTGCATAATGTGTGACTTGTGTAGTTAAATAATTGCACAATGTGTAACGTGTGTATTTTATTAAAGCCTACTATGTTACTATATTATTAGTATTTACTATTTTTTATATATATTACATACAGTAATTATTCTTCATTTATTATTAGTACTATATTATTGATATACACACGTATTTTAATAAAACTACCACGTGAATTCGCCGGAATAATAAAATCCAATTTTAGAATGACACTTCGGTGAAGCAATTTATTAAGTTATAGCAAACGATGTGTAGTATAGTAAAGTTTATGCAGCTGTATTCTCAGTTTCTTCTCAGACAGCATCGCCGCCCATCAGAAACTGGTTCCACAGTTGCGCTTGGCAGGATATAATAACGCAGTCAATTTGCAAAGCACATTGACTGATGTTTATTGACCGTATTTGTTGCAGTTTGGCTCGTAACCAGCGCGTCGTGTCAACCTACTTGGTCGTTCGTTATTAAAACAGCCATGATCTTCTGTGTAATCCTTGTTTCTGTCAATTAGTTAATTAAAACGACTTAAATTTACATGAAGATCATCGTTCCAATGATCATTAAAAGGTAAAGTGTGGGTTTTATACATTTATACTCGTAGTAAGAAAGTTTCATAAACTCTAATACTGATTGCAAATTTCACAAATTCCAAATTTTGTAAACTCCAAATTTCGCAAACTCTAAATTTCACTGATCGCAAATTTTACAAATTCCACATTTTGCAAACCCTAAATTTCGCAAACACTAAGTTTCACTGATTGCGAATTTTACAGATTCCAAATTTGACTGCTCCCAAATTTTGCAAATCTCAAATCTTCCCCACTCCAAATTTCGGAAATCCCCCACAAACTACAAGTTTCACTAATTCCAAATTTTACTAAACTCGAATCTCACAAACTCTAAGTTCGACTGATTGCAAACTTCGCAAATACCAAATTTTGCAAACCGCAAAATTTCACAAACTGTAATTTTTACAAACTCCAAATTTGTCCAACTTGAAATATTACCAATTTCATTTCTCCATTTCAAATCTCCACAAATTTCAAATTTTCTAAACTTGAAATTGCATAATCTCTTAATTTCACAACCTTCAAAGGTCTGAAACTACAAAATCCACAGACCCCACAATTTTACACAAATGCTACAGTATCATTTCTCAATCTACACATTGAAGATCCACCTAAGTGTCAAGACTTAATTCCGGGTAGTTAACGAAATTTCGTAGTGACAGTAGCCCGATATTCGTCTAGTGTATCAAAATGCAGCGACGTAATAGCATAAAGAAGAAGAAGAAGAAGTAGGAGGAGAAGAAGAAGAACTTGAAGACCTCGAAGAAGAGCCGAAAGAAGCCAAAGAAGACGACGAAGCAGGCCTCTCGGAGTCGTGCGTCGAGTGGCAGGAAGAAAACGGGCGTAAGTACCGAGACCGGTCATTATTTATGCCATTATAGCTCAGTCTGGCCGGTTGCTTGGTTGCTTGGTTGCTTGGTTGCTGGCCGCGTAAGCTCGAGACCGCTGCCACGGACTTAACGAGCCGTCGTTCGCGTTCGCTCTCTCGAGACCCTGATAAAAGGACTACCTTCGAACCCGCCTCTCGACGATCGCGAAAGCTACTCCTCTTCTTCATCTTCCACCTCTTCCATCCATCCCCCCCTCTTCCACCCCACCTCTTGTTCCTCATTTTTTATTCTCTTTCCCTTTCTTTCGACATTATTACTCTTCGTCTCTGTTTCTCGAGCCGCGCGAAAAACAGAGAGATCTTCACCGAGAGTTTCTGTTTAGATGATTGATACAGGCCCGAGACGATGAAGAATGGAGTCGCCTTTCATCCCGGATTCGTCCTCTTTCTTTCCCGGCCGTGCCTCTCGCTCGCTCCACCACGATCCAGGTTGATTTGCATTTACCCCCGGCGCGGCGCGCGGGACCCGTTTGCCCGCGAAATTGATTGCTCGACAGCATCCGCGAGATTGTCTCGGGACCCGCTGAATGATCCGAATGATCCGATGGCCTGCGATGCACGGTGAATGGAAGCGAATAAACCGCGAGATTGCCTCCCGGGGAACCTCGCTTTGTCCGATTTCAGGGCACCCGGAGATATCGCCGAGGGACGCGTTTCGACAGTTGCCGGGGAGATTCGATGACTGGTGGATGTCGACTAGGTACTCGTATCTCTCACATTTTTTCCCGTCTTACCCCCACCCCTCTTCGAAATTGCTCCCACTTAATGAGAGGACGGTGTGCCTTGAGTTGGAGGCAATCGGACAACTCGTGTCCCGTTCGCTTTAGCGGTTTGAAAGCTCAAATTTGAGTGATTTCATGTCATTCTCATGTACTGTGCGTGCCGCGCAAGAAATCCTGTGGTGGAAATGCGGGTCTGATTGGTCAGAGTGGAAAGACACGCCTCTAACTGCTCTATTGGCTATCAGCGTGTGACGTCAAAGCCTGTAGCGTCTACCGTGGCAGTAGGTGGAGTGTCCTCTTTGGCCTTTTGACGTCCTGCGAGAATTCTTGCGAGGTACGGACAGTACAGGGTCAAGGTTCAAGGTACAGTCCCTGTCCGAAAAATTAACGCCATCTAGTTTTTAAATTTCTCGCAGTGATCGTAGAATTGGAGGACCAGAACATAATTTAATAATAATAATATTATCACTAATATTATCATCATCCTCGTGAAAATGATTTCGGACGAAATAAATACGTATGTTATTGTTATTAACGTCCATTAAACGGAAATAAAAATTTTACCTTGTTGTCGAACAAGGATTTTTCGTTTATTTAAGAAAAAATTATTCAAGGAAGATTTATCAAGTGTCCAGCAGTAGAGTAGCTGCCTCCGCAACAAAAATCAGTGAACAGATCGCTTTCCTCGGTGAGCATAATCCCCGGTTGGTTCTTCAGCCTGCCGTAGACCACCCTGAAGATCAAAAATCCTTTCATCGGGCTCAAAATTAGCCGGTCACGATGGCCCAGATGGAGGCAGAACAGGAAGCGTACATTGATCGGGGCAGAAAAGCCTGGAATACAAAAGTGCAACTTTAATAGTCTGTCGGAAAGGAAGAAAAACGAGGAGCCGCGGAGAGCCGAGGAGAAAGAAAATGGCGGCGGCGCAGGGACGCGGCGGTCGAGAAAGAGAAAGAGAGAGGAAAGCGCGAGAAACAGGCGTGTCCGTGAATTAAGTGGAAAAACGTGTTGATTTCACGCACGGCACCGAATTAAGAGCACAAAGGCGACGGTTTAAAAGGGGCTTTGTCCTCGCAAATGGGAAACCGTCGGGGACACGGCCTCCGTGGACGAGGATACGCCGCTGTTATCAATACGATTATACCGTAATCTCGATACCTTCGAGATTTAATAACGAAACGAGATCGTTGGTGGTCTCTCTAGCACCCCTTCGGAACCCCCGGGGGCTTTTTATGGTGTGCTGGAGACGTCACGGAAGCCCACAATCTTCGCGCGCGAAGTGTTCTTGGTCTCTTCATCTTCTTTCGCTGGGCTTTGCTGCGATATTCTGGCAGCGGACTGTTACAAAAATTATACTGAAAGACAGTGATTAGTTGAGAGCACCTTTACGTAAGACTAAAATTGTATCAGGAGCCAAATACAAATTCTGGAAGCGTTGGAACAAATTATACTGAAAAGGTAGTTATTAGCAGAGCATCTTTATGCAAGATAAAAATTCTACGCGTCGATTGCAAAACGTAGATGCCTATTTCTGAGGGCGTTAGGACAGAGGTAAAATTAGTTCCAACACAGTCATTAACAGAGTGCAGATCTTTGCGCAGAATAAAAATTATTCTTATGCAAAAGCACAATTCAAACAAAAGATATAAATTTATTTTATTTTCTCGGCATCCTGCAAAAGTTTATTGAGAGTGTATTCAAACACACAAGTATGAACAATAATTTAAAATTGCTGCGATGTGTAGTGACATTTATTGTCTTCATTGGACCCTTTTGAAGGACGAAGGACGCCACATTAGAAGCTCGATAGACGCCATATTGGATTCGCGAGTGTAGCTCCCGAGGCTGCAAACAAATAATTGAATTATGCAAGTGGTGTGAAGTTAATACATATTTTTCTTTTATTCATTTATATTGTCTCTATTGGGCCCTTTGGTGGACAATTTTGTACCACGAACGACGCCACATTAGAAGTGCGATAGACGCCATATTGGGTTCGCGAGTCTAGCCCCCGAGGCTGCAAACAAATAATTGAATTATGATACACATTTTTATTTTTGTTCAGTGCTCGAGACTTTCACGTTGATCTAATTCCGTGGGGAAGATGATTTTAGTATTTTAGAAAATCATTATTTACGGGAGATAAATTTCCAAAATTAGATTTATTGGGTCGCAGCTGTGATTCGTTGCGTTAGGATACCGGAACACATTTCGTTCGACATTGTTGTCTGAGGAAGCTTATGGTTTTTGAAGTTCGAAGGCTGACGAAGGAGAGGACGGTTAAGATCGATATTCAAAGCTCGAAATTTCGAGTGAACCGGTTCGCAAAGAAGAACGTTCGCCAGGAATTCGCTCGGCGGGCTCGTAAATAAGGTATTAAAAATGCTTCCAATGTTTCGCCTTGGCCGGGCAATTATTGCTATTAAGCGAAAAAGTACGAGCTTGCTACTTTCCAGTTCGAAATTCCGTCTAATTTAATATCCTTCGCCGATAAATCATCCGGGGCTTTCTAATTTGGTAGGAGGTCCTGTTGGCCCGAACCAAAATTGGCCCTTTGTCGGAGGCCCGGCCGAAGTGCGAAGAATCCCATTAAACGCCATAAAGGAAGAATTTCTTTTTTCTCTCTATCTCCCCCCCCCCTCCTCTCTCTTCCCCCCTCCCTCATGCTCCCACTCACTCTTCCTTGCTTCCCTTGTTCTCTCTTTTTCCCTCCTAGCCCTCTTCTTCTACCTGTGTTTCAGTTCTTCGATAGTTCTGCTCAGTTATTCCGTATTAATTATCTCGTGATTCAATCGACCGATTACGAGAACTATCCCTACATCGTGTTTTCCACATTTCACGCTTTCCATCTCTCCTTCTTCCCTTTTTTCATTTTTTCAAGCTTCAATTCGTTTGTACTCTGCTCTATTATTTAATTGATCTATACATTGTTACATTCCAACCATTCTTTAACTCAGACATAAAATAATTTTCATGCAGAAATAGGAGAGACATGTACACACGTAACAGTCGATGAACTTATTCCCAACACTATAAGCAAGTATTTGTAATAAATTACGTCAATCAAACTGAACGAATTACACGTCGACGCGACGGCAACTTAATCACCGGAAAAGAAATGATGATCGCATTGTAAATCATCCGATAGACTAGATAAAAAATTTGAAAAGCGGCTTCCATTGAGGCTGTCGTTGCGGACAATTAACGGATCGCGAACTTTTGTGCAGAAATCTGCGCAAATAGCCGAGTTCAAAGGAGATTCGCCGACACAATACGCCGCCGTGCCAATACACCTCCGCGCCGTGCCAATACACCTCCGCGCCGTGCCAATACATCTCCGTGCCGCGCCGCGTCGCTGACATTGCTCGTCGATGCAATAGCTGTTGCTATACCTATAATAACTGTGTGTAATGCTTCGCCAATCATGGCTCGCGAGCTTGACAAGCCCGAATCCCTGTAACCTTCCCGCAAAAGAGAAAAGTTCGGGATCTTGACGTGAACAAGACGGAGGGCTCTCTTGATATTGACAACCCCTCGCGCGAATTTGGAACGTGCAATTTCCCGATCAAGCGGAATCTTGATTAACTGAATTTCACTTAACACTTTTCTCGAGTAATCCACCCGTTCTTGTCGGCTTCTTGTTTTGCAATTAACGCGATCGTAAACTACTACAGGAAATAATTAAAACCGCTGATGGCGTTGCAACATAGAAATCAAATCTGGTTGAAGATACTCTGTAATCTTCGTGTCGTTGCTGTAATTGGGTTTCTCTCTGAATTGATGATGTTTATTTTTAGGGATTTGTAATTTATGAATTTATGGGGAGTGTGGTGTTTGTGACTTGAACGGTGTACGTTCGAGTTTCTTGTGTTTTCGCGCCACTTTATTCAACATGGTCGCGAACAGAGTTGGAAACAGGGAAAGGCTTTCAAATAAATGTAGACAAGTATAAATAATTATTTTAATTTATTACCGCGGTGATTATTCGATACAAAGAATCACGTCTAATTAATATCTTTGAATGTAAAATTATGTTATTCTAATACTTCTGGTTTATGTATTCTTATGGATTCGATAAAAAAATGAAAATTGCTTCCATTGCCAAAATGACGGTCACAATTTTTTGGAAACGGGAGGGATACAGAGAGCAACGCAGTTTTCTCAGGTATATACAATAATTTATTTAACCACGAAGCAACGTTTACAGTTACGGGCGTCTTCGTGTGAGTACGATCGAGTACATTAATTATATTGCGCTTGCAAATCATTCGTAAGTCATTCGCGGATCATTCTCATATGTATACGATGGAGTCGCAAGCAATCTTATTTAAGAAATCATTTTACTGGCAGATATAAACATTCGTTGTATAAATTCCGACACTATTCGAGCCAAATTATTCGTACAATTTTTTACAAACATTTTTTATAACAAAAAATCGAAATTTTGTTGAAGGTAAAGTAAAAAATCGACATTCGAGGCCTTTGTGGTCATTGTTGACTCTGTTAAATAATTTCTGTTTTATTTTACCAGTATTGTCGTCAAAAAATGCAAGCAATACCAAAATTGTAGAAAAAGTTCATTAACCAATGTTAACTTTACTTCTGGGTTATTAACAGTCGCAAATAGTTTTCATGTTCCTATTTTCAAGTTGAATAATTATTCCCCTTAAAAGTTATTTTATTTTCCGGAACATTAGAACAATGACTGCCTTGCAATGCTATGTCCGCCATCTTGAAAATCGAAAAGGTACAGTCCGTTTCGAGTCTGTGCCATTTTATGTCGTCGTCAGTCATGAAAATTATTTCTGACTCGATTCAATACTTCCTGCGGTATATTCTCTATAAAATAATGTACAAAATTTCAAAATCTACATACATATATTATTTTACACAAAACGAAAGGGGATTTTATTTGTGTAAAGAATTTTGCCACTGTCTTTGTATTCGGTATAGTTGAACAGGTGGTCCAACTATAAATTATACAATTACCTATGGGGGATGATAAAGTGACTATTAGGAGCTACAAGTATACATACATAATATGTAATTACCAGCATGTCGATTCTCACAGTGAATTCTCAAGTTTCGAGTGCTTGCAATCGTTCACGGGTACAGTCGTCGACGAAAGTATGCACAGTATGAAAAATGCAGGCTATTCTTCAAACTTTCGGTTTTGCATTAAAATACAGATCGATTAAAATCATTTTTAACTGGAGACAAATAATGTTAAAGTGGAAGATAATATTTGACAACTATTTTTTGCTACGACTGTACCTCTAATAATACGTCTTTAATGCTTCTTTACGTATTTTGCGGTTTTCTTGAGTATCTTTAACTGTCTGTCAAGTAAACTTCACTTTTCTCGTCGTTTTCCGCGATCGGTATACAATTTAAGTACTCTTACCGCGCGTTACATAACCTCAAATATTGTTACAATGCTCGAGGAATTTATTTCTTGAGAGTCTTTTTGCATAGGAATTGTTTGCTGTCAATTTTGCAATGTTTTTACCGTATCCTTAGCGCAGTGAAACCTCTATTGTTCAACACTGTGACATAATACCATGGCGGCGCCTGTGTTATGTCTCACTTTGATCTATAAACAATTCTTTCTACGAAAAATTTGGAGGAAACTGTACAAATGGTTAATTCCCATTAATTTCTTTTGGACGATAGAGAATTCACTGTGTATTGACAGACGTATTTAAACTTCGAACTCACTTCGAACATTCAAATATTCAAATATTCCCGCGCTTTCGACCATGATTCCATATTTTCACTGTCCTATATTTCTTCATTAGGAAACGTGCACGCAATGCAACGTCACAAGAGAAATGTCCGTGTTTCCGTTCGTTAAATATGTTACTAAACTTTAAATATATTATTATATTCAATTTATCGTTTTATACCTTTATTTATCACTTCTCATCATCCTTTGCGTTATCATGATGGCGTACCAGAGAATGATCCGTCATTTCCTCTCTGTTACACATTCAAATTTAAATTACTCATCTGGAGAATGTATACTACTAAACGAAACGCAAAATGGCGGATTATACACTCGCAAGCTTTTAAATTACTGCACCAAAGAGTAATCCGCCATTTTCCTTCCAAATTGAAATGTAAATCTGCACTAATTTGAAACTAAAATCTGAAAATTGCTTCAATTTTTGCCGGTTTGGAAATTTCGTGTTACCAAATAGAGAACAGAATGGCGGATCAATTGCTCGCACGCCACAGAAAAATCAGCTCCCTTCGAGTTACCAGTTAACATTGTTACGTTTCGATGGTAGTCGATCCTCTCGAGTACGCTCTAAGAGAAAGCTATTTATTAAATTACGCCAGGAAAAGAGAGGAGAGGGCTATCTTTTTCTTACTGTGTAGCAAAGATCGGCCGGTTAATGGAAGGGCGAACTTTCGAATATTCCAGATTCGAAGAGAAAGCCGGCAATTCGAGGAACGTACGTACAATATTTACGTCTCTAGAAAAACAAAAAACACACGAACATACGAACGTTCGGTGTACGCTCGATAGATAAATACTGAATTACTTCTATGTACATCCACGCAGCCGAGGACATCATCAAGCTTTCCCACGAGTACAAAAAAAAAACAGTTTTCGACAAAATCCTGGGCCTGGGCCGAGTGTCCACAATCTTCCTCAACTTCTTCAATTTCAACTTCAGTCTCTTAACTTCAGCCTGTCCATTTTTAATTTCTGATCCGGGACTAATGTTTAAATGCAAAAAGACAATTTTTAAATTGTTTAAAATATTGTAAATCCATCCATAAAATTCCTTTATAGCTTTAATTTGTCTTGCTGACTTAGGATAATTTTGCAATGATTCAAGACGTAATTAGACCCATATATATAACCATGAAGAGTTTCCTCTGAAGTGACCTTGAAATGTTCTTCATGTCGTTGAAGAGGTTAAATTAATATTGAAGCTGTCACTGCAGTCAAACTGTGTCTCTAACTGACTTGGTCGATTAATAATGAACATTTCAGCTACTGCAAGCCTATTAACACCCAATGACTATGCCATTTAATAATTTTCTATTGTCAATTTCATGCAAAATCAACATCTTGGGAAAACGGCTGTAAACATCGTTCAAAAGACCATCAATTAACTCCCAGTAGCTAAAATATCAGGCTGACCAAGTACTTCATCAGCAAACCACACCTTTCCATCGATTCTTCATCATCTCTTCATCAACTATACATCTTCAGCAACCCACACAAGACAGAATATTCCCTATCAATGTCCCTTGACCTCAAAACCGAGGTCAGACTTCACAACCAGCTATACCTATTCTCCAAGTCTTCCTGCACTCTTCATCAACTATGCACCTTCAGCAACTTCCGTAGAACACAATATTCCCTAACCTCAGAACTCGAACAACCCAACCATCAAAAAGAGTCCACTCTGATACGATCACTGTCTACAAAACCGACACATCCTCCATCATGCCCGAAAAACACTGACACTCAGCCCAGAAGCAGACCCGTTACCTCATCGTCGACCGGAAGTACCGGCATGTCGGTCCACTGAAGAACCCGCGTTCCCATCGAAACCCCAGTTGAACCACACGAGAAACACACACAGGTCAAGTCTCGCAACGAGTCCCTTGATCACAGTTGCCTAAATTACGAGATTCAGGTGGCAGTTTCATAGGGTACCTTCGCGGCGGCCAGCCCGAAGGGGAATCCAGCGGCATAGAGTGGTCTCGGTGCAAGAAGATGGCCCCTCTTGTCCTCCAAGTTCCTGGAAATGTGTTCGTCATCGGGGGCCATGATGTTCTCGATGGTGAACGGTTTCTTCTTCTTCTTGAGCTCCGGTTGTATGGTAGTCTGGTTGGGCAGGGGATCCATGGAGAGGCATGTGGGGGCCATTTTGGTTTCGTCGGCGGCCGAGCTCCTGGCAACGTCCACGAAGCTCCTGGGCTCTGCTTTCACCGATGTTACGTTGGCATCCGCGGTCGCTGGGCAGATCTGTCTGCTGTCCGGCAGCTCGGTTTGGAAGTAGGATAGCTGGGAGACGTAGGGGGACACCTGGAATCCCGGGAAGCTCCAGTTCCCGGTCTGCAAAAGGTTGCTGCTGTCGTAGCTGCGCAGAATCTCGTCGGTGCCAGCCAGTCTCTGTCGAACTTCCGGCGAGAGAAGGTAGTAACTGGACCCGGGCTCCGGTGTCGGGAACCCTGGGGAGCTGTTCCCACCGGAGGTGATCGTTTGACGGTGTTCCTGAAGCTCCCAGCGAAGAAGATCGTCCCGGAGACGGTACAGGTTAGCCACCGTCAAGCTGCTCGACTGGACGCTCGGGTTTATAGAGAGTACCGGTGATGATTCCGAATGCGGAGGCGGCATGGCTGACGCCAGGGCTTGGAGTTCCGATTTTAGCAACTCTTTGTCGGGCTTGTGCAGCTTGAAACGCTTCCGGCGACGCAGCAGAGACCCGTTCTCGAACATCGACAGCGCCGCTGGGTGCAGGGCCCAGTAGGCCCCCTTCCCTGGACGGTGAGGACCCCGAGGCACCTGGAATTAAACGGCACGGGTGCAGTTGGGTTGCTAAAGGTATCTGTGAAGGTCCAAGGTTTGAGGGATTTCGGGGATCGATGGGGCAGGCTCTTTTTGGGGTTGGTGTCGTGGTCGCTTTACACTCAAATTCTTACGGATCAGACGGATTCTTCTTATCAGTGGAGCATTTTCAGACTGCACTTATTTGACCGAAACTTCGACCAATCTATTCATCACATTTTTTCGATTAAAATGAGTCCAAACACGATACCATTACGGCCATTTGTACTCGTTTAATCCACGATAGAGTACAATCTCGATTATCCGAACTGGTCAGTAGAACCCGAGTGTTTTGTATGATGGTACAAATAATTATGCTCCGAATTATATCGTCTTTGGGCTTATTTTAATCGGAAAAATGTCGCGAATAAAAATTGACAATTTGTTGTTCATATTTTGTAAAGTTTAAAAAAAAACAATATTGCAAAGAGTAAAAATAAGAGTAAGAGTCAATTTTGAATCTTTTTTCGATTGAACTGTATACATTAATGAGGTTTGTAAAGAATTCAGATACATATGGTCGGTTCGAATAATAGAGGTTCCATTAAATTGTGAATTGAAGAAGCAAATATGCTTTGAATTACGTCGTGTTTGGACACTTTTTAATGGGAAAAATGTCGCGAATATTACAAGCAGTCTAAACTTTGTGAAACTTTGCATTAATATTTTGTAAAACTCCAAAAACCGTGTTAGGAAGAGTATAGAGACTAAGCGGCTGCAAGTATTGTTGTATATCGTGGATCGCGTTTACCAGAACGGAATGAAATATCGTTTCGAAAATACAGACGGAAGAGTAAAAATGGGGGAGGTCAATTGGTTTTTAAGGAACGAGAAAATTGAATTCGAGGAGCGAGAAACGACTCGGGTGCGTAATGCCACAATACTGCATCGGTTTTTGCTCTACGCTATAGCTCCCGACCATCTGTTTCGCACCTGCCTCGACCTAAATCGATGAGGAACACGATCGCCTCGCGGAAGAAGGATCACGAAATTGTTTTGTCTTCTATTTTCTTCCTCGCTTATACTTCCCGTTCGCAAAGTTTCCATTCGCGTGCGCGCGATACGCGTTTCTCTGTGTTACCCGCGATTCGATGCGTGCAATAATTGCTATCGCGAATCAATACTGCTGATTCTGTGCATCACGCTTACCACTCGGACACTTATCCACAGGCGCATACTCAAAGATTGCACACAAAGCTAATACACAAACTTTCCGATACAAATGCTTCAGAACATTAACATCGAACCTCGAATTGTCAATTGTAATACAAAAAAAATATATTATAATTAAAAATTATAACACAAAATGGTCAAACCTGATGACGTTCAACGTTTTTAATACGATAAGTGTCTATTTATTAAATTATACTTTCAACGATTTTAGGTTTCGTACAGAATCAATTAAACAAAAATTTATTTTTCAACTTATTTACCAGGAAGCAGGAAGCTTGGATATTTAATTATCACACACGGATATCGTAATGGTGTGATGGGTGATCATATTGTCCTTTTATCAGCATATTTCGCTTCATTAAAATAAATCATCACACAAGCCGATATTTTCGGAAAAAACAATTTCCGTAGCTCCATATCCACTCGAAAAGCAATAAATTATTGCTTACAGAAATTTCACGTCCATCATGCGATCTTTAAGATGGTATCAAGCGCAATTTCAATTTCAATCGACGGAAGATCTACAATTGCAAATTGGAAAACGGAAAAACGACTAATTAACGAACGGCGTTTCATCGAAACGATTAAAATACTTCCGACTAATAAATATCGGTGGATTAAAATTCTCTCGTTGGGTTTTTGCACACGTTCGCGATACGATCTTGGACAAATTGCATTCTACAAATGGAACTTCGTACTTGAGCGTGTAGATTTTATCGAATTATGTGTCCGTTTCGTTTGCCTGCGTTTTAAAGTGAAAGTGAACATGTATAAATACATAGTACACATCAAGCCGCCCAAAATGGCGGCGGTTCTTATTGACTGCCGGAAATTATGCGTTGCGGTGCTTTTTTTGGATCGATAACACAGATAGCAGATAAACTAACGAAAAAAGAACACGTTTAGGATAGTTTAGATGAGAGATTCCGTTGACATTTAACTTGTGGTCGCTGATTTATTTACCGGGTGTGCTGGAAATTATCGTCTATTAATTCTTAGTTTTCCTAAGTAATTTTATGCTCTCTTAAAATGAATCGTACAATTCAATGGCGAAGCAGAAATTGACCTCAAACTTTTTACTGCAATTTTCTTTTACAAAAAAAATTTTAGGTACAATAATTTTCGTGAGATCAATTTGAAAACATGAAAATTTTGAGAAACAGAAAAACTCCATTTTGTTATTTGAACAGCCAGAAAAACGTGAGAATCGACTGCCTCGTGGCTTGGATGGTTTTTAGGTGCAGCGTGTAAACAATGACTTCAAGTTAGAGAGGAAGAATCGTGATCCATCAATCATGTTCCCACTTTCTTTATCAACGCTTGGATCTTGCGGTTACTAAGCGGAAAAGAATTACGCCCTCTCTCTGTATCATCGCCATTGTTTCCTAATATTTTGTGTTTACGATGGCATCGGAGACCTAGCTTTGTTATCCAAGAATTAGTTCAAGAGGAACGTAATCGTTAAATAGCATTACGTAATAATTAATCATTTTTAATCGGTACTAAATACCTGCAAAATGGAAAATAATTTTGCCACAATCTTGGAATCTCAAAAAATTAATAACAAAATATTCGAGTTCCGCACAATTAATATCGGAGACATGCTTTTTTTAGCCTATTAGAGGGTCAAGAACCCCAACTATCGTGAGAAAGACTAATGGCTTCTAACATGCGACCAAATTTTGTCGGCCATTTTTAATAGTCTCGGCGAAAACGGACGGCTGCATTTTTATTAAACCACTGATTTACAAATATATGAACTTTTCGTTTCGCTGCACTAACAATTCGTTAAATTGTACTTGAACACTCCAAAATTTTAACTTCACTTCAACTTTAAATTTTTTATTTTACAATCTTTGCAATTTTTACACTCTTCGATAGATTAAACAAGAGAACAAAAATGAGATAACATCCGTGGGAAAATATTGATGAAATAACTGAATACTGAAAGATAGACGACTATAATGTACTATACTAAAAACTAAATGAACAGGAAATTACTAGCTAGATCCTGCATCTATCCGCAGTCTTTGATAGATTAAGATGACCGATTACAAAAAATAGACTGCCGAAACAGAATAAAGTAGTAGGAGCACACAAGCCAGCGTAATAAATTCCGAATGGGTTAAGATAGATTAACATTCACTTAAAATTCAAGCCAAAAGAAACCAAACAAAATAAAAATCAATAGATTTGTGAATGAATTAAATACGGAGTAAGAATAAGAGAACAAAAATCGACACAGAGAGAGAGAGAGAGAGAGAGAGAGAGAGAGAGAGAGAGAGAGAGATGGAGATAACTTGATATCTACGCACTTCGCACTTCGCGCTACTCTCTTCGCACTTTATTTGTGAAACTTTCTCAAACGGATAGAAACAAAATAATATAAACCTACATATCAATCATTTCATAGATTAAGATAGATTAACACTCAATCTCGCGAGAAAATTAAACGGAAAGAAGCCAACCAAATTGGAAATCTACTTGCAATTACCTATTGATGCAAACACAGAATAAAGGAATACTAATCGACACAGAGATTAGATAGATTGAGATAGATTAACACCTAAGGTTGCTTGAAAACCAATCCAAAAGAAACGAAACAAATTGAAAATCTACTTGCAACAAACAGAATCGAACTCACAATAAAAAGATCCACATCGTGGCATAGATTAGATAGATTAAAACATATTAAAGCCCATCTGTAGAACAATAGAAAGCTCTCCAACTCAGAATCTCCCTAACCATCAATTACCCCAATGACAGATTAAAAATCCTAACTGATAGATTATGCTGGATCTCGCCCAATCTATCAGCTCTCCAACAACTCGTACAGCAAATATTGACACAGAATCGAACCGGCACATTCTACCGCACGCACTCCCCTCGTCGATAAATCAACAAAGATCTTACAAACCTTGATGAAGCAGTCATTAAAAGACAGATTGTGCCTCAGCGAATTCTGCCATCTTCTCGTGTCCTTCCGATAGTAGGGGAACCGGTCCGCGATAAACTTGTAGATCTCTGCCAAAGGTAGCATCTTGTCCCTGGACGACCAGATCGCCATCGCTGTCAACGAGATGTACGAGTAGGGCGGCTTCTGGTCGCCGTAGGTATCCCTCGACGGTCGAGGCATCTTTCGCACCTCTTCTTATTCTTCGCCTTACAACTAGATCACTTCCGGTTGGACGGCCTCCGGTCTGCTCGTCGACGTTGATTCGCGTCGAGCACGGATTTCCGTCACATTTTCTCATTGCATTTCAATCGAGCACCTCGAAACGATCGTTGAATCGACGAGGACCGTGAGCTTGATCACTTGGAATTGCGGAGGGACATTTTAACGCTTGGCGATGGGCCCTGGGACATCCTGCGGCCTGGAATCATAGTAATTGTTTCCGCTTTTTTTATTTGAGGTCGCTTTAAGTGGTGATTGAGATAGAAAGTGGTAATTTTGGTCATTTTTGGGGTCTTTGCGGGGTTGAAAGTTTGTTTTGTATTAGTCAGACAGCGAGCACTTTGTACGAAATATGGTAAAAATGGTCAAACAATGAGCAGTGCGTATCAAATATATTAATAATGGACAAAGTAGTAAAGACTTCCTACGAAATACATTGAAAATGGCAAGATAGTGAACACTTTGTATGAAATATGGTTAAAATGGGAAAATGATGAACATTTTGTACCAGATACATATATTAAAAATGGAAAAACTAATGTTTGCAGCAAACATGTTGAGAATGATCAGATAATGGACGTTTTGTACATAAACGCATGAAATTTGTTGCAAATGGTCAGATAGTGAACACTTTCTGCCAAATAAATTAAAAATTAACGAAATGAGACATGCGGGAAAATTGATGACGTTTATTATGCTACAGACTGACAAACACGTAATAAAATTCACGAGGGTTGGTCCGCTGAGGTCGGCACTGTCATCATTTTATGGGAAACCTAACACCATTCCGATTAACGACGGGGGCCATGGCTTTATAGCTTCACCAATTTCCAAGGTCTTTATTATCCGATCTGTCCCGAGTCTATCATTCGTTTAGGCCAACAATGATCTGCAACAAACGCCTATCAGCTATTTGAAGTGACTTGAATTAAATCTCTTTTTACATAAAATGGCATTTTCCGCTTTGATGCATTTTTGAAGGAGCATTAGGTAAACTTACATGCTTTTGTACCTCTTTAACAGTACATAAACATTTTAAAAATCTTATATTACTTCTGGAACGGCGTCAGGGATCGCTCCTTACAAGGAAAGACAACATTCTTGGGACACCCTGTAGACGGTACACCGCAAACTCAAACAATTTTTAATCATTTGTGTTGCTTCTCCTGAAAACATGATCTGAACCTTCTTCGGAAGACAATCACTATAATTTTAACGGTGAAAACGTATAAAAATTCACGCGAATGTAGGCCGAGCGTATACAAACAAGCTTACAAAGTTTCGCGAAGATGTGGGCATTCGCACAAGTGCGAAAAAAATCCCGGAGAATTGGGGAAAGCTGGAGGGAGAATGATAATTATTAATTTCAGGAGTATAGCAATGAGAAAAAAAGAAAAGAAAATGGTGAACGCGCAAGAAAAAAGCATGCATGTGAAATCGTTCTTCTCGACCATCGGTCGTTTCGACGACGACGCCGATGGAAACGGCTGTTGCCAGTGACTGACACGATAATTGGCAACTGACACACTCTGTGCACATTATTTCTCACAAATCATGTTCCTGAATTGTACGTTCCAGGGCCCGTAATTTCTATATCGGTGCGCTTGTAAATGCAATGAAGTGGCCGAAAACAAGGAAAAAACGAGTTCCGCTTCGTTCAATTAATGATTGTTTAACTGTATTCGTGCGTGCCGCGGTGTTTATTTGTGCACGATTAATCGCAGAAGTCGGCCATCTTGGATATTAAGCGGAGCTCGAATATTATAAAATGATATGCTTGCAAATTGAAATTGGTTTATTTCGTGAACTGTAGTAAGATGAATTGATGGACGCTCATTGTAAATTGATCTTGATTTAAGTTCCAATTCCGCCATCTTGAATATCGAGCGAAGCTCGTGTAGAATCTTGCGAATTAGAAAGATTTTTAACGAACTTGGTACATTTTGTGAGATAAATTATTAGGTCCGTGTTGTAAATAAATGTTGGTTTACTTGTTTCAGATGGTCGAACATTTCTACGATCAACTGATGCAAAATGCGGCCGCCATATTGGAAAAAGAGAGAAATATATTGCAGTCGCGAGGACTGTGTGACGGATAATAATTCTGACATATCGATTAACATCTACACAACTAATATTTTACTTACAAATTTTTTTAACGATTCTACTATATCTAAAGGAAGATTAATAATTTTCTTCTGCATAACAATCTCGAAAGAAGTTATTAAATCATGCTACTCGAGATAATTTAATAAGTTACGTTTGTAATTGCTGTTGTTAATGAAAAATTGATCCCTGCAAGTCTTTAGTTGTTAATTTTTGGTTCTCAAAAAAAATATTGAATCATTGAAAGACCTATTTATTATCCTCAACTAAAATAAAATAAAAGAGCTTGGTTTAGAATTCATGTGTGTTTTATAAATAATAATGTAATATTATATCACTGAAGATCTGTAAAGGATTGTTTTATTATTAGAAGATAATGATCGAATAGTTGCGTGATGGATTTGTTCGGACACTCGAACAGCATTCGCCTAAACCGCGTAATCCCTTCGGTAGCCTAAAAGGATTATGTCAGGATAAGTTACGCAGAGGTCAGATTTAAAGCAGATTAGGTTATGTTAGGCGAAGATAGGGTCGGCCAGGAGATAGGGACCCTTATAAACTGAATATCCGGTTTTAACTTGGCTGTCTGTGTAAGTCTTTCGCTGAAGTAGGTCAACAAAGACTGACACCGTGTGTAGAAACACACACACACACACACAAACACACATTGTAGACGACTGAAGGAAGCCTAATCCCTTTTTAATTTAGGTCCACAGCAGAAACCATTTTCCTATTTATTTTTCAAAGTTAACTTGATCCATAGTATTCAATAATTAAAATTCACTTAATTCACATTCTCAACAACTATTAGACAAATTTAAATGAATCTACAAATTTTTGACTAATAAAATAAAAAATGATTAGCATCTATTCTACAACATTTAATAAACATGATATTGCTAGTAGATATCTTTCCTGTATTATCAACGAAAAGTTTGAAGAATCGATTTTAATGTTGTAAAAATTATTCTACATGTTCTAATTATTTAATACTCAGTTTTATAGTGATTTAAAATAATCCGAGGATAATTGTATGACCAAAGAAGTTTAAATAGATAATTTTTAATATTTGTTTAACCGAGAACTTGAAGATTTAGATATTAAATAATCCCTGACTATTTTTAAACTGCAAATGTTTATGTAAATTGTTGAATCTTCAGATTTGATGAGTCCTCGCATTTCAGAGCCAATTAATCGAATCAATAATGTTTTAAAATTTGTTTATCCAATAGTTTCAAGATTTAAATGACCTCCGACCATTTTTAGACTGCAAATGTTTATGTAAATTGTTCAATTTTCAGATTTAGCGTGTCCTCGCACTTCCGAGAGTTGTTTAATAGCATTGAAGAGTTAATTGTTATAAAACAGTAGTCAATAGAACGATTTCAGCGAGGCTTCGTATAAAATCATTTAGGGTAACGACGAGTGGTGACGTTTACGATTATTCAGGGTGTTTTGAGTCCTTTTAAAAAGCTGTCATCAGCCGGAAACGGGTTCCGTGCACCAAGTTCAAACAATACGGCGAAAAACTGTGACGAATCGCACGAGTGACGACCTCGTTTTTGCAACATCACGTACCGCGGAAAAAAATGGACCGTTGCGAATTTCTATGCATTAATTGGACTCTACTTAATGCACCAATTAGTTCATCGTGCTCTCGATGCGATTTGGAATTACATTGATCGCTGAACACCACCACAAACTTAATGCAAAACAATCAATCCGTGAGCTTGATCAAATTTTATTTTCAAATCGTCTCAAATATCTTTGATTAGA
The DNA here is from genome assembly GCA_028454255.1 of Halictus ligatus. NCBI lineage: Eukaryota > Metazoa > Arthropoda > Insecta > Hymenoptera > Halictidae > Halictus > Halictus ligatus. The sequence continues at coordinate 11,711,362 of CM052135.1, read as the reverse complement.
TAAAAAGCAATTCGTTGCATTTTAATTCATTATAGATGAGCCAAATCAACCCTCCCTATAATTCATTCGTGAAAATGTCGAAGAAGTTATTACTGGAAGTAAAACCATTTTCGAAATTTTTCAATTAATTTGTAATTTAATATAAGATACGTATTGCTATTATAACTGCTTTTTATTAATCGTTAACATATCATCCAGAAGCTATTATTCACTCAATTTTATGCAAACTTTTTATGCACAGTTCTATTTGGCTGTAGTAGTGAAATAACTAGTTTATGTGACTATCTTATTTAAATAACCAGTTCATCCGACTGCAGTATCAAAAAACGCAGTTTCCAAACGGAAACGGTAAAAATTTATGATTTGCATTAAATGTACAGGTGTCCAGGATGACCAAACTTCCTTTAAAAATACTGGCATAGTAATTACACACTCAGAACTGTCTACTGCACTTGTTACCATATCAACATTTATGCAATTTAACGCCAAGTTTACCAGACCAGTCAAAATAACTGGTTTCAGATTTCCTATTTAACAAATTCTAATATTATACAGACTGTTTCGTGAAAAATCATTGAATAAATTTCCTTATCTTGACACACACTAATTGCAACATTCGTTACAGTACAAACAGACTGCGAATCTTTGTGAAAAATAAAAATATTCCGCATTAATTGCAAACAGTAGCCACCCGTCTCATTCTTTCTTGAATAATTTCGCTCATTTCTTAAACTTTTTATTCCTTTACATTTCGCACATACATTTTCGTAATGAGTGCATAAAAACAACTGTAGTACTTATGAATAAGTATTAACATTTAATCGTTTTTCTGTTTTAAATGTAGACTGATCATTTTTGTCATGAAAATAAACGAAACCCACGGTCTAATTATGAATAAAAATATCGAGAATTAATAGTCTCACTGTGAGAAATGGCAGCTCATCATTTTCGTTACAAATGCACAAGATTCCCATAAAATTCATCCAAATATAAATAAACACAGCCCTCTCATTCTCATTAAAGCAATAATCAGGAGCCAGTAGCTCCCATAACTCATTAATCCCATCATCAACATTATTGCTTCACGAAAATCTCATAAATTCATTTTACAACACACAAAATTTCATCAAATCGTAATCAAAACGATCATGCCATCAATTTCTCCGTTTATGTCCCACCAAGCATCGTAGCCATAATCCTCAATAGTCTCCGACGGACACGCAGTTGGTCGATCATACGAGCCATTTGTGCCTCGACGAATAAACAAACCGATAAAAATTCAAGAATCATTAACATTTACATGGAAGACCCACGGAGAACCTCCTCTGCAAACGTGGTAATCATCGTATTAATTAAACCTCTTTTTCAGAACGTTGCAATCGATGATGTCATTCAATCGATAATCTCACGGCTTCATTTATCATTTTTCCTAACGCTAGGCGACCATAAATCAATGTAATCAAACGATGCTAATTTGAAACACGAAGTTAATCAATTTATGCGTCGTGTGTTATAAAAATGGATAAACAAAATCAAAAAGCTATATTCCTTTTCGAATTAATTAACTAGGATACTTAAAAAAAAGACAACAGCAATTCATAGTGCAAGAGGATTGTTTAATATCACAAAATTCAAATATGTCACTCTTCAATTTTATAAAAAACTGATTGTGCAGCATCGAATCTATTTTTTCAGGTACTTTCTACAGACCACTATAATTAATATTAATAGTGTTTCGGATGAATTCAGAATTAAACCCAATTTTGTGGTAGTTCTCGTGGATTCATTTATTATTAACAGTCTTTCGGTCTTAATGCTCTCATTCATTCGGTATAATCACAAGATTCAAATATGCCAATCTGCCACTTTTCAAAAAGATCGATTATTGCAGGTTAACCATCTTTTAAGGTACTTCGGTTAGGCCGACCAAATATTCTTTTCATCATTCCAAACGTCCCCACTAAATACAGAAACGGTTTTCGAGCCCGGGTCACAACCGACCCGGCCACCGCAAGCGACGTCCGCACGGTTTTCCGGTCGCGGAAAGTTACCTGGCGACGTCGTTCATAGGTCATTAATTCACCGAGTCGACGAATGATTGATTGTTCGTCACGATCCGTCCGGTTCTGTTTGCGGATGCAAATCGCCCGGGCTTTTAATCATGCTTCGCTGTGAGACGCGACGGCTAATCGCCGCGAAACAAGTCCCGGCCGGTTATTAAGTTAACCCGCACCTACCTGCCGTGTCGGGAGGAATTCTTCGGAACTCGTTCCCGCAAGTTATCCCCAGCAGCCGACTCACTGAATCTCGTTTTACTGCGAACTGCCGGCCCGGCGAGTCTCATAAACCTTTTTTTTTCCCCAACCGGAGTCTCGTCCTTGGATCACTATAACGCTCACCGTCGCTTACAACCTTTTCAAACGGTCCCAAACATCACGATACAGTCCTCCTACTGCCCGCAAACCTCATCGAACAGAAGCAAATTTCATTGGGAATCTCCAGACGCCGCGAAGACCCTCAAACTCCTTCAAACTCCGCCTCAAACTCTGTCCAACCTCACTGAACCGTCAACAACTGGTCTTGGGGCTCGGATTTGTACTCGCGGAGCCCCGAAACTCCACGATAACTGTCTCAACTTGGTCCCCAAACAACCTCGAACTTCGTCAAACTCGGCTAAAATTGGTTAAACTTGGTCAAACTCGTTCAAACTTCATGGAACATCGTCCTCTTCGATCCCATCCTCGTGGAAACTACGATTGCCCACTAGATACACACAGCACGGGGTCCAAGAAAAAGAAGGCGTGTCCTTGGCGAGTCTACAGCAACCCCCGTGGTCCTCGAAATGTACAATCCTCAGGATCCAACGAAAATCTTCGGAACTTTGACGGTTGTTGAATGTTTGGTGGTAATTTGCACTTTCAGATTTTTCGGGGAGTGAATTGTAGGCACTGAATCAGGCTTCTGTTGGTTTTTCTCGGCGAGGATCGCGTCCAAGGACGACGGGGAAACGCACGCGGCCGGAAACCGAGAAAAACCGGAAAGGAATAGGAAAATCGAGCAACCAGCGCCGCGTCTCCAGGGACACTGCGCTCGAACGATACCCACACTACCGATGCGCCTGTTTCCCCCCCAGCCCCGACGGCCACGGCACCGTCTGCCACGCGGTTGGCTCGCAACGGCCCCGCCCACAGCGCCGTACTCGACGCACGGCTCGAGTGGGCGGCGCCTGCCCCCTCCACGCTCTCCCTACCCCAATTTCCTGCCACGGTAGGTCTTCCAGCGGTCTGCGAGGCTCCGTCGTCGCACCGTTTCGCCTCCTCTGTCGTCAAATCACCGGTTTGTTAACATTGCTTTCGTTAGGCATTGAAAGTCGATGATTTGGACCTGTTGGTGACAATGCTCCAGCCGGACACGCACGCAGGATTGGCAGATGAGCACTGAATGCTGGGTTTCGTTGGTTTATGCTGTCCGATTTTGATGGGTACTTTGGGTAAACGATTTCAGGTGGATGCTTTGAATGTGGGAATGTGCAGGGTGTTTTTCGTAATTGGGGGCCATGGGTTGATTAGGGGTTTTGGTGGTGGATCTTGAATGGTGTAATGCGAGAGGTTACCATGTTGTAATTTTTTGGGAAAAGGTGAATTTTGATGGATTGGTTTATTGTATGTTGGTAAAGAATGTAATTTGTTCCTTTGTAGCGTGACAATTTGTGATTGTGGTTTAACGGTTTGTTCTTGGAATTTGTAGAAGAGTTATGGATTTTTGAGGGGCTTTTGTTAATGTTTATTTTAAGGGTTCATTCTTGTACTTTTCAGAATAATTCTGAATTTCTTAGTATTATAGAATTCTGTTCTTGGGGTGTTTCTATCGGATCTTGTTAAATAAATTTTGCTATTACACGATGTAACAATGCGATGTTACTTATGAAATCGATACACAATTTTATTGTAGTAATTTTCGGAAGAGTTCTACTTTTTGGGGAATACTTTTAGTATATACTATCAAATGGAGAAACTCTTCTGTTTATAATATAATTATTTAACTTCATGACCAATTGCTGAGTAGATTAAGTGTGAATAAACATTGGTACTACACTTGGTTATTGACTAACGCATTTTTTTTATGGCAAGGGATTGTCAAAATAAACTAAACGTTATTCAAAATCATTGTAATTAATACTGACTTTAATTTGAAAGTTAGATATTTAATAAGTGGATATGAAATACTTATATCCACCTTGTAATTGTGTGTTTTTGCAAAAGCGGTTTGTTCTTTATGAAAAAGAACTTTTTAAACCAGTCTTTTGCTACGAGAATTAAATAAACATTTATTACACCAAGAATAGGTATAATCAGCTTAAATGTATTTGTAACAATAGTAAGTCTGTCTATGTGCTTTTTTGTTTTAGTCTTTAAACAATATGTTGACTATGTTTACTATTTACGATAGTAAACGTTCTGGAAAATGCTAAAATTTTTTAAATATTGAAAATGGAAATATTTCTAGTTATGTGTATAATTAGATGATGTGCAGAAACATATTTGATACACTTTTTAGTTGTAGATAAAAACTCAAAAACTGTTCTTTGTATAAATAAATACAGTTTTTTATGCTTTAGTAGAACCTTTGTAGTTGCTGCAGAGCTTCTTTGCATTTTTGTTTAAATATTATACATTGATTTAGGCGATTAGGTACATATTAAAGCGTAAATCGAATTGTTACTAATATTACACAATAATTATTCAATCCTTCACGCAAAACTAGGTGAGATTTCGCACAATCGTTATTTTAATTTTTTTAATATTATTAGTCAGTGCATCATCTCAGAAATAATCAATCATCACAAAATAATTTCACAAAGATCATCATGCAATAAGTATGATAAAAAGCCAATGTTTATGTGAAGTGTAATAGACAGTATTGATTGAATAATGGGTTGAAAAAAGAAACAAGGAATAGAAGCGTTCTTCTACTTCAGCTATTATCATCATTTTGCATGACCACACGAACAAATGATAAATTTCCTTGATGCACAAAATAATGACAGGTTCCAAGAAAAAGTTCAACAAACTTCAGTGCATACGTTATTTTCCTCTACATACGTATGTATCTAGAATACTGATCTATTCATGAAGACTCAGGAATACCATGCCTTGGCTTCATACCCAAGTTTTATTTGTCTCTCCCTCAAATATCCTACACAATAAAAAAAGACACGATCGGTTTGTTTCGAAAAGTTTAGAAGAAAAAATTCACCATAACCCAACACTGAACAAAAATTGATTTTACTATCAGAATTTTGGGTGTATTCGAATTAGCACAAGAATTGTAGAAAATTTCTCTTCATAGGTAGCTTTCCTTCAAATATAAAACAAAGTCAAAAATCGAAAAATTTCTCTATATTCAAAACTGACTTCAATTTCGAAATATACCCAACATTTAATTTTTTCGCTCACATAATTTTCTCTCCCTTAATAAAATCCCAAAATGCAAAAACAATCCCACGAAAGCAGCAACAAAAGCGCCCACCATTCTCTGAAAAACCATATCACAGCCCTCTCCATCAAAAGTCGATCAGTCTCGGAATCGTTAAGGAGCTCCGCATCTCCGTATTTTTACGGGCGTCAGTCCGGAGAAAGAGAGAGAGAGAGAGAGAGAGAGAGAGAGAGAGAGAGAGAGCCAAGGTGTTAATAAATCCCGGCCCACACGAAAGGGAACACACATCCAACAAATCATGTACAAAAGACGATGAACGTATTTTCTGCCGGCCCGTAAGTCCTTCGATTACGCGCATATTCAATCTCGTGATCCGACTAATCCTTCCCTCGTCGGCGCAAAAACACACATTCGGCCCCCACTCTCTTCACCGTCCACTCGAATCGCGTCCAGGGGCATCTCCGCCCCTTTTCCTCCCCTTCCCCGCCCATCCTGCCCCGGAGCCGCTCACCGTTAATTATTTTTGGTCGCGCCTCTAGCCCGCTGGCCCCCTCGCCCGCGCGTCCGGCTGCCGGCTCTGTGGGCGTGGCTCACGGCCAATTAGCGTGTAGCGTTCCCTGCGCCGGCACGTGGGGGGCCGCGCTACAGCGGCCTGGGACTCCGATTGGTCGTAGGCGTGGCCAAGGAATGTCGGAAGACCGAGTCAGCAGGTCTCGGCCGGAGTTAAACCATAAAAAGTTACGCGATGATGATGACGGGGACGCAACGGGAGATGGGAACGGCGGCAACAAGCGTTCTCTCTCGTTCTCGCTTGGGAAACCAGCACCGCCCCGGCGAAACGGTAGCAACCACGCGCGAAATATTTTGATCGATCGTCGCCCGGACTCGGACGGCACGTCGTTAACCGGACCGACGAAGGAGACGACGACTGGGTCCATTCCAACCCCTGATCATCACGGTTTCTGGATATTGAGTTTGAGGTGAATAGCGTGTAATGGTATATAGGGTCAGATTGAGGGGATTATGGGGATGATTGAGCAGTGAGGTAAATTGGTTTAATTGGATTTTTGGAAGGGAAGTTTCGGAGATTGAGTGAGACATTAGACTGTGGTTTTTTTAGAGAATGTTGAGATGATTTTGTTAGTGTTCTTTGACTGCTAGTAGATTTTTTGCATTTGACCTGATAAGTAAACAATTTTGATTGAGTTGGGGATTGTTTTTAAGTTAGATTAATAAATTGAGTAAGATATTATAATTATACTTAAAGAATTTTATTTGGATTTTGGATGATTTTTTTATTTTTGAATTGAGAAATTAAGTGGGGTATTAAATTACGCTATTTGAAGCACATTGGTGGAAAATTTTTAATGAAACAGAAGATAAATCTCTAACGAAGAGAGATCTCTAAAGAAGATAACTCTAGCATTAATTTTAATATCAATGAGTACTATCAATGATTTAGCAATTTATACGTGACACAACTTTTGGTTTTAAATTCGAAAACATTTCACAATGAGAATATTGAATAAACAATTTTAAACTAAGAGTCTAAACAGTTTTAAACTAAGTTATTTTTATAGATATGTACAATTGATAATCAATTCATATTAGCATAAAAAATAACACTAAAATAACACTTCATTCATTTCTTCACCACAATTCAAATTAACAAGCGTATGTTGCATAATGTATAAAGCTACATTAAAATTTTTTAGACAAATTAACAAATCTGAGAACTGAAAAGAAAGAAAGAAAACATCCCAGAATAGCTAAAAGAAAAAAAATAGAGAAAAATTTTTCTCTTTTCTTGATCTTTTTTTACACAACGGGACCAAAAATGGTACTAACTCACTCGAAACAATTTTCCAAAAATTGAACAATCTTTTAAACTCCAAAAAACCAATAAACTACAATTCCCATTGCATTTCTAAGAAACAAGAATCGTCACGCAGCGAAAGATAGCCGGTTGCCCGGTTATTCCGATCTTAGAATGATCCCGACACGGTACAACAAGAGGAAGCATCATCTAGTAACAAATTACGTTCGGTGCGATTTCAATATCGTTAAAAAGCCGGTTCCCATCCTGCAAACAATTTATCCACGCCGATCAGCCGGCCGACGTGATAATCCGGCTCCGCCGGTCCACTTAGGCTTTCACCTGCCGAGCTGTTTAGCATATGCATTCATCCACAATAGCCTTGGACTGTACCAAAACGAGTACCAGCACCGACGATCATAGTTAATGCACCGATCGGTAGCGGTGTGCCCTAACTTCCGACCGTTTATCCGCAGATCTGCTCGTCCATCCGTCTTTTTGCGCAAAGCTGCCAGCCAATTCGACGAATTCAATAACTCCGGTGTCCCGTGCTCTCGAGCAACGACCTTGCCCCTCCCCCTCGCCGACCCGTCATCCCCGCCATCGACCGCTGGAGCGCGTCGATTGGTCGAGAGGCATGGCGGCCACACATAAAGGTGTGGTTAGGGTACGCGAAACGTTTGGGAGAGCGCTAAAACCCATGGACGTGGTGTCACGCTCCAGAGAACCGGATCGGCGAGCCGCACATGGGATTATGCGAACCAGGACCAGCCCCTAACTGCTGCACGGGCCCCAACGAGGAAAGCGAGTTATTGTTTCTTCGTATTGATTCTGCCAGAGCGATTTGCTCGATCGTCAGCATTCTGTGAGAGATTCTTTGATGCTTTGGGATCTTGTTGATGTAAGATTTTAGATATTTATGGTGATAGTGGTTTGGGGATGGAAACCATGGGATTGGCGTTCTGCAAGTGTCCACTTTTCTGACACCTGACTTGAATAGAAACTAGAGCGCCCTATTACATGCTTTATCCAATTCAAAGTAAAATGAAAATTCTATGTAAAATGTTACTTAATATAGTAGCAGGAAGAATATAATATAATAGAAGGAAGTATTTCAACTATTCTTTGATGGATTCGGAGATATTGATTATTTGTTGTTTGCAGTTGAAAATTATTCGTTCCGTTTTGGTCGCAAAATGCAATGCAAACAGCGGCAAGAAATATTTGCTGTGTGAAAGTTGGATTTTCCACCGCTGGCGGCATTCGTGCAAAGATCCGCAAACAGATAAGCAAATTTTATCGGTGGACGCTTGTATACAAGAACATAAAATACCTAGGAATCTATGACTTTATTAGATTACATTTTTTTTATAATTTGTTACCGATTTGTTTCCTACGCAATTAGATAATCGTTATATTTGGATTTTGAGTATGTTATCGTTGATATATTTAATGGGAAAAGTACCTAGCATAAAGAGTATTTCTTTAGCTTCTATTCGGCCCCAAAGATTACCATTTATTATTCAAGTACAAATTATTCTTACCGTGTATCCCATAAGACACAGTATAAATTCCTGTAGGGATCATCTGGTGCTGAAAATCTCAAAATAGAGCCACTTGAAGTAATGGAAAAACGCTCAAACTGTTATCCAAATGTTACCATCAGGAGGTAATTTATCGACTGTGATAGATCGCCCCACGTGGAACAACAAAGGATAACCTTCTGCGTAGATAAGTTACCATCCAATGCACCGAATGTCGGTAACGTTTGTCTAACAGTTTGAACATTTTGCTGCTACGCGAAATGGCGCTGTACGGACATTTAAACACAGCAGATGATTCTTGCCGGAATTTATATAGTGTCTTATGGGAACAGCAGTAATAATCATGTGCGCTTTACATAACTAATTTAAAATATTAATAAAAACATGGTAGAAACAATTGCACGGACGAGGTATAGGAATAGAGGAATCGACATATGGGGTTTCGTGTCTCAGACACGACAATCGTTTTCTTAAACCGTTCAATCTGACAAACAATACATGTTGGAATTAGATTCACGAAAACGTGATCAAATCTGATTAGATACATACGGACTGTTATTGCACTAGCTGGTACATAGTTAAATCTTCGTCATACTTGGAGTTTGAGTATGTTACCGTTAACATATTTAATGGGAAATGTACCCAGCACAAAGAGTATTTCTTTAGCTTTCATTCGAACTCTCGAAGATTAAAATATTACCATACCAATGTGTTAAAATATTATTTATTATTTAAGAGCCAATAATCCCTGCCACTTTTCCTCTAAGACATAGTGTACATTCTGGCAAGAAATCATCTGCTCTTGAAAAATCTCAAAATAGCGCCATTTGACGTAGTGGCAAAACGCTCAAACTGTTAGCCAAATGTTACCATGAGGGGGTAATTTACCGACTGTGATAGATCACCCCACGTGGAACAACAGAGGATAATCTTCTGCGTAGATAAGTTACCATCAAATGCACCGACTGTCGGTAACGTTTGTCTAACAGTTTGAGCGTTTTGCTGCTACGCGGAATGGCGCTGTACGGACATTTACACACAGCAGATGATTCTTGCCGGAATTTATATAGTGTCTTATGGGGACATCGGTAATATTCATTTGCGCCATACTTAACTAATTTAAAATATTTATAAAAGCATGGTACATATAATAGTAAAAAATGCAATAAACTTCCTACAAATATTTTGCGATATTGAGAACATAGTAGAAGTGACATCATAAATAAAAACGTTATATAGAAATTTCTAGACACTTCCATCGGCCAATAGTCTTCGAAATTAAATCGAATTTAATTGTTTCTCTGATTTAATTAATTCATTGACGAGGAATAATAATACAAAATTTTGCAGGAAAATATTTTCCATCTCTGAAAGTTCACTCGTACAGAAAATCTCACATAATTTTTTTTTTTATTTTTATTCTTTTATTATGGTTTTACGTCGCATCAACTGCATGGTTATTAGTGACGAACAGGTGTATCATTATAGTATAACTTCCTGGATTTTCGATTCCTTAATAAATTCCAGTAGATCTTTTATTTTATCTTCGTCAAGATTCTCTTTTAGTGTTCTTCCTATTTTTAATCTTTCTCGTAGTGTATTGCATTTTAGGCAAGATAATATCAGGTGGTTAATTGATGTTGATATGTTGCATGTTTCACATGTTTGTACTGGACCCTTTGTTATCAGGGACGTGTGTGTTCCCTTAATGTGGTCTATTTTAATTTTGGATAGGGTAACTTGATCCCTCCGTTTTAGGACTTGCCTTATTTCTTAATCTTCAAAAAAGGAGTCATAGATATTTTTGGAGTGTGCAGAGGCTAGTCGTTTCCATTCCAGATCCCATTGGTGCATCAGATCTCTTTTAGCTTCTTTAATCAGGTCTCCCATGGAGGTATCGATGGGTTGACTGTCCATGGTTGGAGAATTAGCCGCTTGCTTAGCGGCCTCATCAGCTTCTTCGCTTCCCGGGATCCCAGCATGTCCTGGTATCCATATCAGAGTTACCCATCCACCGGTGTTGGTGATTTCGTGGTACGTTTCGAATATTTGCAGGATAGTATGATTGTTGGAGGAAAGGTTTTGTAGTGCAATAATTGCACTTTTGGAGTCGGAGGGGATAATCGTTTGTCTATATGCGTTTTCGTATGCAATTTGGATGGCATGTTTAATAGCTATGAGTTCTGCTGTGAATATTGAAGTGTTGTTTGGGAGTTTATAACTGTGAATAGCATATGGAGTAATAACTGCATATCCTGTTCCCGTTTCTGTCTTCGATCCATCTGTGTAAATTTGGGTATAGCCCTTATACTTTTCGATCATTTCCATTCACATAAATTAATTTCCATCAAATGTGAAATCATTTGTCAAACAATTCTACTCACAATTGCATTGGTCGTACATGTTCTAAGAGATTGCTAATTTCAGAATATGATTTTCGAACGAAAATTCGCATTAAATATTTTAGTGGAACAACAGAAAAGAACGGACAGGTTTGTTCGACGCAGAGTTTCATTAAAAGATTGATGACGGCGCCAGGGCGCCGAGGGAAAAGCGCAAACTGTAACGGCCGCATAATGACCGATAACGTCGAATAATTATTTTAATGAGGTGAAGTGTAGCAAATTAGTTTCAAACACGTTCGGCAACGCAGCACCGCGGCACCTCTGCTACGCCAGACTTTCTCTTCTGTCCACATGCCTCACGACTATGTAAACTTCACCGGGGGTTTATAAATACTGTGCACTTCTCCGCACGCTAATTAATTACCCTCCACTGTTGCCGAACGCAACGTAGCCCTGTGTGACTTAATCAATTCGCACCTGAAAAACGTACCTTTCCTGATGGAAAGTTGCTCGAACATCCCCGATCGACAGATTTCACTTTCCGCATATAGTAAGTTAAAAATTTCGGACAGCAACGAAGCTCGTGTTCCCCGTAATAAATTAGTTTAACAACAATGAAGCCTATATTTTCTTAATAAAATTTCTTTATTTCTTTATTTACGGAGTCATTTTCGTTTGAATGCATTCATTTAATAGTAATAAAGCCTACTTTCCTTATGAGAAATTGATTTAATATCTATTTTGTATGTAGATTATGTCTAAAACATTATCTACAATCATAAATCAAATTCCGAACCTGTTACTAGAACAATTTAATTTGTGTTTCACTTCAATGCGTTGCAATTGCGATATAAAATTTTTATGCACCATAAATTTCCATTGATGCAGAAAGATTATCATAAAGTTTCAGAGCAGGTACACGGCTGTAGTGAATTCATGTTTCGCGCCAGGAATATCCCAGGATTCCATTCGATCGTGAAATAAAAGCGCACGGCAACGGAATATATATTCATTTTAATAACGAATTTATACAAATGCCCGCGAGTCGATCCTGGATATCTCGAATTACGGATACTTCCAATTCCAAATCGATAGCAGTATTAATCGGGCGTTACGGCGAACGGTCGCCTAATCAGCCGCCATCGGAATCACCGATTTTCCGGGAGAGGTTTTATACATTTATTTCAACCGTTTTGCTTTCTTTAATCACTGCCTCCTAAATATGTAAACTGCTTCCAGGCCAGAGATACCTTTGAACTTCTCTTATCAGAACTGGTTGGTCACGGGGAAGCCTTTTGAATTTCCCGCGCTGCGTCCCCGTTGCGATTTTTATTTCAAACACGAGTTTCTTGCGGTTATAAATTCAATACAAACCGATGAAACATATTTTCTTGTATTTATTCATTCAGTTGATGTTAAGTTTATTTAAACGTATGTTGTTTAGCCTTTTAAGTGTACCGATAACTAAGAAATAATAATTAATTAATATTAATATTAATAAATATAATAATAATTAGTAAAATAATTAAGTGTACCTGTAACTAAGAAATATTTTCAACTAAACAAATTTCGAGATACTCTCTAAACCGTGACATTTTAAGTGCCAAAAGATTTCCTTAAGAATCTCTTACAGTTTTTGAGAAAAAAATTCCCAAAAATCAGCTTCTTCTGCAACCCCCTTAACTTACATTTTTCATACATAGCTCGCGGACTTTTATGTAAAATAAATATTGTCTGCGTCAACGGCAAGAAGCAAAGGTCAAATACAATACAGATTAGGTCAATTTTCCACTTTCCGGACGAAGTTCACAGGCTGCTGCATTTATGTGAACATCGCTGCAGTTTTATTAAGATTGCTACGAATAGAACCATGTTTCGCACTCGATACACGATTGTTGCCACACTTAGTCCCTTCGATCAAACACTCTTCGCCAGAGTTAAGTATAGTGCAAGCTTGATGGCCTCGAACGACGAAGAGTAATCTACTTTACTGCCATTTGGATTGAATGTACCTTCGTCGCTTCTCTGTCACTGTGGGTACCTACGCTGCTACTTACCGTTTCTTTAGTGTTTCAACGTGGATTACTACCTATCATATGAATCATTTAATGAATGGGCGATGACGTCGATCGAAGGCGAACATTTTCAACCGATTGTAATCAAATTGCTGTTTTCTTTAATCAACAGCGACATCTTAAATCGTTCGAAAGAATCATTCCTTAAATGTCCCCTGAAATTCTAATACTAAATCAATTTTTATTAATTTTTATTGATTGTTCATTTTTTCTCACGCAGATACTTTTAAATCGATTTAAAATCAACGGGGTCCAGTTATTTTTACAAGATTTACCGATTAGTATTGCCATGTAAAATTAAAATAATATTTCGATATATATTTGTTAAAATAATAAATAATTCTTACAAATTAAACAACTTCGTTGTTCGGTGGTTCGTGAATTAGAGACAGCACAGGAGCGTACCAATGAACATACACCACGTTTTCGTTCCTTCTTGTTGTTTATTTTCTCGTTGAGTGAGACTATGAGAATCATAGTGTCGATATTTGTTTTTGCTTTTTTGTTTTTTCTACGTCACCAGCGTGCGATTCCGGTTACTCAAGTCGTCGGACGCGTTTCCGTCGTAGCCGTCCACGGATTCCGTGTCGTGTGATCGATTTTCATTCAGCTGCAGTTGGTCGGGGGCTTCGGTAATTAATTCGCTGAATCTGGTCGCTACTTGCTTCCATTTCAGCAGGTCAGCTGGCTGGAATGGGAGACGATCGATCAATCCCCGGGAAAATCTATGCGATTCAGTCACCGATCTGCTCCTCCAATCAAGATTTCATCTTAAACGAACGACAATTCGTTAAATATACATCGAACTATGTAGAACACTGCAAAATAAAACTCTCCGGATGAATAATACCCAAGAAGAACCAGGACCGATCATTTTTGGAACCTGCAGATAATTATAGAACCTTCCTAACCTACATTCGCTCATTAAGTTGCTCCAGAGGGCACTGGCCGGGGGCAAATGACGTCAGAGGAGGAAATAGATCTGTTTTACACTCTTTCAATTGTGAAATTAACCGAATAGGTACGGTTTTGTTGCTGTTTATTTTTCTGGGGCCAGGACGGTGCTCCATGGGCAATCTTTTAGGCCCTCGATTGTTCTGGGGCCAAAGGAGAATTCACTAGAAAATTTACTAACAATAAGCAAAATTGTTGGGGATATTCAGATTTGTATATTTTTGAATCAGAATAATATGAATGAGGAGAATGTAGTAACTTTTTGGACTCTGGGATTAATATCTTGACTGCTCTGGGGTAAAGGGGAAAATTCACTAGAAAGTTTACTAAAAAATATTATTAGTGATATTCTTGCTCGTATATTTTAGAATCAGAATATAGAATGCCCAGAATTTGCTGGGCAGAATATAGTAACTTTTTGAACCCCTGGATTAATAGAAAAGGGAAAATTCACTTGAAAATTTAGTAGACAATACTATTAGCGATATTCATGCTTATATATTTTAGAATAAAAATAATTTTGATGGGGAGAATATAGTAACTTTTTGGACCCCTGGATTAATATATTGACTGCTCTGGGAGAAAAGGTAAAATTCACTAGAAAATTTACTAGACAATACTATTAGGGATATTCATGCTCATATATTTTAGAATCAAAATAATATTGTTGGGGAGAATACAGTAACTTTTTAAACCCTAGGATTAATATGGTGCGAATTAGTATCCAGATGAAAAGTCTCGGGGAAGTCACTATAATACCGTGGGGAAAGATACAGTGATGCTTTCGGAAGCTCGTGTGGGGCTTAGCCTGTGGTGATTAATGGTTTCAGGTTGGTTACCTCGCTAGCAGACGACAAAAATAAAAAGTTCCATTAACACTTAACCTAAATCCACTCAGCAAAGCTCACCAGGGCTCTAGGGGCAAAAAATGAATCGCTAGAAAAAAACGGTGCTTATAGTAAGAGCGCCCGGTGAGGGGTTTTTTGCTTGGTTAATTTGAAAGGGCTTTTAAAATGTCCCTATGTGGCATTGGCAGCAAAAACACAGTAATTTTCTGGAGAATCTAAGAAAAATTTCGGTCGAAATGATTGATGAAGTTGCATCTAACCTAAATTCATTCTGTAGGGTCTTGGAAATTAGGGAGAAATGGATCAAGAACACAGAAGTCACTAGTATCGTGGTAGAAGAATTATACTAGATATTCCTAGGGTCCTACATTATTGTTTGGTCATAGCATAATTCAGGATTGCCAAGTCTGGGGTCTCAAAATATGGAGTATCTAGCTCCTGGGGTCCCAAAATCTGGGGAGCTAAAATCAAAGTTACCAAAATCTAGGGAATTATAGTTTGCTAAACACTAGGGTGCTAACCTATAACAAGTTGAATTCTAGGGTGGTCTGGTGTACAGTCCCAAATTCTAAGACAACACACTTTTGAATCCGAACTGTATGGGTATCATTCTCTAGACTACGGTAGTCTAGGGTCCCCAAAGCCAAGGTTCCAGGATGCAGTATGCTAAACTGAAAAGCGCGAAAAGATACTAGTCGCGAGAAGGGTCTGAGAATAGTAGAGAGGAGAGAGTGTAGATTCGGAAAGGAAGACAGTGGGAGAGCAGTGTTTAATCCCCGTGACCACAGATCGAGTGATGACGGGTGGGGGTAAGAGTGGCGGGGCTGGGGCTGGGGGTTAAGTCCCGGGGCTTACCGTTAAAGTGAAAAAGACTGGGAGCAGCGCTATCGGAAGTGGCGAACCGCGTAGTTCCGATCTTTCGGATGGAGGTCCGGAAAGAGTCAAGTGTCTCAGTAAATCAAGAAGCTCGGCCAGCAATTCTCCGTGACGGCCCCCGACGTCCTGCCGTATTAAGCCCAGGGCGTCCCTAGCAATCACATGGGCGGTCACCCCTGGATTGTCAGCTGGTCGATGCAAAATTACCATTTAATGACCGCTCTTACGATTCTCAGCCGGTCTAAGGACCGGGGGTAACGCGGAATTTATGGTAACCATTGGCCTCCAAGTGTTTCCCTATGCGCCGCCACTGTCTGTGCTGCTTTACGCTCGAAACTATGGAGGTTAGGTCAATGGCATTCATAACCAAACGTTCACATCAAGCAAAATCAGCGAGAGTTTAATAAATATTGTGGAAATTCATCTTCCGTTCACGCAAAATTCGTGAAAAATAAAAGTGACATAACTTTTCTGTTTTCGATCGTTTCTTTGTTAAACTTTGCTGGGCGCATGCCTGACATTTTTCTGAAAAGAATGATGCCCCACATGATGTAGTTCCGATCGTATTTGTTTGTTTAAACCACGGTTTAGTGAAACCTCCGTTATCCGAACCAATGGAATAATTCTATCTAAAACGAATCGTATATGTTGGACTCGCTGAACTAGTTTGTAGAGATTTAATCTACCTCTGTATTTAGTTAACGCTGTTCTATCATCCGAACTCTCGTGTTTCATCAGTTCGGATAAAAGAGGCTCTACTAAATCGTCGATCAAGCAGCTAAGCATGATCCGAATCATATCGTGTGGGGTATCATTCTCTTCAGAAAAATGCGAGGAACACGTTGTCGAAAAATTGATTAGGAAATTATTAGAACCAAAAGATTCATAACTAAAATAATGTCAATATTTAATTTACTCGCTACACTTTTCTGTACTCTAGCATGAATAGTATTTGTACGATATGCATTTTGGTCCCGAATTGTTCACAAATACGGAGGAATATAAACTTTCAGAAAATTAAGTGGGTCGATCAATTTTAATCAAATACGCTGATTGATCCGAGTTTAATTAAATCCTATTGGTGCAAAACGTTCTGGAAATACTTGCAAGAACGGCGCACGCCAAAGACGATAATGGAGCTCGAAAATCGAATTTTACAAAATGTCTGACTCAGCGTGACCTATCGATTATCCGAGCATCATGTCGAAACGCGAGATCTCGGGAACGTACATAATTGGCCAACAACGGAGGGAATTATTGCAGACTTCAGCGTTCTTCGTTTACTTGTTAATTTCATCAGCGTCGTGCAACTTCGAACGTGCACATTAACACTTTTTCCGCTTGCGCTCTGTTCCCTGTTCGCTTCAAGAACTTTTTACACCGTTCAATTAACGTCTGATTGAATTCTTCAAGGCGATTCCTAATCAGTTCGATTAAATTATCTATGAATTTTTTCAGCCATTACATTCCCCTTTATGGTGAAAAATTGCACTTATTTTTGTCAAAAATATCGCTTAAGTCAAAGTTAAGTTAAGTTTATTCTCTAATGAAAGATCTAATTCTAAAAATGGTTTGTTTATCGCCAAAAAATTCACAGCCTTGTTTTTTTTACCTTCTCTAATAATATTTCTACATTTTTGATATACTTTATCTTTTCATCGTTCCGTTTATTAAAATTATAATTTGCTCTCCCTTTTCATAGTTTCTTTGACAATATTTTCGAAAATCAATATTGTATTTTTTTTTTTAAGTCTCCACCTTCATCGTTCATTTTATTGTAAAATATTGTGCACGATGGGGCATGCGAAAACCCGAAGACGCGTTTTCTCCTCAAAAATGTTTCCGTTTCGAACGTCCGTGGAGGCTCGAAAAAATTTTTTTCGTTACTGAAACCACCGCAGATTTGAAGACCGAAGCTTCCCCTTTGCAGCGGCGTATTAAAAAATAACGTGCGATTTTTTCCAGTCGTTTCGTCGAACTTGATACATTGAGGTGATACATTCCGGCAAGTTTAGAGCAGTAGCGTTCACCGTTTTCGTTCCATAAAACCGTAGAAAAACGAGAAAAATTTTTTCGAGTTTTCGGAGATGTTAGAGGTTGCATTTTCCGAGGGAAAATGTTTCGCGAAAGTCCGTCCGTTTATGGTTGTGCTGTTTTCGAGAATGTGTTTAAATGCAATATGGGTGCGCTGTGGTTCAGACGTAATTGACGACGTTTATAATCGAGAATGGAAGTAGCGAGGAAAAATTAAAATAAGACGACAACGCGGGGATGTTTTCGGCGTATGGTAATAGGGATGTGCGGTAGTATTGAATGAAATTTACTGCGCCATTGTTTGGGGAATATAGAATTACCAAGCAGCAGCTCCTGGACGTGCTGAGGCATCACTGGTTTCTTCAAATGGCCGAGGAAAAGCTGCAACGCCGCGGCGCACTCGAGGGCCGCGTTGCTGTTGTTATTGTTGCTGTTGCCAAAATGAGGTTTCTCCCCTCTCTTCAGCGAATTCAGGATTTGCGTCCTGAGATCGCGGCGTCCGGCACGCCGGAACAAACCCTCCACCCTCGCATCTTCAATAAAAAGTATATCAGCACTTTACGCTTGCAACTCCCTTTCGCAAAAATGGACGCGAGAGAGGGTTGCACACATTGCGCTTTTCTCAAATACGTTCAACGCGTTTCGCACCGAAGTTATTTTTGCTACGAGCAGTCGAGGAATAAATAAGAAATAAATTCACAGAAACGGGGTAACCTTTCAAAGCGAAAGAGGGTTGGTTTCTGTTACAAAATTCGTTTAAACATGCATAAACATTTTTGCAGAGACCATGAATGGTGTTCATTTTTTCTTAGACGAACGAAAAGGATTTTGGCTAATTTTCTCGTCAAAATAAAAGTAATATAATCACTTAAATTAGTGTGAACTTTATTGCAGAGATAAGGGTGGTGGTTATTTTTTAATAGAAAGAACCGAAAGAATTTATGCTATTTTTCTTTTTGAAATGCGACTAATACAAGAGAAATAATTTAAAGGACATTGTTGCAGTTTTTTTACCAGTTCCCTTCACATTAATGTTTTTGTAAAATTGCTTGAAGATAATAAAAGAAAGCTAATATATATCCTTTAACAGCTATACGGTCCGGGTCATTTCCGACCCAAGCGTTTCGAAATTAAATTTCTCCAAAACTCAGGATGATATAGAAAAATGACTTTCAAAATACAAAATTAATGTTAAATAGTATAATTAAAAAACATTTGTTGTTACGTACGCTTTTTGAGGAAGATTATGGTCTGCCTGACCGACTGCAGAGATTTTTGCGATATTATATCGTCATCCGCATCCTGCCTGCAAAAAAAAGTTGCAAAACTATTCAACAATTTTTCTAGCCCGGATCGACATCAACAAAAATTATTATTCTTCTACACTAGAATTGATTGTACAGTGATTTCTCATCTTCAAAACATCCTCGACATTCCAATTATTGTAACTTTGTCAAAAACATTTGAACCTTCGAATCCTCCACTTTCATATTCCGTCACTAATTTTCTTCTAAAATATTTTTTCCTGACGCAGCTGGTGGAAAACTGAAGACACTTTCGAAAGACTCTATCCCGAAAATATTACAAACTTTAAAGAATTCTACAATCAAAGAAAAATTTCTTTCGAGACCGAAACCACCCTGGATTTAAAGCTCGCAGTCTCCGCTTTCCAACGACGTGTCAAAACTTGATGTACGATTTTTTTTAGCAACTTTAAAAAATAAAAACGATCAGTCAGTTCTTTTCGTTTTTGCAAAGATACATTTTGCACCAGAGACTGAATAAAACAGGGAAAAAATCGTTCAACAAACTGTAAACGTTCATTCCAAAGATAATGGTTCGGTCTTCAAATCCACGGCAGATTCAGTTCCGAAAACACGGTGTTTAAACGTTTTATCCAATCTTCTTTTTTGTCTTCTGCAGCGTTGAAACAATGAAAATGTTCGTGTTGCGAAAAGTAAGCACGTTTCGCGTTCCCGGGCGGATTACCGCGCGAATCGGGCCGGATAAAGAGTTCGCATACTCTCCGTGGGGATCATGTTACACGTGTGCGAAGCGAAGGTTCGTGCGCGCGCCTAATTGCCCGGCAGCGGCGATGATTAGCGTAATTGTGCGGAGCCGGTTCGAAACAAACAAACGGCCCCCGAGGAAAAGAGAAATGAAAGTCCCTTGCAACTGGGTGGCAACTTTCCGCGATCGTGGAAACGAGCAGCCTGCTCGGGGTTCGCGATATTTCGAGCAACACTGTCGTTATTTATTATTGTTATTTTACGACTCATGACGCATGCCGTTGGAAAACGCCAGGAATTGTCGCGAGAGAGCGATTATTTCATGCACGGAGTGTCTCGAAACTTACGATCCCTGGTTTCCGGCTGATTTTGTGTAACATTGTTGCAAATTTCCATAAATTTTATCTAACAATGCTACTTTTATTAGGGCAGTCCGAGAAATGCCAGACACGCACGATCCCCTTTAAAAATATTTAAAATGAGGAAATAATTAATTTTTAGTAAAATCATACGAGTGCCGGGCAAATAAGTTTTTTTTTAGAAATATTTAAAACTGCTATAATCGTATAAGTTTGTTGCAAATTTCCATAAATTGCACCTAACAATGCTACTTTTATTAGGGCAGTCCGTCTAGTGCCAGACACGCGCGATCCTCTTTAAAAATATTTAAAATGTGGAAATAATTAATTTTTAGTAAAATCATACGAGTGTCGGGCACATAAATTTCTTTTTAGAAATATGTATAACTGCTATAATTGTACAACATTGTTGCAAACTTCCATATATTGCACTTAACAACATTTTAACTACCTCACGATTTTAAAGCAACAAATTTTTTTAGTCTGGATGAAAAAATCGTGAAAGGAACAAGAATTAAAAATTTACGAAAAAAATTTTTTTTATAAAATGTAACAACAAACTTCATGAATAAAGAAATATCTACGGTCCACACTTGAAAATGTACGCGTTAACAAACAATAAAAAGAGTATGAATAAAATGCGTATGCTGATTAAAAATTCTGAACGTTCTCCTGCCAATATTTTCAATAAAATGGTAAAAAAAATTTCTATCAAAGTTTGGAAGAAATATTCAGATTAACAATCTTGTAAATTTGATCCCATCATTTACAAAATGATATATCACTAAATTAAAATTATTTAACCGGTTTCAAAAAAGAGTGAATTCAGTATGTCGAACATTATCATTTGCATCACCGTCACGGTTCGCCGAAGTGGATCAAGGTAAGCGGAAGAGCCTAACACTGACACAAATGAATCAATCATCACGAACCTTGATAAGTTAAATGAAGATCAAGCAATGATGCAACGAGAAACTGACGGAAGTATAAAGATAACATTCCACTGAAAATTATTAAACATTTTCTGGCAATGTTAGCTTATAAAGCAGCTGGCAACCGGGCAGCGTGTAATATTCCGGTAGCATGATCGGTGGAATAACAAGAAGAATCGTTCTGGTTTGTTTGGTGAACGCGATCCTGGTTGCCGGGTCGTCGCGGATCTACGAAAAGGAACTATTGAGGAGTCGCAGGGATGCTTCCTGTCCCTCGTGCAGCCGAGATCGCCCAGATGCCTTGGCCAATTGGTGAGATACCAGTCGTGACATGATCTTTTTGAATTTTGAGAAACTATACTTATATTGTTAGCAAACAATCCGAGGAAAGTGGGATTTTTAGTAATTTTTTCTGAGAAAATTAGTGGACAATTTTTGGTAAACAATTGCCACACTTGAAAGTACACATATTGCTCAACCTATGGTATTTTTTTGACAGCAAGTTCTCCTTAAATGTCAGGGTAATAGCAATCTCCCTTCACCACATCCTTGCAATTTTAAAATTCTCAGGAGAGGGTCCACTATCCCCCATTTTAATACCTACTACCCAGTACAGAATTATTTTCACAAAAACAATTTAAGGTTATGAAACTAGACACTCCAGGTTATAAAATGAGCTAAGTTAGACTTTTCTACAATTTTTTCTCTAACCCCTTATGAACAAGAATTACTATAACTTTTCCCCGAGAACTGTCTAATTTTAGATTATTTTAGGTTATATACGGCCACGTCACGTTATATTAGGTTAGGAATTAGACGCACAGCCTTGAGTTCAACGACTGTTTGAAACAACTGTCGACTGGACGTCATCGATACCTCAAGATTCATCGAAGGGTCAATTATGCTAATAAGAATTTCGTTGCAGGTCCTCGCCGCCAAGGGAGCCCCGTGATGCAGCAAACACATTGTGGTCCAGCAGCAGCGCCCAGTCCTCCGACCCTTTGCTATCGTCACCTTTGCAATCATCGCCTTTGCAACCCCCATCTCTGCAATTCCCACCTTTTCGACCGCATTTTGGCACCTCCTTGCCCCCCAATTCCGAAAATCCATTTCGTGGAGCCTTTGGAGGCAGATATGGCCCAGGTCCAATCATCAGGCCCTGGAGCACCAGCAGACGCGAGAATCCCTTCTCTTTCGGAACCGGGGGCCTCAATCCTGACCTGGCTTCTGCACCAACCTCCCCTTTTCGCGGTCTGAACCCTCCAATGTCACCCGTAATACCGTTCCCACTCCCTTCCTCAATTATTGGGAACCCTGACAGAGTCCCGTACAGGAGACCTGACCTCTACGGCCTGTCCAGATCTCAATCCCCACTGCTGAGCCAGGCCAACCCCGACTATGATCCGATTCAAACGGGATCAGTGTACGAGGACCCGAAGACGAAAATGTCTGTGGTTTACAGGGCTGACAAGTTCAACGACGACTCCAGTGAAGAAGACAACGTTCCTCTTTATCCCTCGGACTATCCTAGAAGACTGGTGAATGGAGTGCAAGCTAATGTTTATCCGTCAGACTATCCTAGAAGATGGAGCATGCAAGGACTGGTCAATGGAGTACCGCAAGATAATGCTCCATTTCCGGTGGACTATCTTAGACGAGTAGACGGAGGGGTGCAAGATGTTCCCGGTAGGAAGCTAGCGGTAGTTCAGTTGAGTAGAGCCGATGCGATCGTGAAGCCCCCGAGGGAGCTTAAGGTACTTAACGGAGCTGGCAACATCGTAAGTCAGTTTAGGGACACTAGGATGGCTGATAGAGCCACCGAACCGCAAGAAGATCTTGACGATACTATGGTGGGCGCTGTATTGAGACATCCCCAAACGGATCAGATCCAGGATGCTAGGATGGCTGACAGAATCATTCAAGGGGATCAGTCTAGGGAATCTAGGGTAACTAATAGGGCCGGCCAACCTCAGAAACATCAGACTAGGGACTCTAGGATGGCCGACAGGTTCATGCAACCTCAAATAGACGAAACTCAGGACGCCAGGATGCTTCAGAGTTTCGCTCAATCTCAGAAAGATCAGCCTAGGGAATCTAGGATGGTTGGCAGCTTTGCCCAACCTCAAGATCAGCCTAGGGATGCCAGGATGGCTGATCAGTTCAGCCAACCCTCGGAAGATGATGATCGAATGTCCAGCATAATGCAGGTTCCAAATACTGAAGTTAGACACCAAAACACGCCATCGAAACTGGAGATTTTGAAGATGATACAACAGATTGAAACCATGTTTGCCAATCGTAGCTCTTTGGAGGATCAGCGGAAAGACCAGGAACGTGATCAGCAAAGAGTTCAGCTTGCTAAGAAGAGTAATGAGAACGATCAGGCCCATAAAAGTAACGACTTCCCAGGGATAGGAGAGGTTAAGGAGAAGAGGGATGTTGCAGATGGAGAAAAAGCTCCAGTGATGTCGAATGATCAGCTGGAGTTGAGTTCTCTCGAAGATCTTCACCGTGAGACGACTCCTAAGACTGCGACCCCTGTAGAGCTCATAGAGACTATGTCTTAATTGTTTATGACTATGCTACGTGTGGAACGAATCTAGGGAATTATTTTTACTAGGTTGGTAACTCTAATTTTTATCGACTATAACAGGAATTTTTATGAGATTGGCTACTGTGACCATGAGAAATGGATCTAGGGAATTATTTTTATGTGATTGGCCACTGTTGATTTTGAATAGCTTGTTGAGGGTATGTTTCAACAGTGACCATATATGCAATATGTAAAATCGATGGCTATTATTTCTGACACCAATTGTTGAGGTTACAAATGTAGTTTTGTTTAACAGTTTGTGCACATATTAATATGAAAAGTAAATGAGACAGATATTAGTAGCGTGACAAATGTTAGTTACACGAGATCGTGAATCCTGTTATGTTCGTTTTTGAGAGTTGCTACAACAGTAGAGTTTTCGTTGCTCAGTTGGCAACACTGTCACATTTAAATTTAAGTGTAAGGGAATAATAATGAAATAATCAATTTTTGCCTTCTTTTTCTAAATGAGGTGGAGGTTACTGTATAAGGTATATTGTTATTGTATTATAAAAAGGCTATAATTATTGTACAAGCTCGAATAAAGACATACTAACATAGAAATTAGTGCAAACGAATGTAAAATAATTGACACAATGAAATGTCCTTCCAAAAATGATTATAATAATTTGGTGCCCCATTATCTGCTTCTGTTTTCAATGAACAAAAACTGGTATAAAAATTAACAAAAAAATAAATACAAAAATTAACAAAATTAAATATGAAAGAATTTTCTCAATAAAATGACTTCAAAGAAAGGAGCTATGCGCCATTAGAATAATTCCCTCACATTCCTGCTACAATTTTTGAAGTGGAATAAAGTTAATCTAAAAATTGAAAACCAAAGTCGCTCTTTTGATCTGGAGAGGCGAGAATGCCCCGTTCAATCGACAAACTGTTCAACGATTTCAATTCGCGAATGTTCCAATGTCTGACCAACCGGAAGTTGGATTCTCAGATCAGTTCCGTTCACCTTAAGCGATTCCACGCAGGATTCTTTCATCCAGCAACACTGTTCTACTTTCTCCCAACCCCCGTTTGTAAAACTAAGTCTCAATCTCGAGTTCTTCCTTTCACCGGAAACCATGAACTTTTCTTATCTCCGTCGGTTTTGATTAGAGCCACGCCGTAAGAACAGCTGCGAGGAAGCACGTACCGGGTCGTTTCCATTAAAGAGCCATGCTTAGTTAACCATCTACGAAGAACAGCTTCTTTCTTCAAGTCCGTGTTATCAGAAAGATTTTCTTCTTATTTATCAAGAGTTCCATATCACTCTCGTTACTATTTTTTAACTCAGCTTCTGTCAGCGATGACGTAACTGGACAACCAAAACAGCACCATAACTCCCTTTTTTGGAGTAATTAAGAAAATGATTTCGCGTTTTATTCATTTTTGTGTTATTTATAATTCTTCTTATTCACTTTCAGTCTAGGTTCTTTTTCAGTCAAAAAGGGGCATAGCTTTTTTTTTGAAGTCGTTTTATTAACAAAAATCATATTATATCTTTTATATTTTTTATTAAACACAGTTAACTATTAGTAACTACCGTATCAAACTTTTCATGAAACACACCGAACAAACTTTTGGAAATATCTGCAAACTAAAATGCATAGAGAATGTTAAACAATTTTTATTTGTTTCATTTTTAAAACTTTGTTTTTGGGAGGAAGCACGCCATATTTAATGAAATAATAATTATTGTTATTTAGAATCGAAATGCATCGAATGTATTTCGTTGGATTGGATTCTGAAAAATTCGTGGAAAATACATCGGGCTGCCTTGCGTTGCTATACTTTTTCCTTTTTTGACGTTACCGGTATACACATATAATTGATTCGGGCCGGAACCGGTAATGGAAAACTTTTTGAATAGAAAACTAAGTAACTTTGTTTTTTATTTCGCGCGAACGGAGATTCTGCTCGATGTGCGTTGGGATATATATATTTGATGCAAATCATGCAAACCGTTATTGCTTCAGCTGCATTGGATTTTTCCGAGCGGAATTTCGCACGTGTTGCAGTTAAAACCTAATGAAAGCATTATTATAAGATATCTGATGCATGGTCAATTTTTCCAGTAAGATTGCACTAACGTCAGATATTTACACAGCCTCCAAATATGAACAAACATCACATTTTGCATATTATTTATTTTATACATTTATATTTAGAATGTATTTTATATGTAATTATTCCTATTTTATTTAGAATTCATTTTATACATCATTATTTTATTTAAGACTTATATAGCGTATAATTATTAATGTTTCATTCACAATTTAACTTGTATGTAATAAGCAGTAAATAATGATAATATTGAGATTTTATTTAGAGTATATTTCACATTATATTTTATGATATTTTATATATAATTTTCACAGAAATTTATATTTTTATAATTCAAGTGCTTCATTGTTAAAATGTTAACAAAAATTATATAAATGCAATTAATTTTTGTATGAATTAGTATCCAGGAGTTTCTCCCATTCTTCAGTGGAACGAATTAGATTGTTCTTCGTTAGAAAATACAATGAATGAAATAAAAATTTCAGATTCGAATCGTTATTTATAGATGTAGAGTTTTGGTTAGCGAAAAACCAGTTCTTGATAAAAATCAAATTTCCGTTTACAGCAATGCCTATTTTCTCCCCCCTTTGTTTCACCATTTTTCATTTATTCTGGGTCAAAAAGTTGCCACACACCAGCAGATTAACAATCTTTTTGTTTTCCACCCTTTCAGAGGACTGCGGCGGTTGATTTTATGGTTGCCATGCAATCTTACCAAATTGCTCTGCAAGAAGCACTATAATTTCGGACGGAAGCATTGTCCTAACTCGGAAAAAATTTCAGAGACTCGTTTGATATTGTTAAACGTACCTGCAAAGTCTTCAAATTGTATGTTTATTGTTCATGCTTTAAAAAAATCCCAAAAACCAATTCGTTCATTAATTATTAAATTAGCCGAATTTTCTCGAATAAAATTTTGAATAACATTTGAATGACAATTCTTGATTAACATTTCAATAGCCACCAAATGGTTAATTGGATAATTCTGCGATTTTTAATGTATAATTTAACTAAATAATAAGAGTTAATGTTGAAAGTTTAATATTGTAATTATTTTAATATACAAAATGGTGCATCACAATTAAGAAATTCTCCATAATATTTTCCAAACGAATAATAAAAATACAAGGCAATTAATCAATTAAAACTTGAAACATAGGATATTAAAGAATATTCCAATAGCTAGGAAACCTTAATCGCTTTAAAAATCCTAACAATTGCCAAAAATCACGATTCTAGAAATTTGCAGCGAACGCAGGATTGTCGAATGGTGAAAACTGAGCTCCGCTGTGAATTACGAAATAAAATCGTCGAGCAAGAGATTAAAATTAGAGCGCTTTCTGGCTCCGTATAGTCAATATTCCATTAACATTTCGTCGTTGCGAAAGAATCGTGAATCTGAACCTCTGCGGCATTATTAAATGGCCGGCGTCGCCGTTATTGTGCGTTACGTATCACTGTTTGAAAACAACGCACCCGTTCATAATGCTGACGCGCGACAATGAAAAGCGTGCTACGCCCGAGGACGGTCAAAAGTGCTCTAAATTCGGGCGCCCGACCCGGCCCGGCCCGGCTCGGCCCGGTGGAATCTCGCGTGTCGAAATACGATGAAACGGCAAATAACTTCGGAATCCAGAAATTGCAACGCTATTTGCAAAATATTGCGAACGGAAGCGCCTTGAATCGCGAAATATGCGAGCCAAAATATTTTATACAGTCAAATATTTAATTGTTTACCAAATACACATTTTTCCCTACACGATTTAGAAATACCAAAATGTTATCTATTTACCATACTGTTTTCTACTATTTTTGTACCGAATTTTTACACTGTTTTGTAACAGAATTTTAATTAGCAAGCTCGGTTTAACTTGTAATAATTTGAAAATTTAACAGGAACGATAACAAAGCCTTTCCGATGATATTGTTTTGCAATATGATCTGTTTTAGCTAGTTTAATTTAACAATGATTTTCAAACTGAATAAAAAACGATACTATTTATTTATAATTTTTGTCATTTTCTAATATCGTTTGGTTGCAGAATTTTGTGTTAGCTTTAATCATTACTAGAAAAAAATTACAAAGTAGTTTCAGTTAGGAGAATCCATAAAAATTCTGTATAATATATATTTAATTATTGGAATGATCTATAATGACTATTTCCCCTAAACAACTTTGCAATTCGATTGCACTTAGAAGTACTCGTTTTAATTCAATCATGTGCCCCACCACGTCGAAATTCCGCCATGTCAGCAACCGTTGCGTGTCGAATAATCATGCGTATGCAGTGACGTCATCCCGAAATTCGGTTTAAAAGCGACCCAGACCAACGGAATCTTCAGTTCAATTCGAAATCCTCATCCTCAACGATGTTTTTCAAAAGTTGCCTGTGCCTCGTGGTCGCAATAGCCGTGGTACAATGCGTTCCAACAGGCAAGCTGGAAAAGATCTCCGAGTCCTCAGCAGTAGCACCCAAGGAGCTCGAAGACCTTGATCTGGAGGACACAAGTGCCGACAAGGAGAGGCTGAAGAAGCAAGCATCGTTCCTAGTGGAGATTCGCCCAGGGTCTGAGAATGGACAACAGGCGTCCCAGGATGGGTGTCAGGGACAGGTGCAGAGCCTGAACGTGGTTTCACAGTCTCAGCAGGCGCCGCAGGTGCAAACCTACAGCATCCAACAGGCTGCACAACCTATGCAAACTTTAGGAGTCTTCCCAGCACCTCAGATGGCTACTCAGGCTTACATAGTCCCTCAGCAGTCCTACATGGTGCCTCAGCAGGTGGTTCCCCAGCAGGTACAGAGCAGTGTACTTAAATTTGCAATTTAGAGGATTTAGGGTTCACGCGATGGGGGGAAGAGTGGTGCACGAGTGGAACAGGTTTAGTCAAATTTAATTGAACAATATTGCATTTCCCCAGCAACTGGTCCATCAGCAAGTAATTCCATCGGTGCAGACCCTGCAGATCATCCAGCCCCAGCAGCCTTGTGCCTCAGAGTCCAAGGTCCAAGTTATCGAGAAGAAGATCGAAGTCCCAGCACCTGCACCCACACCTGCCCCTGAAGTGAAACCTGAGAGGATCGAGATGCCCAAGACCCAAATCGTTGAAACCGTCAAGCTAGTACCTGTGCCACCTGTTTGCAAAGAGAAGCTGGTGGTCGTGCCCTCCAAGCCTATGGTGGTTGTCCCACAGCCCACTGTTGTTAAGGTGCCCCATTGCACTCATGAAGGACAAGAAGTCATCTCCCAGTGCAGCTGTAACCAACAGGCGATGAGGGCTGCTGCTATGGGACCTGTTGATCCCATGCACATGATGGCCATGAGAGCGAGACACATGCCCCATATGAAGAGTCACATGCATTTTGTCAAAGACGTTAAGGCTTAGAGGTGGGTTTTTGTTCAAAATTTTATGATTGATCGAGGTGGGGCTGTTTAGGGAGTTTGTGGTTCATGGGGTTGGAAAGACACTTGAGGTTTTTATAATGCTAGTCTAGTGAATTTCTGTTGGTAACAGTTCAGGGGATACCTTGTACTATCTATTAACAGAAATTTAGTTTTGTAACTGTCACTTAAAACTCTGTTTAAGCGAACATTTGATTTCTTAGCTCTGAGTATAGCGAAAGTGAGGTTATACTTGACCTCCCTATAATTTGGAAGGGTCTGGTACTCCCTATATTGAGAATTCAGCTCAGGGGATTCCGTTTATGGTCTTCCATGGTAAATTTTGCTTTGTAATTAAATCGATGCAGAGTAAAAGAGTTTAACCTATGTTTAAGCATAGAAATTAAATCGTTCAATCTAGTGAAAGCGAGGTTATGTTTGACATTGTTATAATTTGGGCGCGTTCAACACCCTACGGAATTGAAATTCCTTTCATTTATTATGATTTAAGTATTTCTGTTTTATATACATGATCCAGAGTATGTCGGTCTAGGAAATTTTAGCTTCACAGTTTAATTAATGATAAACGAGAACATTAAGTGAAGTGAACTCTTGATTGCTGTAACAGCGAATTTTAATTCTGCCTCGTTCTATGTACCACAGGTGTATTACACGTTGAATTTGATGACTCTACAGCGACACGATGACGATCAATATGGAGGACTCTAAAGCGGATTCCAATGTACGCCTCTGTGCGCTTTTAAGAGCAAATAAAACGAAAATATGATGACATAATTCCGACCTCACTAGCTCATTAACCACCGATCCTCAGTAATGAATTTTGCACCCAGCCAATTCTGTTCTCATCCAAAGTATCCTGGCTAGTAATTAAAACAATGACGCCTTCTTCATTTTTAATTATACGGTTACGGAATTAAAATAATTAAACGTCAATCGGAATTATTGAACTCTTTTCAAGTGATCGCATTATGCCCGTGTTCACAAGAGTTTCGTATCGATTATAAGTATTTAATAAAATACCGGCTTAGTGTACTTAGTGTACATTTAATAATTGACCGAGAACGGGTAGCTTGATTCCAATGAAATTTTATGACGCGTGAAACATAAAATCAATTACAGCAACGGGATATATAATCTATTACATAATAATATAATAATAATAATATAATATAATTATATAATTTTGCAAATCTAATAATTTTTGGATACAGAGAATTAATCAAAATAAAGTACACGAAGGTCAGATTTACTAAAGGAAAAAAGCTGATAAAATTTCTACAAACTTCGCAAGTGAGTACACGGCTTAATCGTGGCATTAAGCTGCGTCTTCACTTTTTGATTAATTAAATGCATCTCACGTAGTCATTGAAATATGCATGACAAGATCCGTTGTTCCATGGAATATTTCTTAAAAAGAAACAAAAGCAAAAGTAATTCCTATAAATCTCACAAATGAAAATCTTGTCGCATTAAGTCACATCTCCGCTTCCCAATTAGTTATTCACAGTTCATAAAATCGTTCAAATATACGCACCATTTAACCAACACGTCTCCATATAAAAATACAAAATAAATCGCCCCAAACTCGTCCAATGGAAACACAGCTTAACACTCTGCCCAACCACAACCCCGTCTTGATGACATCGCCGATAAAATAATTAACGAATGCGGCCGACCGATGGACCATCAGCTTACGAAGAGTCCCGATTACAGTTTCGGACCGCTGCTGAAATTTTAAAAGCCCGGTAACGTGTCTCCATAGGGTCCTCCGTTCGTTCGGTGCATAAGCGATCAATGATTCAGCGTCGCTTTAACCCTGATATATCTTTCATACGACCGTGTAAAAAGCTAAGCCGGCCGATCATCACCACGCGAGGAGATTAGGTCCTCGAATCCACCTTCCAGCTAGCCGAGCACCGATAACGACGAAGGGTGGGGGCTCCAGCGTCGCTGGCGCCGCCCCCTCCCATCACCCGGCCACTTACCCGGTCGTAATCCTCGGTGAAAAACCGAGCATCGATCGCGCGTCCCATTCGAAACTCTTCAACAATCGTACCGGGCATTGATAAATCGCCCTGCGCTCGGTCTTTGCCATCTGACAGCGGTCCTCCTTTGCTATCTCGCGCGATTTCGATGGCCACGCCTCGCTTTTCGATACTGGACAGCCGTGACACGTTATGAACCAGGCCGGTGACACGCGGTTTTATGGATTGAGATCGAATGTCCAGATCGGGGAGCCCCCTTTTGGACACCGGCCAATGGACCGACAGCATTCAGAGGTTATGCCTCGGTGATGATCGCGGGAGTTAACGATTCTTTCGATGGCCCTTTCAACAGGGCGGGAAGAGTTTATTACGCCGAAGAAAGTGGCGATTTCATTCCAGCCTTTCTCTGCTGATTTTATTCCACCATTCTCGGGCGATATTTACTGCGACCTGGTGCGGCGAACAGTTTCGAAAAGCCCGCGAAATATTCGGTATTTTAAACGATCTCATTTCATAAGGGATCTTGGGTGACTTTGTCGAAACCATTTTTGTTGATTTCGATTTTATTAAAATATAAAATCGATATAAATTGATATTAAAGCCTGATCTATAATGATCATTTACCTGACCCATTCCGTTACAATAAAAAATATGTAAATTAATATTACAGACTATTTAACAATGATCACTTCATCACTTGATCCATTCGTTTGCATTAATAATTACGTAAAATTGTGTTAAAGATTATTCTATGTATAATTTATCTGGCTCGTTCATTTATGGTATGAATTATAGAAAATATTAGTCCAGAATGCCTGATCCGTTCATTTATTTTACAAACTATAGAATTTTATATTAAAGCTTCCTCTGTAATGATCATTTAGTATATTCTATAATGAAAAATTATATGAACCATCCATTAGAAATTATATTTTATATTAAAGCTGTCTGTATAATGGTTATTTGCCTGATTCCTATGCAACAAAGAATGATATAAATATAAATTACAGCCAATTTCGTAACGAGAATTTTGAGAAGTGTAACCGTAGCCTAATCAGTGTCCTCAAGCGGGTGTTCCCACTCACCTCTTCGAGCTCTGCGCGCCCATCGCTTAATCTCCACGGCGGGAAAATTCAAACACGCTTCCAAGCTTCCGGTCCACGAGGGACGTTGTACCCGTGGCAATCAACCGAATAATTTAAGGGTCCATCGAGATCGGTAGGTTACGACAGCTCCGTGGCTCTATTTCCTGTCATCGACGCGAACCTATCCGCTTAACGAGCAGATTTCCCACGGTGCACCACGATGTACACGTACAGATGGACGCATACAGCGTGTCCCAAAAAGATTGTACAGGGACATATATTGAAAGGGACGATTTCTGAGGTGATTTGAAGTAACTTTCTCCTTTGCGAAAATATTCTCTGTGGTTTTGTTAAGAAGTTATTAACGAAAAACACGGACCAATCAGAGCGCGACTACAGCGGACGGTTCTCGGCTCGGCCAATGCCGACGGCTACTGCCGCGCTCTGATTGGTCCATGTTTTTTTGTTAATAACTCGAAAACAAAGCCGCGTAGAAGATTTTCGCAAAGGAAAAAGTTACTTAAAATCACCTTAGGATTCATTCCATTCAAGGACATTTTTTGGACACCATGTAGATGAGATCGAGAGCCGGCTCAAAGCAGTCTTTTGTCCCCGTTAAATAATGCGACAGGCCACGCCTGGTATAATAGAAACATGGGATGGGATCCAATAGGGCCGTGACGATTTTTCGATTTGCCTTTCACCAGCACCAATATGGCCGACAACAAAATGATGGGACAGCACCGAGATACGAGTATCGCGCTCGAACAGAAATCGCGGTGTCCGCTGATACGATGGTTTTATGCACGGGAATCAATTCACGAGATTCCACTCGAAGCGAGATCGGTTTTCTGGCTGGTCTGTGCTTTGGGAATTCTCGAATTTGATCTTGTCGACGAGTTTCGTCAAAAGTAGGAAAAACGTGTTCCTAGCAAAACTTCGAAAGTACGTAACTTTGAATTAATACTGAATTCAGTCTACTCAAATTATTAGATTCAACCAATTAAGTCGTTTATAAATTCAACCCAATTAAATTATTTGCAGACTCGATCTTCTCAAATTATTTAAACAAAAAATGACTTATTGTATTTTGAATAATCGTACTAGTTGGAAAAAGGGTTTCGTGTGCTGATCATGAACATGCAAACCATTTTGTTTATGACAAAACCAGCGTAACATTTGTTCTTTTAATTTCTCCAATTAATTCCATCCTCATACAAACGATTAAATTTCTATATTCCACGAAATTAACAATTCATCGAAAGAGAATTTACCTTTTCGCTCGTGGAAAAATCACTATCAGCGTATTTTTATTAACATTTATTGGCTCTCGCGGATAATCGGCGCTTTCAAAGTCGTCGAAGTTGCTAAAAATAAATTAGGCATCGTTTGCGATATTAATACATTCTCGATAACGAAAGCGTGTTAACGGTTGCTGTCACGGTTTAATCCGCTTTCAAGCTCCATTTTTTTGTGAATGCGAGAATAGAGCAGCCATTATCAGCTTCTTTTTCACGAGAACAGGCTCATTCATCATTCACGTCTTTCTCGGATATTGAATGGCTAAAGCCGCGTGTCCACATCGCGATGTTTGTTCGACGGTTTTGTATGATAGTCTGATTCCCATCAGCAATTTCGACAGAGTGGTTAATGACGTCGTTGCAGCCACTGTTGGCCAGAGATTTGTAGTTTTCGGGGCCGAAACTAGTTGGTGGTTAATCGAACCTTCATGATGTCTCGCGTGCGCAGAATTACGATCGGTATAATTCCGATCCAATTTCGCCGTACCGTTAAATTTCATTTACAGGGGCGGGTCGTGCGCGATGGATTTGATTTGTAGCAACGATTCGGTCGGTTTCAGTTTGTTTAGATCGCGCGCGATTCAATTTGTAAATCCACCTGAATGCCGGATCGCGGAAGCTCCGGCGAAAAAGGGATGCGCTCGAACGCACACCCAGGCAAACACTCTCCCACTTTCTTCATTTCGTTGGTCCTCTTATTAATAATGTTACAGTGGTATTTTAATAATAGTATTTTAATTAGGTTAGTTTTTTTATGCATTTATGTTACTGTGACAAAAGAATTTGTATCCTTATTTTTTCAAGGTTATTTAAAAATTTCAAACTTATGGGAGCTTATAGTTCTTTGAAAAATATTTGACACGTGTTTTTTTTATCGGCAGTCATCCACTTTGATGGGGTGAAAACAGCCTTCAAAGTTGGTGGTCATTTCAATCATTTCAACGAAAAAATGATTTCACTAGTTTTTGTCACACATATCTATTTTTTGCAAAATCCTGAGGGCGTAGAAAAATTTTGTGACGAGATTTGAAATCAGCGTGAAAAAATCTATGGGAAATGATGTATAACATACTAAAAAAAAATTTTTCGCACGTGGTATTGGAAAAACCACAATTTTCTTGAAATTGTGCAAGTTTAACCAATTTTCTCAAGGTTAAAAAACGTTCGTACCATAATCTGTTTATTTTTCCCATATTCTACAAAGTTTCAGCTTTAATTTAAAAAAAATTTCATTGTTCTACCTCATTTCTATCGAAAGTTCTTTGATTTCGAATCCGATTTCGTCCAAATTGCCTACTGTACACCGCGGTGATCAGCACCG
This sequence comes from Halictus ligatus, assembly GCA_028454255.1. Taxonomy (NCBI): domain Eukaryota; kingdom Metazoa; phylum Arthropoda; class Insecta; order Hymenoptera; family Halictidae; genus Halictus; species Halictus ligatus. The sequence goes on along the minus strand of CM052135.1, from coordinate 11,676,380 downwards.
CGCCACGCTGCTACCTGCGCCACCTTCCTTAGCTATTAATAAAACAATAAACGACGCACAACTCAGTGGTATTGTTTAAAATACTATACACGTTTAGACTAAATGCTTGTCGATTTAACAAGCCCTAATTCCTTCTTACGCACGCCAGGTGCAAGACTATCTTCCATTATGCATAATTATTGTTAAATAGCAAAAAAATAAGAAAATCCTGAAACATGTATCCCCTATTTTGGATCAAAGATCACACACTCAAATTTACATTAAAATGAACCAACAATAAATAAGAGAAACTGCAAAAAAATCAAATTTTTAATATATTGTTTAAACAAAAAACTTTTGTTAAAATTTTCTTGCTCGACCACATTTCCCATTGAAGAACAAACAATTAAAAAAAATTCAAATATTTTCGACCTCTGGTTCCCGAGATGTCTTAAAAAATATGGTTTTGACCCCTAACTTTGAGGGCTGTTTTCACCCCATCAAAGTGGATGACTGCCGATAAAAAAAACACATGTCAATTATTTTTCAAAGAACTATAAGCTCCCATAAGTTTCATCAAAACCGGATTTTCGCATCTGAATATGTTCCCTTGTAAGTCCGAAAAAGAAAACTATTTCAGAATACGTCTTTCAAATGACTTTGTTTTGACTTTTTGTTTTTGTTTCCAAAGGTAAATATGCCGCAATAAATTGCGCAAAATTGCTGGAACGTTACAGAATTTTCTGAAAAATAAATATTGACCCCGCGATCAAACAATTCTCACGAGTACAATAATATAATTATGACAAATAAATTGTTGAAATTGAATTGTACCGGTGTACAAATAAATAATATTTCTCGTGGAGAATAGTGGACACATGTAAACGCAATCAATTGTGCAATTCTATTGAAAAGAACTGTGTTAACTTCTTTAGATGATTGTGTTATTGTTAGCGTTAATTTCATTATGATAATCCAAGTTTCGCACACTTCCGCCTATTACGTTCGCGTTGCAATTTCTGTCCTGTATCTCGATTAATAGAAGCTTGTGGTTTCACGTTAAATCGGATATTAACAGATTGGAGCATTAATAATCAATTAAACCTCAGTAATGGAATTACATATAGACACGAATTCAATTAGAGATTTTATCGAACCTGTAATATCTTTCTTCATGTGTGTAGAAAGATTATGATAATTCTACAACAGAGGGCATACTGAAAACATAATATAATATAATTGCATACCAGCCAGCTCAAGATGGCTTCGAAAAGTAAAATATTTCCATAAAATCAAAGAAATATAAATAAATGACTGTACAGCACAAAATACGTAGAAAAAAACTTGAAAACTACCTAAAAAATTTTAAACCAATATTTCTAGAATTGTTTAATAAATTTTTAGTCAATATCTAAAATTATTTCTTAATTTTATTAACAACCGTCTCAGTACACATAAATGCTCGAACGATCTGGAAGCAATAATATATGCAACAAAAGACGCTTTTAGTAATTCAGAAAACCAAAAACAAGAAACTCACGAGATATTAAACTTAAATGACTTCACATGTCCGTGACACCGGCCGTTGATGCATCAGAAGTTTTCGTAGAGTCGTCGCGGATTTTTCGTTTTCACCGATTTATGTCCAATTCCGGCGTATCTGGGGTCGCCAAAAATATTCGCGAAATGCGATTATCATGTTCGGAACGACCTTTACAAGGGTGGCTCGCAAGGGGTTGGTCCGCGATCGATCACGACCGCCGAAATTCAATTCAATCGGCCAGTCTCGGTTGATCCAGCGAATCAGAACTCGGTGAAATATCGTCGTTGCACTAGCTACATTGTGGCGAACGTAACGAACATCGAGACACTAATTACTTAATTCTCTACAGGACTATGCAATGTTTTAATCACGTAACCGACATGTTGCAGATTTTTGCGCAAAATCAACATTCCTTAAATGTTGAAATAATAAAACACTCTGCAGAGATATTTCACCTTTTATTATTTCAATAAATAAAGTTGAAAACAGTGCAACAATGTTCAGAAATTCTTCTATTTCAATATTTAATTTTCCTTATAAATTAATAAAATCTGCAGCAAATCAATATTTTTGAGTTAATGGCACCGTTGCGAATTTCATAAATTATTCCATAAATAAATTTTATTCATCAAACGAAAGTGTTTTGTTATAAATTCAATTTTTTTTCGCGAACTGTTCTTTGGTCATTTTTTAAAAATATTGTTACTTTATATTCAGGAAATGATATTTGCTGCTTTCAATTTGCATAAATATTTTTATGTAATTGTACATTTTGGCTGTAGAGAGTGAATATACATTCTAACTGTAATAGTATGATATTTAATATTGAGAACAAATTTGAGCATATTCTTTTAAGAAATAATTTCGAAGGAAATGTTGCTAAGAGTGGTTATTTAATTCGCCGTAAATTGTTGGATATCTGTCGAAAGAACTGCCTGCAACATTGTTTCCAATAATAAATTAGTGAATTTTTCTTCTTGGATTTTGTTGCATGTTTTTCAGGGAAATTTCTAAATACACGAACATTTACAACTTTATAATAAGGGTAGCTGTTTCTGATGGAAAGTTTTGTTTTCAGGAAAATTAAGTGGTTGATGGAGAACGCAATCTTTGTTAGGAAACTTAAATTCTTCGGGAACGAAGTTTCGAACGTGATGTAAATTTTTAATGCGAAAACAACCGTTGTCGAAATACATTAACATTCGAAGCACTGTTATTGTCATAAATCAGGAAGTTTCTTAGTGAATCATTTTTGAATTGGCTGCATGGGAATTTTTCTGTAACACGCGTTTTAAACCAGAAAAAAACTCTATTAAAAAGTTTTAAATTTCGAAGAGTTAAATTCCTTACTCTTGTTCAACGTTAAATTGTTAATTATCAAATTATTGCAGTTATTTTCATTTCATATAATTTTCCATACTTCAAGATATTTTTTAAATATAAAAAGAAATTATATAAAATTACTACCCATTTTAACAGAGATTAAATTATTTATTCTCGTCTAGTATTAATGCATTGATTAATAAAATATTTCAACTATTCTTGTTCTGTGACATACTAAATCCTTAGTAATGTTCAAACACAATAAATTAATTTATCTGTATACGAATTATGGTATCAGATATCATGATAATTAATGAACAGCACCAGATGATTGTTATAATTAAATTTCCGAATCATCGAAGCCTAATAAGTCATTTATAATTCATCCTTACATTACAAAGATCATTATCACTTGCAGAGGAATAATAATTATCAAACAATGTTAATTGCAATTATAAGAGGAAATAAATATTATTACAATCTCCAAAAGGAAAAATGATTATACTCTTAAAGATTTCTATGGAAACAACATAATATACTGAAAAATAAAAAAGAAATACTCCCACATGTTAAAACATAATTATCTCATGTTTAATTACATGTTACGTATGGAGACGTTTCTCCACGATTCATTTTCGTTTAGACGTTCTAATCTCTCTTCTGAGAACGAAAAGCGTCCCAACAGGCCCCTTTGTTTAATGATTCTACTCCGGCTGGACGCAACTGGCACAGAGCATGAGCATCACCGTACGATTTCTTAATATGGAAATCCTCAAAACTTCCCCTTCTGGAATATTTTGTCAAGATAGTTCTCGATAGGAAACATCCTGGCTAACCCTTCGTTTTTACCCCTTTAAACAAAAGATCCAGCTGCAAACCTTAAACTCACCGGAAACGTCAAATACAAGTACGGGATCGTACAATAATACATACACATTTCTCTCTCATTTTTGGGGTATATAAACCCGTTCATTTTCATTCTCTTTGGTTCAGTCGAGACGCGGTTCAGTTGAGATTCAGAAGTGGTCCGGTCGCGGTATATCAATCGTGAAGTCACGTCGCGTTACTCGTATCGGGCTAAATTCTGGTGAGATCGGGTTAGGGTCCCTTTTGGATCAAACGTTAACTTATATAAGCCGTTAGTTAGTGTAGTTTCTATTTTGCCTTCAACAACTGCTCTCCGACCCCGCATTGCCAGTGCGTCAACACCGTGCAACATAGGTAACAAATTTCTATAATTGTACATTTATTACCTTCACTCGCGACACAACAATCATTCGAATCGAGAATAAATTGTCTTGTTTGTTAACTCGCGTAAATTACAACCCTTAATCATTGCCAAACATCCTAATCTAATAATTGAACGTTCCCACACGATACAATCTTACCGCTCGGATTGTATCAATTAAATTATATAAGTTACGAGGCTTGCTAATGTTAAATTCAGATTAACAAAGATTTCCAATTTTGAAACCATATTCTTGGGGTAACAACCCCTCGCCAGCCTCTCGCGTTGCTCGCAGCCCTGGCTCGTAACATACAAAATAATTACACGCACAAAGACTATTACTAAAACAAAATAACGTAATGGACAAAATAAAATTATATATCTTAACAAAACTCTCAATAATATAATTTAGTCGTAGAGTAATGATTGTTGTAATTAACGATAATTGTACATGTTTATTGTACACATAGAAAATCTAATTCCCGTCCGAGTTGACTAATTAAATAAGTTATTAAACTTTCAGGATGCCTGCAATCCTGGCATCAACAGTTCGCTCATTATCAACCCATCAATCCCATAATCCCCTTCACAATAAATACCTTGATCCGAAAGTCAATCCTGTTTCTTCTCGATTAATAATACCGCGTCTGAGTTTAAACAATTTCGTGTTTCCAATTTATTTAAACACTTCCCCCACCCTTATTCTCGGCCCATCAAATAATAAATTGCCCCAATTTGAAAATCAATAATCCTTCGTGATCCGCTTCAATAACTTCAGCCAAATATTCACGGAGAGGCAAGTTTAAATTAAAGTTAGTCGTATGATAGGCGGTAATAATAATAATAATAATAATATCAATTCACTTGCCGGGCGAAGTTTAATGTCGACGAAAAAAAAAATTAATAATAAAATGCTGGGTATGTTGAAGAAAATACGGAGGATATAAAAGAAAAATGGGAGATAATATAAAAACAATGACTCATAATTAAATAAACAAAAATAAATGTATAAATTATGGCATAGGTACACCATAAATGTAGTTTGACACATGCACTCTATATACAGTCAAATACAATATAGTACTATAAAAATACTATACCTTCGTCCTATTTTCAATGTGTAAAATCAATACAAACAACTATATAATCAATATGTACAATACTTGAATACAATATGCACACACAATTACAGGATTGTACATATTGATTTGACCAAACCAGCAATTACAGTCGCATTACCCTTCTCCCACCATCAAATAACAATCACATCCGTCAAATTTCAATCAAATCGTATTATAACAATTCCCCACCTTCCCCCCCCCGCCCCTCTAAAATCGATCACCGAAGTCAACAGGGCGACAAAATTGAAAAAAAGTCTATCAACAGCCTCGTGTTTCCAATAACGAATTGTCACTCTCGAACGTCGACGTCGACGAGTGCAAACACTTGGCGGCTGCATCAGCGACAATGTTACAGGGGAAGGGGGAGAGTGAGAGGGGGGCTAGGATGTTTGAAAATAAACGACGTGGCTTCAGCGTGCTGAAGATAGAAGCCAAACAACCCCGGAGGATTCCCGGTTCCCTTTTGTTTCGTCTTCGTGCCCCTTCTCTTCTCTCCTCAGTACTCCCTCCCCGTGCCCCCTCTTCGTCACCTATTCTTCAACGTCGAGTGTCATCCGAAGAGACGTGCAAACGACCGAATACAAATTCACCTAACCCCTCTTTTGGCCCTGGTTCCGGAAATTCCTTATTTTGTTGTGAATAGGGGTCGAGAGGGGGGCAGAGAAGGATGCAGTCGTCGACCCCCCTTGACCCGATCCTTGTGAAATGAATTCGAAGAGTTTGACACTATAAAATCGACGGTGACCGAGCGACGATGACGATCCTCTGTGTGAGTTATTGAGACCCCTACCTCCTCCCTAAAATTAATTATCCACTTATATTTCACCCTCTTTATTAATATTGAAAGTTTATTAGTGGAGGTCAAGGTTTTGCGATTTTTTCTGAGGATTTCTGAAGTAGGTTAGGATACGTTATCTCCCTGTGCTAATTATCGCAACCCTCTGAATTAATTACCCCCCCCCCCCCTGGAAGAACACCTTTTTTCATCCTGAAAGTTGGTTTAGTGTTGGGGGTGAGGATTTTGGGGTGACCTTTTCTGGGGATTTTTAAGTTAGGTTAGGACACCCCTGGAAAACCCCCCTTCTACTAATAAAAGTTTTTTAGTATTGTGGAGAGGCGTTCTCGGTGACTGCGATTTTTTCTGTGCATTTTTAGGCTGGTGGATTAGGTCAGCTAGACGGTTTTATGAAGAGGAGATGGTTTTATGGAGAGGGAAGGGGTTGGTGCGAGCAGGAGTGGTTAGGGAGGGTGGAGGTTTTTGTGATTTATGGTGTTCTGACGAGATTGTGGATACTGCGATTTTTATGACCTAGATTTGGGAGGGGTCGATTTTGGTGATCGTGATAGGGGTTGATCGTAGCGAGTTTGTTATGTGGTGACTGTTTTACTAGTTCCTGGGAAGTTTATTATTTTTGGTTTATTTAGGAATGATTTTAGTGGTGTGACGTGTTTCATGGATTACAGTTGGTTGGCATTGTAATTAGCGGGGGTGGTTTATTTTAAAGATGAATTTATGGCGCGTGTCTGATGAACGAGCTTTCAAAGAGATTGTTGACCCTGATATTTTTGTGCGAGTGGATTTACGGTAGCCAGAAATTTTCATAATGTAATAGCGTATCTACGTCACCAATGAAAAATGGTCCTGTTAACGGCATTTAATATTCCAGGCGGTAGCAGGTCTGTTGCAACTGGTGACACTTCTAGTTCTAACCGGATTTCTATTCTCCCTCGCCGCTGTTACACGTCTGATGGAGATGACTGTCAGCTTAATCTACCCTGTGACCATCTTCATACTCAGACAGTCCAGCAAATTAGTCGTTGTGAGTATACGCGGGGACTTTTAATGGTTCTGATAGCATCATTCTCCAGATGCTATCGAAATTCTATGCTAACTTACCGTCAGAATATTTTCGAAGCGGGAAAACTATTTTAGAACAGTGATTTTGGAACCCAGTAACTATTGTGCTTGTCCAGTAACTTCTGTGACCTCAATTCAGTTTTTTTTATTGGAATATTTTTTATTTTTATTTTAGATTTTCCACAATTTAAATCAAATAAGAATTTGACTCAAGTAAGATCGAAATATATTAAAATTTCTTTGTAACAAAATTAAAATTAAAATTAAAATTAAAATTAAAATTAAAATTAAAATTAAAATTAAATTAAAATTTCATTCTTTAAAAATAAATTCGCGAATTAGTAATCTCAACAAAAAGCATTGTTAAAAAATATATAAAACCTACAGCATAATAATTAACAATTATTTCATATTTAAAACGTGTAACAAATTGTAAGCAATCTGCAAAATTCTAAATAAATTAATACACGTGTATTTCAGGGTTGTAAAAATTGTCAAAGACGCGACTGTCGTTTTTTTAGACAATTGGTGAAATTTCGTTGCAGAGATGATAAAAAAATATGACAGTTTGAAACAATTTATTCACCAACACGTTCCGAAAATATCGGAAACGTCGTCCACCGGCGGCAACGCATAGAAACTGCTTGATAAACAGTTCTAACGGTCGGTTTGCGATAATAAGTGGCCCAAAAGCGTCCGGCGGACACTTTTTATTTAAATATTCGGCACGGTGTCGGCCCAATGCATTTCTCGTGGTATAAACGCCGGGGAAAATGGAAAACTGTCATCATGACTGAGGGAAGTCTGGTAAAATATTAGGTTATTACGCGATTTGGTAATCCAACGTCGTCCCAGAATCCGTCGCGCGAGTTATTCGGTAAAATTAGATCAGCCATTATGCCGATCCGGAAATTCCAGTTTAAACGAATTATTTCTGCCGTTCGTGGATCGCATTTCTGCCGATTATGCTCGAGTTCGCGTAAACTTAATCAGGAAAATTGACTTCATCTCGATTTTTCCGAAATATGAATTTTCATCATTTTATCAATTTTTAGCAGCACATTAAAATAAATTGTAAAAGGATTCCAATCATCATTTTGATATTTTTGTTGGTAATTTTTGTTTCTAGGAAATATTGGTTTATTTACATGATTTGTAAAGGGATATTCTGAATATTTAATAAATATTCACTGTTTTATCACTTTTATTATTAATTTTACTCTTTGAAGTGTAATTACTGTTTCCATCAATAAATATTGACAGTATATTATTTTCTAGATACTTCAAACATGTTCTGTCGGAATTAATTAAAACGTGGTTCTAACATTTTAGAAAAATAAACACACAATAAAATAAAATACTAAAACAATTTTACAAAAAAACATAGAACCTACTATTAATGTAAGAAAAAGCCAGGAATTTTTGATTCCTACTAAATTATATTAATTTTTAAATAATAACCACCCAAGAAGTTATATTGATAATTTTGTATAACATAAATTTAATTGGAACATTTGCTACGGAAGAGTTCAGATGACATATTAATCAAATGTTTGAAAGAGATATTTATTTGAACTGCAGCAAAATAATAATTCAAGACACTTATTTGATGTATAATAATCTCGAGCATTTTGAAACATGTTTTTCATCAGCAACGCTCAGCGTCGTTTAAAGAAATAAATGTATTTATTTAAAGTGCACCGAGCTTCACAGTTTCTGTAATAAGCTTTTGCTGGTAACAGCATTAAGTGCTTTCTCCTGCAGCTTATCAAAGAAAACCCGTCCAGCACCTTTCTCGTCGTAAGAATGAGTTGAATAACTCGACAATGCTGTGTCTTAGTTTCTTAATTGTTCACTGGTCGATTCACTGAACGAAATAATTTCATTCTGCCACACTAGTATTTCTGCTATTACTAGCCAGCAGCTTGGTATTGTTATTATTCAATTAGAGATTCATAGTAGTCAATAGTACGCCAAATAACAATACAAATGAATGATACAAATTATTATTAAATTTATGACAAAATTGGATATTATATAATATTGAATTCTCGGTCCATTTAAATTTTAACGATATTAAATAATTACTCTGCAGATAATTAACCAAATAGTATAATTAAATCAAAATTATTTAATACTATCGGGCTATTAAATAATGAAGTATAACAATCATGATTAACAATGTTACCAATTATAAAATACTATATTATTAGTTTAATTATAAAAATTATATTAAAAATTATATTAATGAAACTATATTAATGATATATCAACATATGTATTAGGATTATACGGACAATCCTATCCAGCAATAAATTAAAATTTTAGCAAAATCAGATACTAATTCGTCAAAGTAACAGGAGCTTCGATTATGTGTTATGTAGACAAATTGCAACGATACGGAAAGTTAAGGAAAATAACAAGATCGGTGTTCTCGTACGTTCGCATAACTTTTTTTGTACCGGAAGTGATAGACAGGGCCAGGAAGTCCGTGGCCAGTTAATGTTTGAAACCTGGATCTCCTCAGTTGTTGGTTAGTCTGTCAGCGACCTTGACATCGAAAAGACTCGGCCGATTGTGTAAAATGGAGTGCGAGAAGCCGCTCGAGATCAATCTGAGAGCGCCGAAAATCGATTATGCGAGGAGCGTGATTCCCGGTTTGGTGGCGGAAACGGTGGCAGTGGTAGAAAACGTGGATGTGGAGGACGACAAGGAATCGGTCACCCCCATTGAACCAACAGAAGAGGAGACATCAGAACCGGAAAATGTTGAGGCCAACTAACAATTTCGAATTTCATTGAAATTATTGTCGTGTCAACTAAACCATTTATACAAACGTGAATTATTGTTACTTTTGGTGGAGATTTTAATTAAACGAATTTTTCGGTATGGGAAACTGAAGATTCGACAATTTGTGGTTTTTATTTCAGATTTTTTGAGTCTTTCTGATCGTTGTTAATTAATTTTGTCCGAACTGTGACTGTGCTTCGATATTCAGATTATACTACACTTTTGGTACACTATTTCATAAATGAATTTTTTGAATTCGGATATACATCAGAAAGTCTCAAATAAACAATTTTTGGCAAGAAATAAGAACATTATCTAGCATTGTTATTGTCCTCTTTCGTTTTTGTAACATTGTGGACGAGCTTAACTAACGGAAAATGAAAAGTTGGAGTCTTTAATTAAATTTAGTATTTTGTCCAAATTAATTAAAACCTGGTTCTAGTATTTTTTAAAAATATATACACGGTGACATAAAAGAATTTGGTAAAAGAACATAAGATTAACAGATTGATAATTCTAACTTATCACGATAACAAGAAATTGTTTGAGTGAACGTTAAAACAGTTCAAATCCACCGCAGTTTCCCGCCGTTTCCTCCCACTATACATGGTGGTCCAGCGGCTCCGGAAAACTAGTAAATCGTTCTAAATAACAGAACAGGAATGTTTGCTTTTTGATCGAACGAAGTGTAGGTATCGCGTTGTTCCGGACAGTGCAATTTATTTGCACAACAGGACAGGAAATTCAATATCAAAAGGAGGCCGTTAAAAGGGAGATAAATGCAGCGTATCTACGGGCGAGCAGCCATTTCCTAAAGATCAAACAATGCTCCAATCATTTAAATGGCGCTCGACAACGACAAAAGAGCGTGCTCTCGCCGGCGCTCGGCGCTGGGCGTCGCGGCGCCTGGCGTTTTCTCTTCTAAAAGACTCCATTAGAGCAAACTGCGCCGACGATAAAAGCGAAAAATTCACGTTTTGCACGCGGCAAAACGCCGGCGAGAACACGTTCCGCGCGAGGATTCCCCGAGCTGGCTTCATCAAACGGTCGAGTATGGCAACGATAGCAAATGGCAGCGACACTCGACAGGGATAAGAAGCGAATGCACATTCCGGAGATTGTTTCGACTGCCGTCCTGTCGAAAGAAATCGAATCTCGGAGTCTCCGTGCAAGACGTTTGAACTCGCAAGACTAAAAAGTCCAATCTATTTGCATTGCCTCCATTCTTCCCCACTGAGAATTTCGATTTGCACCCTGATCAATAAATTAACATTCGTCAGTAATCCCTTATCGGCACGAGAACGTCAATAGTCATGCAATTATTACAATACGCGGTTGTTTGTGCAAAATATACATTTCCTAAGTACAAAATGGAAGCCGGATCAAAATCTGCTTGCAATAATTTCGGTAAGTCGAAAGATGGCAACAATTTTCTGAAACTTTGAACGGTAATTTTATTATGTCGATTATTTTCATGTAGAATCAATCTTACACGTATGCCAGTCTTGTTTTTAAATTGTTTTATAATCGTAGACTTCGCGCAACGTTTTCCCTGTCGCTTAAAAATTCATGAGCATGTTTTATAGGGATGCGGTCGCGCGGCATGACATTGTCGTCGCGCGATGATTAATTCTCCCGCGTGAAATATTAATTAAAAGCCCGTCAAATCCCTCGTGAGACGGCGATTTAAGTAATGAACGATTGTCCAGCAGACGGTGACAACGTGCTGTCAGAGGTGAGTTCAAATCTGTGGTAGAACGATGATAATTTTACAATTCTTTACAAAACAAAGTTAACAATTCTTTGTAATTCTTCACTTTATTATTTATTTTATTATTATTTGTTAACCATATGTATAAATTACTTTAAAAAATTCCCCATGGTGTAGACCATTGGCAAGATTGCAATTAATCTAATTAATCATTTTGTTTAATCTATGATTTAATAGTTCAATTAAAGTGTAGCTAACAACGCAAATAAATATTCGATGTTAGACATTGTACACAGCAATTCCTGAATGTGAATTTAGCTGTTAATGTACAAAACCAAAATATGAATAATGACTGATAAAGTGGGTTTTTTTATTTTTATAGTAGAAAATCTCAGGTGAAGGCTTGTAACTTTTTTAATTTTTGGAGGCTCGGGCTCCTCGCAAGTATGATCCGCTGCTGCAGCGAAAAAATGCAACCGCTAGCCCTCATATTTGCAAACACATATTTCCTGCGCGGAAACGCCGAAAGGTTTTGTTTGGCGAAACCATCGCGTTGCTTTGTTGCAAAAGCTGCGAGTAAATTCGCATGCGAATATAAATTTTCCTCGGGAATTTTTTGAAACGTTTTCCCTGTACGAGCGTAATTCTGTAAAACACATAACTCAAAATTAAACTCTTTCACCTGCAAAAGTAGCGGGACTTTGCGACAGTTCTCAATTAGCAAAAAAACAATGTGTTATCTTTGCATTTGGACAAAATTTGATGAAATTCTTTGCTGTATTACAACTAATAAACTCGGTTATATTTTTATGATCTCATTTAACGATAACATTCGATGTTAGAAATCCGGCTATCGTAACTTGTATAAAATTGTTTATGGACCAAATCGAAAGCCTCGTTTTCAATAAACAACGCCAGACAACTTTCAATTATTATTTCTTTTAATGGTGGTAAATTATGGTATTAACGATCATGCGTCACCGGAGGTTCATCGTTTCGCACGCATGATATTTTCGTCAGTTTTGATAGTTCCCGATCTCCTATTTTACGCGCAACAACAAGCATTTAATAATCCGGGGCCAGATTGATTTATTGTTCAGGATTGACGGTGACGTTCTTGACAACAGCGGGACATAGAGCGATCGTAAAATGGAGATCCTCGTAATTGGCAGCGTTAAATTTTCGAGCCGATAGTCGATTGTGAAATTTTACGAGATGAATGTGAGTAGCACGGTTTTGCATTTTAATTATGCGATACGAGGCGAATTTCGACGATTTCCATGCAAACGATTCGATCCGAATATCGGAATTAATCTTGATCATTTTAAAACAGTTCGAAAAAATGTATTTTTTAGTTACTAAATAAAAAATTCTATTTATATTCTATGCATATTTAAAACAATGTTATGAATATTTGAAAAACATTGAAAAAAATCCTATAAATATTCAACGTCTTCTTATAAATACTTTATAAATATCCAAAATATTTTTATAAATCTGTGAACAACGGTCGAATTATATTATGATGCTATTTTATATTTGTGTATATTAAAAATTCAGTTGACTATCAACATTTTGACTGTTAAAATTAGAATAAAATTTATCATTAAATGTTTAATATACGTATATATATAAGAAATCAATGATGAAATCAATGTGTAGAATGTTTTAATTTAATTTGTTTGGATTTTTATTGACCCATTAAAGCAGTTCGAGGACATGCTGACAGATTTGAGTGGTAAATTCCCGTGCTTGCAATATATTCTGCGGCCAGAGTACGCGCCATACTTGAATACAGCCGGCACCGTATTATTGGGGTGGCTAATTGTGTCCTGGATATCTTACGTACGTACATTAAACCTGCTACTATAGAATTTACCGGATTCGTTAACGCTGTCGTTTGTTTACGTTACGCGGCTGCTGTTCATTTATTAATTAGAGGAGACTGTAATTAGCCGCGCCCGAATACTCGCAGTCGCCATAACGCTACTTTGGCAACTAAAAATTTTTTGTCATCGAAATTCTGAACCGGAAATCCCAAATTGCATCAAAATGAAATTATTCTTATATTTACTGTACCTTTTCATTTAATTTCTGTTTCCGTGTTTATGGAATATTCATAACATGATTTGATAAAAATTTGAACTAATAAGAAACGAATGTGGAAGATGTACTTTTTAATTTTCTTAAGTGCTGTGCAATCTTTCAGTAATTATGTTGTCCACTACAATGTTGACTTTCTGAAGGTTAAAGTTACGGTTTAAGATTTCGGTATTTGAGCAACAATGTTTATACAGAATGGGACAATGGAAAATTCTATGGTTTCAAGTTATGTTTTAAAATGATGAAATTCTTAGCGAAAATATTTTTAAAAAACGAGACAATAATGAAAGTAGCATTGTTGAGAATATAGCGCTTAAAGTTGCGGTTTAAGATTATGAAATATCCCGGGACAATTTTGAAAAGAACAACGAAAATCAAGGCCTCGCTACAAGTTTTGTTGCTGTTTATTGTTGTCAATTTAACGAACAAAGTTAGGGTTTCTCGGAGAAGCACGCTCCAAGCATCATGTCTCCATCGTTCCGTGCACGGGCGGGCTTTTAATTCAGGCAACCAAGGCAATGTAATCAAGAACAGTGTTGTTTTTAGGTTATATGGATGTTACTAGCCCCGCTGGCGATGGGCGTTGCCGCCATTTTTCTTATATGCCCGGCGACGGCAAAATGGTGTCTTAAACAAACTCTCCCAGGTCTGAAAGCCACTTTCAACGACTTCTTGGAGAAACAAAATATGAGCTGTCGTCCCATTTAACTTTCCGCTGAAAATCGTTCCTCATTGAACGCATAATCGCATAATACGATACAGTCTACGATAACGTCTACAATGTTGTAATAATAATAACATTTATTTTATTGACGCACACAAAAATGTCCAGAAGAGGAGACAGCGTCAAGTGAATTATTTAAAAATAAAAAGGACGTGTCAACAAATGTTCAAATTTTTTAAAAAATTTTATTCTCAATCTTCATTTGTTAACGAAAAAATTGTGATCATGAAGAAAGGGGAAATATTTAATCAGGCTAATTTTATGTGCCTTGAAAATGGAAAATTATTATTTCTAATTATTGTTTTATTAACATTATTAATGTCACAGAGGACAAGTTGATCTCCAATTTTATTCGAATAACAACAGCCTTAGAATGATTTAATATTGAAAGGTATAAAAAATGTCGCGAAATTCAAATTTGTCCACACCACAAGACCAATTTTTAATGTTTTAATTTGAGCTTTCACCGGAAAAAGGAGATGAAATATTTAGATTGCTATTTTTTACTGGAGAAGTCAAATGTTAACAATTCTATCGTGTTCTACCGGAGAATTTTGTATTTTCCGTGTAAATTTTCAAAGACAAACGAAAGCCTGGAATTAAATACTGCCTGCGAACGGGTTTCCGGTAACTGCAACTAAGTATTTACACTGGCTCGGCTCGTTGGCTGACTTCCTTCCGGCAGCGAACGAATTTGTAACAGTCGTTTGCAAAGTTGCTCAGCCGTTCAACAAGCCTTCGTCAAGCCCGGATTAGTTGCAACAATATGGGTGTTTTACGTCTTTGTATCCGACGAAATCGTAACAAGCTGCATTCGAGAATGTTAATGGTCTCTTGCCCGGATAAAGAACACCTCACGATTGGATCACGGTTGTTAAATATCGGAAATTAACTTTTTCACACGACCATGCTTCGTACATCATTACAAATTTTTCAGCAATTTTGCATCGCATTTCACAAGGTAGAGTGAAATATTTATGAGTGGCAATTAATTCTTCATTCCTTATTCACAGCTGCATTAATAATAAAATGTGAATTTCATGTCAATTT
Source organism: Halictus ligatus (assembly GCA_028454255.1). Lineage (NCBI taxonomy): Eukaryota > Metazoa > Arthropoda > Insecta > Hymenoptera > Halictidae > Halictus > Halictus ligatus. Next base: position 11,660,950 of record CM052135.1, on the reverse strand, counting down.
TCTTATAAATAAAAAAAATTGATTGTGGCCACATAAAAATGTTTAATCAAATGCAAAAATAAAATGATGTCAAGGGGCATATTTAAAAAAATTGCTAGTGATTTTAATTGAAAAAGACTGATTATCGCAGAATTCTGTGGTTTGATTCGGTAAATACAATTTCGAAATAAATATTTACAAAATCAGCCACCTGAGGGTTAAATTTATTTGTGTGTTTCGCCGAACAAATTCACGTGGGTACGGACTAAAATAAAAGAGGAACTGGCGCAATGGTTAATGGAGGATCCTTTGTATCGAATTTCTATTTTTGTAAATCGTTCGAAAGAAAAGAGCTAAATAGGAAGCAAATACGGGCCAGCGGGGTGGCGGATCGAACGGATCGCGCTATCGCTTTTCTTTCACTGCCGGAAGCTCGCTTTGAGCACGGAAAAATCAGTTAACTTCGCTTAACTTCCCCGGGATGGTCCTATTCCTGGGAACGGCTGAATTCCTTCGACGATCCGTACGTGAGCGAGTGAAAACCCCGTTCTAAACCCGCGACAAACGCGTCTTTGTTCGACCCAGTCCGCCAGAACTGGATTACGGGCATTTGAATGCGCCGCGAAACTTTTGCGACTGGTAATCCGATTTACGGCTCTGATTTCGTACAACGTTAATTTTTGCGAACCCGGAAACAACTTCGCAAAAATTTTGCCATGCCTCCCCGAACGAAACTGCGGCCCAACAACCCGGAAAACGAATTTTCGGGGCGACGCTGGATCGAGAGATGCCATAGAAACTCCGACGTAGTCGCGTAGCTCTCGTCGAGAAGATAAAACTTTCCCGAAGAACCAATTCTCTACTATGAACCGTTCTCTTGGAAAATGCTGCTGTAGTTCCGCCAATTTGGCGCTGCGTCTATGCTCCGCCCACTCTACAGTCCTCGCGCGTCATTGGCTGCACGCCGCGCGGTAGGGGTTGCCCTGCGTTGTCCAATTGGCCGAAACTTCATTCACACTTTGCCGGACAATGGTTTGTTTTAGAGAAATGGTTCTTTTGTATTTTCGGATCAGTTTTTCGAGCTGAATATAATGATGTGAAGAATTCTGTGTTTCTTATTTTCGAAGTTAGTAAGAATTTGAAGTATCTGAATGAATCTTGTGTTTTGTGGTTCAGGCTAGTGTATTGCTATCGGTAGAGGGTTTATCAGTAATATCACGTGGCCACCAGCGACCAGTAACATTTGTATTTGTACAGGAGCCACGCGTTCGATCACAGCTAATTAGAAATTAATTTCCAGGCCTTTCAGTCGTAACGAGCCGGGCGATTCGCGTGGCTCAGGATAACGCAAATCCTGGCGTTGTTCAATTAGTATGGCTGGAAATCAATATGTAAATCGCGTGGCTTAATCGCTTTCGAATGAACCGTATCAGTTCGGGTTTTTTTTGACTCGCTGCATTGTTCGTCAACATTCGAAATTAAGAAAAAACAAATTCAGATTTACACAAATTATTTTTTACAAACCAGAATAAAATAGAACAATTTATTTCGTCTTCCGAAACACGCCTTCTGTTATAATTGATAATACACGTCTATAATGCAACCCCTGTTGTATATTTTATAAGCTTATGTTTCCTGATTAAAATTGTACAAAAGTATAATTAAAACTATCATTAAAAATATGTTAAATACATTATGATAGGTCAAATAATAATATCCACACATTAGAAAAATTGCAGCACCGTCAGCTCACCAAAAATTAATTATTTAATATCTCCGAAATGAAAATCCTCCCTCTTACTCTCATAATTACTCAGCGTCTACAAGAAGCCACATTTTTGTCTGCTCATTAAAACGTTCGACAAGCTACACGTGATACCACAAGCCTCAAGTAAAGATTTCAGCAGCTGTTCTTATAACAGCCATTAATCACAGGGCAGGGCGGGGGGTGGAGCGAGAGGAGTTGAAGGGGGTAGTTTTCGGATCCGCTTAATGAAACGACGTCGTGTGAACTCGTAAACAGTGTCTCCAGAAAACTCTGACTCGCCTAATCGGACTAGCAACGTCACGACAATAATTAATGTGATTTAAGAGGCATTGTTCGACCACCAGGGGTTGAAAAGAAAATTCCAAAGAGCCAGGTACAGGGTGAAACGGGAATTTTTAGGGGGTGGGGTCGTTGAAGGATAGCATACGATTAATTTGCGGTTGGTGTAAATTGCGGCTTCATTTCGCAATGGAAAAAATTGCTCGAGATAAATTCGAACGAGTTGGTGGGGGTATCAAGAATTTATTTATTGGAGAACTTGTGAAGGAATTAATCAGGCTTAAGCGCTGCATTGTGGGAGCAGATTTCAATTTTTGCGAGGGACAGGAATTTTTAGTAACTTTAAAACATAAAAAGAAAAACATTGAAAAATTTGAGCAAGTCAAAAGGGTAATTTTGAAGAAGATTGACCACACTAGTAAATTATATTGACGGTGCTAATTATTAAAAACATTTTTTCTCAGATGTGAAGATGTTATTTTTTAATTTCTGCGTCTATAATTAATTCTTATTTTATTCTTATTGTTTCTTGTTCTTATTTTTAATTTCTGCGCCTCTGTTTTAGTAACTGTACAAGGGGATAATTTCCAGTTGAAAATAAATAATCATTTAAATACATAAAATTATATAGAATAGAATAACATTTTCATTAATGTAGCTTTTACGATATAATTTATGAAAATCTCAGTTCCATATTTTATAATTTTTGTCTGCGATTAGTTGCTATATGAATGGATACATGAAGAGGCGTCTGTATAGCAAAAACAGATTTTTCATTAACTAAAATGCGTCACGATTTTAGAGATATTGAAATATTATTATAATTGGAAGTATTGGATACTAAATCATATCATCTCCGAAAAATTCGAGAAAGATGAGACCGTCTCCGAGCGGGGGCTCCATCAGAAAAGGAAATGGCATAAAAAGCATCGCGGTCCGCCCCGTCAGCAAATACTCTGATTAAAAATTCGATCACGAAAGGGAAATAAGAAAACCGTGTACGCGCCCCCTCCCCCTGCAGTGAATCGATAGAGAGGTAACCAATGAAACGTGTTCGGCGAGAATAAAATGAGAAAAAACGGGAGGGGTTGGTGGAGAAAAATAAGAAAAATGAAAAAATTGCCGTATCCACTTTAGTCCGCGGTCCATTGAGCACCGATCGTGACCGCAACACTCGACAATTTGTAAAATTCTAACGGACCGGATCGGGAACCGTTCGGAACTGACATTTCGACCGGAGAAATTGATCCGAGCTATTCAGTGACCAACAGCGGATATTTAAATCGTTGTAGCACTGTGAAAAAAAACGGACGACGATCTTCCTGGGCTCATTTTAAAGCGCGAAGCCTCCACTTTCAACCCCTTTGGTTCAACCCCTTTGAATTTTTTTTATTTTCACGGTCGTTCACACGTTATAGTGCGGGCAGAAATGATCTCACGGCCTATTTAGGGGATGATACTTTGCCTAAAAAAGTTTGACGAATTTAAATCCGTCTACGGAGCTCAAACCTTTTTATTGTAGAGTGAAACTAACGAGAATTTGAAGATTGCAGTTTCCTCTTCATAACGATACCAGGTAGATCACCAGTCGATTTTTTTTCACGAAGTTATAAAGTTTCGAACGCGTACAATTTTTCACCTAAAATTTAACAACCCCTAAATTTATATGGTCAGTATCCCGTAGTCCGGAGACGATAAAAAATTTTTGTCGCTATTTGACCCAACGACAATTTCGAAATTGAAGTCTCTCCTTTGCACTGACTCCAAAAATTTTCATGGACGATTATTTTTTCGGTGTTAAATCGATTCACGACGCACCACTGAGAGCTTGCATGATTTCGTTCCTTCAAATGAAAAAAAAAAAAGAAAAATAGAAATTAGGGTGATGAAAGTGGAGGTCTCACCCTATAAAATGTACCGAAGTAGACGATCACTCGATTTTTTTTACGAAGTTATAGCAATTCGAACGCATCCAATTTTTCCCCTAAAATTTAACAACCCCTCAATGTTTACGGTCAATATTCCGCAGTCTCGAGCCTGTAAAAAAATTTTTCTCGGTTCGAGCGAACGAGGATTTAAAGATTGGAGTCTGCCTCTGCCAACGACACCAGAAAAATCGATGTGCGATTTTTCTTTTGGGTTTTGCTGATGTTTGAGTGAAAGGGCTGGATTTGTTGGTTTGTTCCCGGAAACTTTTGCACGCCACTGTACGTTTAATGGATTTCGAGGGGAAATACTAACACCCGCGGACGTGAGCATTGTTGTGTAACTTACAAACTTTTTGACCGTTCGCTCGGTTGCAAACACAACCGTGCCACGGTCTCTGGTGTCTGGCGGAACGCGGCAGCTCTCTCCGGGGAATTTAGGTTAAGTCACAGTAAATTAGTTTGTTTTTACACGGATACATAGATCGTCTTGATGCGATTGTCCGGTCCACTTTGATGTCTGATCCGCCGTAACGAATGCCAACAGTGGTTGTTTACAAGGGAAACGGCGGGGCCGTTGCGTGGAACATCGCTATTCCGCGTTTAATTTCGCCTGTCTGGCAGTCCGTGCGCATATTTTGCATTCAAGACGGAACTGGATACGCGGACGAGGAGTTATCAAGCTGAACTAATTATTACCGAGGCAAATTAACCGCGTGCTGATATACATTTTTCGCTGTTCTTCAGAAAATTAAGCACCCGAGGTTCGCAGCAACCGCTGATAATAGTTTGTCTGTTTCGTCTGTTTTGACCATTTCTACTTGCGCAGGAACTCTGCAATTTATAGCTGTTGATTTGTTTAGAAATTTAGCACTGACAAACTTATGACGGAAATGTTATCAAATTGGTTTTTCTAATTTTTTATTGGAAATTTAAAATTTTAAAATTGCACATACATACATGAGGAAATTTATGGAAAATATTTGAGATTATCACTTTTGCACATGGAATTTTATATAAATATAGTGATCAAACTTTGTATATTTCACGCAAAGAACGTTTGCCATTTTATAAAATCAATAAATATAAAAGAACAAATTATGTAGAAATAGTCAGCAGTAGCCAGATAAATTAGAAATTTATGCTCCTCCAAATTAGTCACTACCCAATTAAATCATTGCAGAGATCGTACGATTCCGTACTTTTGGGCTATTCGAAGGAATAATTTATGAGTAGAACTGTCTGGTAATGGTCAGACGAGTGGAGAATGAATATTGTATCTTCCACTGTAGGTACTTGGCATGAAGCATTCAGTAATTCGATCGTATTACATTGTAACCGTACGAAATTAATGGCCTAAAAGCTATTATATCAAAAATTCAACAGATTCAAGCACCCCCAACAAAGAATTTGTCAATAACGTTTTAAACACAATTTGTCAGTAACGGTCAAACCAATTAAACATCGTTACCGATGCAATTCATCCGCAGCAATTATTTTGTATGAAATTGTTAAACGTAATTAAATTTGAAATGTGATTTAACATTGACCAATAACAACTTTACATGAAGAGACTACGTGGAAATTCGCTACAGTGGTCCTTTGACCAGACAGATGCATTCGTTTAAATATTTCGAAAAGAACTTCATAAAAATCATAAAAAATGTTCTAAATAAGAAATGTCCAGCACTGATCGGACGAATTAAAAATTCAGTCGAATTCGAAGCAATATTGTCCAAGTAGAATTGACCAACTGCGATCAAGCTTTCCTGGAAAATTGTCTGCAAATATTTTAAGTAGAATCGACGAGCGATGATCAGACAAACTTGAAGTTTCTTTTTCTTCAATCAACTGGAAATTTTCTTACAAACACCAAAGTGCATAGTAAGTGCAAGTGGAGTGGTTACTCGCTATTAAGAATTGCGTGCAGTGTTTGCATCGATGTCGACACTGGCATAATATTTGCAGCAGCCTGTATAATTAAGAGATTAGCCGAGGCAGCGAGATTAGTTGGCTCGTTGATAAGCAATTCAAGGCTATCGCCGTAATTTTTCGCCAGATCTGTCCGCGAAACCGGTTCCCCGAAGCTGCAGGAAGCGAATCCGGGAAATCCAGGGATAGACCGGAAACGGGGTAGTTACACCACCCCTTTAAAGACGCGCTGCCACGGATTATTATATCCGCGTCGCACGCGACCCGATCGCGTGTTACCCACGGACCGTATAATCCGGACATTAAGCGTTGTTCCTAACTGTTAAGCAGTCTGCTTAACTACTACTTAAATCAATGGATTAGGGACTCTTCTGCGAAGAGGAATTTACGGTAGATTTATTCCGTTAGATTCCGCCAGTGATATTCGCCGCAAGACACGTTCCAATTCGGTGAAATTAGCAGCCAGAAAATTATGGTCGTTCGTTAAGGACCACCAGAAAATGAGGCTACTATTTTCCTTTCCTGTTTTTTCAGTAATTTTTTTATTTAGAGAAAAAAACACAATTGAAACGGTGGTTTGAATCTATGTAATTATAGAATCCATATAATTATAGAATATCACTGAAATGATATGTTTATTAAGTTAATATAAATTTTATTGGCATTATTAGATTTTATTGATTTGTACATTATACGAACGGGTTGAATTTCTGAAATTAATTAGCAGGGTATGTTATTGAAACAACATAGTTATTTTTAGTAATGACTATTGAAATTATTAAGTTGAATTAATTTTTCCAAATATTCTATGGAGAACTTGTATTAATGGAAATTGATAGTAAGAGAATTTTATTGGAACGGTATTTGTGTCAATTTAATAAACGATTTTATCGAATTTTCGAAGAGTATTAGAAAATTCATTGATTGCAAATGTTTTAGAGTAGTATTTTATAGAATATTGACAAAAATTTATGTCATGGTATTTTTCGTTAATTTATGCTAAAACACTACTAGAATGAATATGTAATTATCTATAACGTTGCAGGGAGCCCAGCAAAGTGATTTTTAAAATTCGTCGGGTGTATGGAATTTTTTGTGAACTTTTAGTTTTATCGGAGATTAATAAATGATTCTCTTTTATGTAGTAGGAGTTGACGGGCATTAAATTTTCAGTGTCATCATTTTCTCGTATCTATCACACAGTTTTCGTGGAGATATACGGAAAGTAGGACGTCAAGTATTAAGATTCAGACAGTGTCTTCTCCCTAAGAATCAAAAAGTAGTAAAAAAAATATTACATGACAGTTTTACTGAGATCCTCTACAAATCTGGAAAATTGAAAAGAAATTGGAATTTTCTTGGTGCTGGAGTTCTTTTTGGAAGTCAGTGGTGGCGGTCAATATTCCGGCTGACACTGGGCTGATTTATCGTTGACTTGTTCTACTGGATTTAACACGTAGTCCACGAAAATCGAAATTTAACCGACTGAAATTAATTTTTCGGAAATTATTTGTTAACGAGAATGACAATAAAATTAAATGTACAGCTGTTTGGATCATTTGTCATTTAAAAAAAATTAATCATATATGATTAATTATTAGGAACATTTTTACTGCCATCAACATAACTCTCGTAAATTGTAATTTAACTTACTGAAACTATTATTCCAGGAATTGTTTTTTAACAGGAATCCCGAAAATATTATATTTACAATCTTTTTAGGTCATTTGTCATTCTTTGGAGAATTAGCAGGAATATTTTTATGCATGAATAATCCCTTGATTTCGTGTGATATTCATTTTACGGACACGGCTTTGCAGGTACAAGTTACATAAAATTGTTGAAATACCAGATTCAATTTTATTTCACTAAATATTTAAAATTACTTCTTTGATATTTCAGTTACGATATTTGTTTCATTTAAACGAGTTCATTCAATATTACAGTTATTATTTTTAGAACATGTACATTTACTGATGTTGATCGAAGTTAAATAAAATTGAGATTGATTCAAACGAAAAATTAATTTTATAGCTTTCATCGTATCAGATTCATTAAACATTTATGAGCATTTAATGACGATTGAAATGATACAGAAATGGCTGCGTCAATCACAAATTCCTTGTTTATTCATTCGGAATGATTTGTTCGTAACATGTGTCTTCTATTAAGAGGAAATGATATTGTATCGATTTTTTTAATACTAAAAGACTTTGCATTTTATTATTTTTTTGCTATTTTATTATTTTATTTGCATTAGTTATTAGAAACTTCTTTTGTTAAGACAATATTCTACAATTATCAAGCCTTGGAAGAATAAATAACAATTTCGTATCCCAACAAATCCGGCATTTTCATAAATTATATTAACAAAACTAGACTTAAAATTAAACAATTGTAAAAGACATTAAATAATTGTAAATAATTTTTAGACTCACATAACATCAGCATTTTCAAAAATTGCATTACCGAATTCCTTTCATCTAGGATCGAAAACTACCCTTAAGGGGACAAGCGAACAAATTCCTCAGTAAAAACTACCCTTATCTTAATAATCATCTGCACTCGCGTTCAAACAAATTTGCCAATAATTTTGACACCCGCATAAAATTAGCATTCTCACGAACGTCCTAACAAAACCTCCACAGGACCCGTTTCAAGCACCCCCGGTAAAACAACTTCCGCGGCACACCGGCAATACCTTTGACGATTCTCACGGATCTTCGGGACACGTTCGAGGAAACCTAAACAAACGGTGAAAACGAACAGCATTGCGATAAAAAAAAGAACACGAACTCCACCGGTGTGCCGGTGAATTTCCCGTTGTGCCGCGGGGCGAAAAATCGCGAGACATCACACGCAATATTCTTTTGTACGGGGACGACTATTGCTCGAGTGTCTCGGTCGGTGCAAAATAAAAAAAGTATAACGCCCGAGCGTGGCCGGAACGAAGAAAAAGGGGAAAAGTAAAACCGTTGCACCCTGGATTGCACTTGTGCGGTGCATATTCGCGCGCGAGCCTGTTCGGTGCACGCTGGCACGTATAATAGTGCTCGCGCGAGTGCGCGCGTTTTCGCGATATTGTTCGCGACACGGAAACGAGCGGAATTCGAATGGATCCGGCGTCCCGTGTTTCTTACGAGCACCGATCCGAGGATTATTCGGAGCGTATTGCGTCCCCGGACGGCCGCGTACAGTCGTCCGCGAATTTATGCGAACCCCCGGAGCTGCGGGGCTGGTTTGTGTTGTGGCGCGAGATGCAAAGTGGCTTGTAAATTCGAGTGGGATGGCTGTGTCGCGTCAAAGGAGGCTCGGGAATCGTTGCGTATTCGAAGACAAAAGTGGAGCTGCTGTATACTGCTATGCGACCATGCTGGAGTAGCTGGAATTTTGTTCCGAGCTTGTGGCGTGAGCGCAAATAAAATTATTACTAGTTCGCTCGGAAATTAAAAGAAAAAAGAACATTCTACCAGAATTATATGAAGACTCAGTTGAAAAAATGCGGGGCAAGTAGACGTGGTTAGCGTTAGTCAAATATTTATAAGATCAATACTAATACACTTTAAAATTGTCGGTCTATCCATCGCTGACTACTTCTACTTACAGAACTATACAACAACTACTCAGAACTACTCAAAATCTTTGGTGGACTCTTCGGAAATTTTGTAGACTGCAGTTGTTTTCAGAGAATGTATGGCACGGCAAAAGCTCATAAACGAAAACTGAAGAGCGGGAGTTAAGCAGAATCGAACACCAATGGTCAGTCAATTAGGTTTTCCATATTTTTCACGGCGGTTAATGCCAACTCATGGTCACGAAAGTACAGATCTCGCCCTTTAAAAGAAGCCTAAGTAGGACCTCGTCCGATCTTCCTCACGAAGTTCTAACAAAAACAGTATAAACAATCGGGTCGCTTACGTTCACGACGTTTTACTGTTCCAGGCTTTCAAAAAATCTGAGAAAATTCTGAAACACGTATGGAAGTGCCTATTTTAATATGCGCGTCGAAACGTCAAATGTTTAACGGATTAATGGGGAAAGAAGAAGGAAAAAAAGGCGGGTCCTTCTTGCCCAGGGATAGCCCGAATAGATATTACAATCGAAGGATACAGAACGCAAGTGGAACGGGTCAATTATAATGCGCCGAGCACCACCATCCCGAACACGTCTCCATTAGTTTCTCCGGTGAGTTAAGGGCCCGGTCTTCATAGATTCGCAATAAGGTAGAGTGACCACATTACCGTCAAAAAAATAGTTTTACGTGACTCAAGTTTTCGTCCTTCTATAAGAATATTTTGTCGCTGGTGAAGGGCTCACTCGAAAGAGAAAGGTTCAATCTAGTGCGCGCTGGTCAGGAGCTGCGGAGATTATGCAGATATTTGGTAATACAAGCGTTAGAAGTTAGGCCAAAAATTGACGATATGCATGCCGCGGAATCCAAGCATTTTTCTGCTATTGGATGAGTTTTCTGGATCAAATCGAGAGCAGCGCGCGCTAGAAAATATCTCCAGCTACAAATTGAGCTATATTTTGTCTTGATTCTCTGTGAGATAAAGCGAAAAACTTGAAGCACGTTTCTGGGCGTCAGAATTCATAATATAGAGCAAAAAAAATGTGACAAGTTCAGTCACAGAATTAAGACCCGTCGGATCAAGACCAAGACGGATCTTAAGTCTGTGAATGGAAATTATTAATTGAAAAGTCACGTGGCCATCCCGAGCCGTTAATTTCAGCAGAAACAACTCGTGTGAAGTTAGCTTTCCGTCACATCAATCGCTTGTCTTCAATTCCGTCGAGCGATTTCAGATAAATCCTCGTGTCCAAGTGTCTCGAAAGTGCAACGATATCGGATCCGGTGAGGAGGTAAAGTTGCAGAATCTGTTGTCATTCGACGAGGGGGAGCGTCTCTCGCGCCGGCAACTATCGGGAAAGATCTCTCGAACGAGCAGACGCACCGCGTCAGGAACTTCTCTCCCGTGTGCATGTTCGCGAGCGCACACATCTCGGAAAAATAAACCGTGCAGTCAGGAAACGAAACTTCCTTCAAAACGGCGCGAACGTGTCCCGTGTAAAATTACCGGGACAGAAAACATCGCCTCTTTCTCTCTCTCTCTCTCTCTCTCTCTCTCTCTCTCTCTCTCTCTCTCTCTCTCTCCCAGGTGGTTGAACGGAACAAGAAGCCCCCGAGAGTGTAGAATTTACAGCGACAGGATGAAGTTCGCGGAGATAGTGTAACGCGAGCCCGCAGCTACCTGGATTACTGTATCAACAAGTAATGCCCGCCGAGCGGAAAGACCGAGTCAAGAACTGGAAATTGCGTCATCTCATCAGCGGCCATTAGTCATATTAATCGCGACCGTCCATCTTCCGTGAACGACCCCTTCGTGCCGAAACCCTGTCGATCCTGCACTTTGCCTCATCTTTCACACGTTCACGGACAGTAAAAATTTCAGTGAGCTGCAAAAATAGACAGGCAATTTTTCTTTAAACTAGTTGTACTATCCGGAATCTGATTAGACGTAAACAATAATAATAAGTTAACTGTCATTAGTAATGATAGGACAATGGGCATTACTTTGAAATTTACATCAATTACAAAAACTTAAAGTTGTATAAAATGAAATAAATAAAAGTACGTCCGCGAACTTGTTAACTCTTTGAGGCACAGGCTTTGAAAGAAAATAAAAACCTCGGTTGCACAGAATTTTGCGAATTCACTGCGTCACACAATACGTCAACCTTAGTCACAGCAGCACACACAACTTACTGATGCGTTTGATTTGCATAAACTTTTCTTCACTTATTTACCATTGATGCACAGCATTGCCAACTGAATGAGAAACTTGAAATCAAATATTAAACTGTATGACTATGAGTAACTTTAACTTTTCGAGGTGGGTTAAAATATGTCCCACCATGCATAAAAAGCTAAGCAAAAGATGGGAAAGTTTTTAACCCACCTAGCCCCAAAGAGTTAACACGATAAGCGCCAAAAATCAATCCCAGAGAATCTCTCAAAATCAGTGTAATTTAATCAATGAAACCGAAACTAGAAATTTCAAATGTATTATAGGGGATGCTGTCTTCACCCTTTTGAATTCTAAAGATCCAAAAATAAAATTCGGTTTATCTGAACCTAGTAAAAAATCACTGTCAGTAATATGTGACTAACGTGGCACTTAAAGAAGAGCTCGGAAATCACAGATGTTGCGAACAGAGTTACTCACTGTAGATTCCGTCGAGTTTCAATTGAGACGCGACGAAGCACTTAAATCACTTCGGGTCAAACCTGACCCGGTGACCGGCGGAACCGCCTCCTGCCGGCACCGAAGCTTACAAAGTGAATCGCAGACGCCGACGGAGGCTCCTGCAATCCCCAGCGAGGTTGAATCCAATTATTTTTGTAGGATCAAGATTTCCCGAAGAACTAACTCCTTTGAGAGGACAGCTAATGACTATTCAACGATAGATAGGGGCGAAGGGAGAGAAGGGAGGATTTCCACGGCGGGCAAAGGGACCCAGAAGGAAAAAGGAGAAGTTGAGTCTCCTTTAACTTCTACCCGGCTATTGGAAGTTACTTTCGGTCTCCTTGTGTGCGAGGTATCGGGAATTTCGAGTCCTCGGCACGTACGATTTATGGTAAATTCAGTTCAACCTGTTCTCTCCCTTACCTCTCCCCGCCCTTCGTACTTCATTTCGCTTTCAGGCGCGGCCGGCTTAAACGACGTCATCAATATTTATTGCTGTGTTGGGAACGTGTCTCACCGGCGACGTGCACCGCTCGTTCGGCCAACTTTTCAAAGCGGCCGCTCTGCAAAAACCAATGAACGGCCGAACATAACCCCACACGGAACGTGATTCTAATGGGATTTCCGACGAATGACGACACTTCCGCGGGAATTCCCGATGAGTTTCTCCGCGCCGAACTTCGAATTCGCGCGATTAGGATCGTTCGAATCCGGGATCGCCGTATGCCAGTTTAATTATGTTGGGAGCGTATTTCGACGTTCGCTTGACGAAGTCTCGATGTTTGACCGTGTTTGAGCATCTGAACGTCGAAGTTTGAAGAGACTTCACGGTTCGGACAGTTTTGTTCGAAGCAGTGCATTTAAAAGTTCGATTAATTTTAACGTCAGGTTTACGGGAAAAATGACGGGTTTAGTTTACGATTATTGAGATTGCGAAGATGAAATTTCATTACGTATATATTATTAGAAAAAATTACTTCGATATTTCAAATTCGATCATTTTTGTGTTATCTTTTCGAACACAGTACCAGCGGATTGTCCAGATTCTTCCGATTAAAACGAGTCCAAACACGACGCAAATCGGACCAGTTTTAGAGACTCGATGTAAATAACAATTAAGGACGTCCGGGTGATTATTATATACGTAGTCTATGAAAGTAGTCGGATCTACGTCGTGTTTGGACTCGTTTCAATCGGGAGAATCTAAACAATTCATTGGTAACACGTTCGGAAAGGTGAAACCAAAATTACGGAATATGGAATTTTCAATCCGCCCGAGCACGGGGCGTTTATTATTGACCGAGAGTATCGGATTGGGAGGCAGTTTCGCGCGACACCGAGTAACATGTACCCCCTAGGGGACCACCCTCGTGGCCTCGTGGCCCCCATGAATACTTCCTTCGTCGGGAATTCGTAACGCGGTCACGTGGCCCGCTTGTTACTCGAGAATTCGGAAGACACGCCCCGGGAAAATTGGCGAGATTTCACGGATAGTTTCCGTCGGTTACGTAAGGGTCCCGCGACGTGAATTTTTACAAGGCCCGGAATTGACCGTTTCGGCCTCGAGCCCAGGGACTCGTTCACGGAATCGCAAATCCGCGAGTCTCAACACCGGGGAGTTGTACGGTGCGAAGAGAAGTCGCGGAATAAGCCAACTCGCCAAATCGAATTACGGTGTTAATGGTACTTTGCATTCGGCACACCTTATACAGTCGTCTGTGGCGAAGACGTTTGTTTCTGAATTTGTTAGTGGTGTTGAAGTTTTGCTTCATTTAGGGCGTGATAGATCTTCGTGAAATATTGTTGGTTTGGCAATGTTCCTCTTCTTTCGGGACACCCTGTATTACATTCAGACTGTTTTAATATTATTTTACATTATAGGATACATTTATTACAATTGTATATTACACTAATGGTAATATATAATTTAATGTTGCAGAATTGACTAGGTCTAATTAATTAACAAATTTTGTTAATTAATTAGGCTGTATAAATATTTATTTGATAGTTTCATGGAACTATAAACATCATTTATGGGTAAAGTTATTTTATAGGAACGTTTATTGAAATTCTAAAAGGGGAGTGTAAGTAAAGATAATAGCAGTAATAGTAGAGATTCCATTTTTTGTAACAAATTAGGTAGGAATATATGGAATGTAGTTCTTAGCCGTTCCCAAAATATCTCCCAGCAAGTACTTAAAATAATAATATTACCATATGTGGAAGCGAAGAGTATGAAATTTTTATATTCGAAGGAGAATAAGTCGATCTATGACCAGACATAGATATGTCTAGCAATATTACACCGTTACACATGTTCCCGACAGTTGTAAAGTAGAATACCTTTCTAAACATTATTTATAATTTATTTTCTGTCACGTGTCAATTTTTAATTTTAACACTTGCAAACGTAACCAATTTTTAATTACACCATTAGAACTCTAATCTCAAGATCCTATGATGTAAAAATTCGTGTGAAACTCCGAACGACCCTAATTTCCATGTGCCACCCGGTCTAAAGGAAAGAAGATTATAAAGCGTCAGTAAATAAACCACACCGAGTCCCGGCGTCTACAATTACCCTGCAAACAAATTAAGTAACAAACAAAATTACGTTTCGCACGAAGCGCAGGTGGAAGGAGGCGCGTGGCCAAGTTTTAATTAACCACTCGATTAGCCTGTTCAAAGGGCTTCGAAAGGAGCAGGCAGGAAAGGGAGAATACTTTAAGCAGGACCCGTGGAGCTTGCGAAAAGTTCGCGAAAGTTGAAATCGGCCGCCCGAGGAAAATTGTCTAGACCCGACACGTATTTCCGCGAAACTTTTTCCGGGCCGCGCGATTTTATTCGGTTTACAGGCGGTCGATTTACCGCACCCCACGAAAACTCGAGGAAACAAAAGCCGGCAACGGAAGTGGAAGGCAAATGACTCGAATCATTGTACGTCCCCGATCCTCGGAGCAATTGCACGTGAAACAGCTTTTTTCTGCTACTTTCATGAAATTTCCGCTTTCCTTTCACTGTTTTCGATGTGACAAATTTTACGTCGTTACATTTTAGGTTTGAGGAAGTTTGAAGTGGTTCGAGCATGTTGGAAAGTGTTCGAATGCGTCCGAATTAATTTTTCCGTGTAAACGCGTATAAAGTTAAGGAGTACTTTGGAAATTCACTTTAAAGAACATTACAAAGTTTTAATTGAAATAGTTCGTTTTAGTTTGTGCTTCAGGCATTGTTTATTTGCACTGTCAGTGAAAGAGGATATTTGAAAAAGATAGTAATCGTTACCGCCAATATTTAAGTTTCATAAATTACTGTCTCATTTAATGGACAAAAGTGTAAAAGAAGTCGGTTTGAGCACGATGTGGTAGGTTGGCACGTATTTGAAAATGTTTCATGACAAAGTGGTCGATGTTCAAACAGTCGTAACTTTGTGAAAAAATCATACAACAATGTGTTTGGGCTCATTTTAAAGGGCGAAGTCTCTGATTTTACACGCATCAGTTGTTTATTTTCTCCCAGTTCGCCTATGCATAAGACACGTCAAGACGATGCAACCTTCTTCCAGTAAAAGTACACTTTCCAGTAAAAGTGTAGTAAAAATGTAACGAAAAATCTGAGATCACATTTTAAATAGTCGTTACGAAGCTTAGACTGCAGTCTTCAAATCTACGTTAATTTGAGACTTGAAAAAAAATTTCAGGATTCAGAGAAATATGTGAGTTTGAAACATTTTCGAAAAAATTAATTTTCACTTTTCTGTTTACAGCTTAGTGTAAAAGTATTCTACAACGAAAAGCAACGCAAGGAGGTGATGGTAGAGGCTTCGACCTACAAAATAAGTCTAGATACATATTTTTCCGATTTTTTATCACCAAGATACAGCATCTCTCCATTATTGCACTCGGAAAAATCTTCCTAAATAAATTTCAATAATTTTATGCTATAGTTCAGGAATAATTCTCGAAGGCTTTGGAGAGGAAAATTTCGTCTTGGTTTCAATTCGAAAAGCGTGTGCAACGTTTCGCAAATTGACTATTCAGTTTCATTAAAGAGAAGGTTGGCGTAGAGCGGGGGCCGTA
Source organism: Halictus ligatus (assembly GCA_028454255.1). NCBI lineage: Eukaryota > Metazoa > Arthropoda > Insecta > Hymenoptera > Halictidae > Halictus > Halictus ligatus. The sequence continues at coordinate 11,644,743 of CM052135.1, read as the reverse complement.
AAGCGTTCGATCGAGGACGGCAGCTAAGACGAATGTTACACAAGTTAATTTACAGCGAGGGATGGTGGGGTCTTCTGTTAAAAGGTGAAATTTCTGCAGGTGATCGCGAACAAAGGCTACCTGTTGGTTGCGAGCGCCTGTCCGCGAAGAAACGAACCTGGAACGTCCACTGGAATTCTACCGGAACTCGGTCTCCTCGCACGGGCTCCCATTATCGCGACGTTTACGGCGAAGAAATTAAATAAAGCTCAGCCGAGTCTCCGAATGGACGTCGAAACTTCCGAGAGGGAAGTTGTTAACAGGACCGGCTCATATCCACCCACAGTTCCCATGTTAATTCCGAAGTTCCAGCGAGTTCCTGCGCCGCCACTTCAGCTTTCATTGTGTTTGAGACGTACCGGGGCCTCTTGGTTTATTAAGTGCTCGGCAATATACACCTGCGCACAATTAAATAACACGAACCAATTACTTGACTGCCATTGTGCCACATTCTGTTGACGAAAAGACACACAAAGTGGAAATGGCTATTCAAATTATGAACCGTTGACACCTTTTTTGGATCACCCTGTATATAAATTTTAGTTGATATGTATATAAGTGTCTGTGTATACACTTTTTTATATGTTTTCAATAAACAATGTTCAGTTCATGCCCTGTAATTACACATTTTCTTTAAACAATGCTGAACATCCTTGAACTTCTTTTGAATCACCCTGTACAAAAATTTTCACAATCCCGAGTTATCCATACAAAAATTGTCAACATGTACCACAATTCTCGGTAATGCAATGCAATTACTATTTGCTTCGTTGAAAAGTACAAGATTGTCTTTTGAATCAGCCTGTATACAGAATTCTTGCAATCTAACATTTAGCATAACATTTATACATTTCTAACATTTAGGTAACATTTCTCGCAATTTGTAGATGTAACGTACGTACGAGATGTAACTCCACTGAAAAATAAAAATAAATCGGAAACCGGTTTCTTTTGAATCGCCCTATATGTGGGTAGAGTGTTCATTCGAGAAATCCAATGTGAAAAGAAAATCTATATAAACGTTACAAGCCATTTTCGTACGGAGGGTTGATACCCCATCGATTGCTGCGGAATTCGCGCCATTAAGCTCAGTCACCGCCCCCTACAGCATCTGTCAAAACCATACGCGAGCGACACCGAAGTCTTTTCACCGCGAGGATTCATGGCCCTCGTGGACTCACTCGCTTCAGAAGTTAATCAACCGTCCTATCGTATTCCCCCTTGCTCCACCCCTTCGCCCCTCCAAACCAGGTTTGCCATTCAAACTGACAGCGGTTCGGAGACGACTGTAAGAAAAGCGGGATGAAAGATTCATGCAGTCTCGATTCGCGGTGCAAGAGGTCCTCGCGCCTTTCCCATTTCGCATGCAAATTCCGTTTCTAGTCTCCCGGCTCCGCCTCCTCCCGACGCCCCGCCCACTTTACTCCCAGCCCGTCTTTCAATCGCCCGCATTCCGCAATTTCGGTTAAAATTTTCTGCGGCGCGGTCAAAATTATAACAGACCGCTGCTGGACCAGCGTCGGTATTCAATTATCTCAATGTTTGAGTTCATCCGCCGGAAAACGAGTACTGCGAGAAAGAGGGAGAGAGATGGAGAGAGAGAGAGAGAGAGAGAGAGAGAGAGAGAGAGAGAGAGAGAGAGAGAGAGAGAGAGAAAGAGAGAGGGTTTCACAGGCCAACGGAGAACTATCGCGGATAATCGATTAAGCGACCATAATTGACCGACTGATTCGTGTGGTCGGGATCGACTACGGGAACCGAAGTCGAACCTTGTACCTGTATCGGTGAATTAATTACGGTGCTGAACACTTTCGCGTCTTCACGCCTACACGGCGTTCCAAAATCGGAGAAACCTGTTCGGTACTGGAAACCTTGTATGCTTAACGTGAAGCACGAGGTTTTGGAAATAATTTTACGTGAGAATATGGTTCGAACAAACTAGTTACACTTTGGGAAGAAATAATGAATTAAGTAAGGAACTAAAAATTAATTTCTTTAGATATTGTAACAAAAATGTACAGTAGAATTTTTATCGTGGAACCGTGGTTGAAGATAGGCGTGTCAAAGAAGATATACAAGGTGGGTAATGAAAATTGTATAAAATTTCAGGATTGCCAAAATTAGTGATTAAATTTTTTAAAATAAATCATCTTCTTTCCGAATCAAGTAAATCGAATTATTTAAAAAGAAATGCACGTATCATATTACAAAAATTGAGTTATGAGCATTGTTACACATTTAGTTTTGCTAGAGTGGTACGCGGTTATTCCCTAGCGATAAAGGGTGCGTAATTTGAATTTCAAATGGTCCAAAATCGAAATACATCGATTAAAGCTTTACAAATAGCGCAAAAATTAGTTATTTTTCGATGAATTTGTCTGGAGTGAATTTAGTTGTGATTTCTACTAATTGATTTAGGGTCGATAACCACGATCAATGGGCTCGGTGGTCAGTAAGAACAGTTCGGGCACCTCGACAGGCAGCGAACTCGTAACTTCGTTAAGCGGCGGATAATTTTGCGTCTGTGGGTTGCCGTTACCGCGGCCAGCCATCGGTGGGCGCAACGTTTATTGGGAAACATCGTTAAATCGTGTCACGGGGATACTTTGAACGAGCCGCGGACACTTGTACAACTAATTGGCGGGATCGACAGGCGTTCTAGTAATTAGCTGCGCAAAGGACATCGCGATGGATGACCGTCATGTTCGAAAATTCGCGCGTACGATTGATGCTCGAGTGTTTCAACGGAAAATCCGCAAAAAATCTGCAATAAAAAAATTATTTATGTGAACAATGAACCAACTAAAAATAATTTTCTCACATTATTATCACTCGTACAAATGTGCAATTTAATTATCCAATTTGTTAAAAGAAAATGTTTGATGCTTCGATAAAGAATGGACTAATATTGTACACTTAAGTGTAGTAACTTTTGTTAGCGAATAATGATTTCAAAGTTACGCGACGTTAACGGAGGGTTAATAATTCTTTTTAATACGCTGAATCATGGCTTTGTGGGTACGGTTCCAGAACTTTTGAACGAGCCTGTAGGAAGTCGGCTACGATTACCTAATCGGATGATTTGTCGAGCAAAATGTCGCCGTTTAAAATTTGTCGAAGTGAAATTGAAATTCCTTTGGGGCTCAGCCGGTGGGGGGATAAGACACGGGAGCCGCGCATTTTTCATCGGATGAAGACAAGTGAATGTCCCCGATTGAATGACAGATTGATTAACGAGCAATCGACCGTTCCAGGAGCTCGTCTGTGTCGCTGATTGAACGTCGGCCGAATGCTTTTCATTCCTCCGCTGCCAGTCGATGATTTATTCTGACGGGAACGGATCTGAAATAATCTGAATGTATTTTTTCCCCGCTCGCCATCGGAAACGACTCGCAATTAATTCTCAGCCTTGATTCAACTCCGTTCATTACGACACTTAACGTAACACTCGATACCGTCGTGCTCGCGTAACCGTTCGCTACCGAGGAAAACAGTTTTTATTCAACTCGCAACCATTAATCGTTACGAAACTGATCTATGAAATGTGTCCATTTTCTTCGGTCCAGTTACATAAACTATCCTATTATTTATTAATTATCAGTTGTATTTTGTTGTTATTTTGTCCTAAAAGTATTATATGTATATAATTACGAACAATATCGTTGACATTAGTATTTGAAAATATATACATATTGGTTAATCAACGTTGTTACACTTAAGTGTCCGCTGTTAGTCCCAATAACAAAAAATTACCACAAGTTAAACGACGCACGTACTTCCAAATAAGGTAACCATTAATCCAAAAAACTCATTAATTTTCTGAGGAAAAATTCCCAAAAATCGCATTTCAATAGAGATAGTGCACGAAGCACTGAAGCACTTAGGAGCATTTAGTCCTCTCCCGTAATAGTTGAGGCATTTGTCATCTGGCCCCTACTATTGCCCGATAAATAATGCATGCATTTAAACGGAGAATTCGACAAGTGGCAATTAGCATCGTGGGATAATAAACGTTTCTCGTAATTCTCGTTTCTAGGGGTTCCGGGGGAGGGGGTTTGAAATTTATTTCGTAGAATTAAAATTATTGGCCGGTAAATCAGCGGTCGTGGACAGTTTGTGGCCGCATAAACAACAATTACAACGCTTAGGCTCCGCGATAAACAACGATTAATGACTAGATAAATAATGCGTGTGGGAGGAATCAGTTACACCGTTGTCCAGGGACGTCACAGTTTCGTTACATTTCTAATTACACGGGGTGGTTGCCGCCATCACTGGAAGGGTATGGGGGTTAATGGGCCGCGGCAATTAACGCAGATCGTTTTATTAATTGCCCACCATTTCGGATTTCTTCTTCGCCGCTAATTAGCTCTGCGCGGTCGGATAATTAGTTCTTGGCCCCTAATGATACGTGAAGAGGCCGATTAAGAGTATAATGACTTTAAAGTGAGGTTAAAAAGGCTACTCCGCGGGTTCCAAGATGGCGAACAAAGATGGCGGCGCTGAAGCGCCCTTTCGATCAATTCATGATTTAATATCAAAACTCTAATGTTAAAAAAAAAAAAAATTAACGACGTTGTGCTGGTTTTGTCGTTGTAAGATTATTTTTTATGAAATTATAATAATTTTAATATTAACGTTTTTTAGGAAAGCGGATATTTCGAATGACTTTTTGAAGTCGCTGTATATAGTGGTTTCTCTCGAGACGAAAAAGAGAGATACGCGAATGAAACAAGATGGTGGAAGTTTAAGGGGGAGTGGGGGAGGGGGATGGTAAAGGAATGGAAACAAGGCCGCTATTTCGTTAGTATTTTTATGTCGGCGGCGAAAAAGTGATTAAAAGTTTCGGATTAAAAAGCTCGGCCGTGCATTGGTCGGGACTTGTTTTCGGCGATTTTTACACGGGTACCGTTATAATGTGGAAAGAAGGCTCGTTCGAATAATAAAAAATGCGCCACGGTAATGAGGTATCGGTGCACGGAAGTTCGACCGTTCATGCTGGAAATGTTCGGAACAATGCAGACAGCATGGTTAGGTGTACACTTGGAGATGCTCAAAACCTTCCTGGTCATTCTTTAATTATGAATTTCACTTAATTTGATTGAGAATATTTGATTTGAGGATATTGACGGAGATTTTAATGCCATTAATACCCTTTTTGAGAAATGGAAAAGTAAGACCACATATTTTACAAACTTTTTATCAGTAAATTAGGCTATACTTTTCCACGAAACCTTCTGGGTATATTCATACATATTTGAGCCACGTTCATGAATTTTTATACCCTGTTAATGCCGTAACTATGGTAATTATTCATCGAAAATTTTGAAAGCTTGCAACGGTATATAAAGTTCTATGTATATTATGAGAATTTTTCTTTACCAAACCAGGGAATTTCGTTATAAAAATGTACAAATATATTTATTTACATTTGAACTATGTACGTAAATTTTTGGAAAATGATTCTTGTTTTACAATTTCAAAGGTAACAATTTATAAAAATTCACGTATACAGTTTAGGTATGTGCAAATCCGTCAATAAATTTTCATGTACATATATCACTTAGTTTACTAAATAAAACTTCCCAAAGTATACCGTTAGCTGTCTACTAAATTACAGGCTTCTGTCAAATTTGATAATTAACTATCCGGTTATTAATGCACACAGCAACGCATAAAAATTCATAAACACAGCTTAAATATGTATAAATAACTCTGTAAAGTTGCATTAAAAAATATTGCTTGGCTTACGAGAAAAAAATTCTTAAATATTACCTTGCTAAACGATCCGAGTGTGCAGAAGGGTTTGCGAGTGACGGGTCAGGAACGACCCACCATCGGTGGCGCGTGCTTTAATTTTTCGGACGACTGGTTACAGGATCGAGAGTCGGGCTCTCTCGAGTGTGTATCGATCCCGTGGACGGACGACCCGTCGAACCGAACGAACGGGCGATCAATTTTTTCGCTGGTCCTCTAATTGAAAGCCATCTTCCGGCGAACGCCTTCTCCAATGGGACACATAAGTTCTCAGGAAACGGGACGTTCCTCCGGGTTCCAATGGCTCTCGATTTACGACTCGACACGGTTCGAAAGGTTTCTCGGACGATCGGCGTGCGTTCACCGTTTGTCATCCGGACGTGACCATTCCGTTAAACGCAGCTCTCTCTTTTTCCGGTCTGATTTTTTGCTATTTTTTTCCCTTTTTTTGCCAACAGTAATAACTGCTCGATAGAAAAATAAAATAATTTGCGCGATCGGAAAATATTTCCTTTTCCTGTTGCGCGCTCTGTTCATTTCAAACGGTCGCCTGTCGAGCCTCGATATATTTAAAAAATGGCTTTTGTAGGTCGATTGGTTCCTGAATCGACATTCTGTACGTTCCATCGAAAATATTTTTATTATTATTAAATACTTTTATTATTTAGTTCGTCCGTTTAGACTTACACAATTTTTATGGATCAATTTGTTAATTTTCCAAGAAATGCTCGAAAAAATTTCAGAAAAGAGACTAACTTCATTTTCTGTAGAGTATGTGGATGGATGAATGGGACATGGGAGCATGTATGAGAGGAATGTATGGGGTTGGATGAAGAAGGAGGATGGCAGGAGAAGATGGGGGAAGTGTTGGAGGATGAGGGGGGAGGGGAGAAGTGGATGAGGAGGGTGGAGGAATGGAGGTGCAAATGGAGGATTGGGATGAATGGTGAGCGACCGGAAGAGGGGGTCCGTTGGTTAGGGAAGGGGTGGTGTAGGTGTGTGTGTGTGTGTGAGCGGAGGGGTGAGTGAGAGAAATGATAAGATTTTATTTGTATTTTAGGTTAGGTTAAGTTACGTTAGGATAGGATAGGGACGACCTTATCTCTCTCTCTTGCGAGGCGAGTTTTTGCGGTTTTTTGTGTTTGTTGTGCGTTTAGGATAAGGTAGGATAAGAGTGGAGTAAGGATAGAAGGAGGATGCTAATTGGTGTAAAAATTGTAACCCTGAGGGGATCAATAATAAAATACTACTACTACTACTAGACTAACTTCATTTTCGGATTTGCCCAAATATTTGTTGAAATAATTCGGGAGGCGAGTTCAGAATGTATGTTTTCTGTTGATAACAATCGAGCGGAGCCCGGCCACGCGTTGTTTTCCCCGCCGTTCAATTTCGCCTCTCGAGAGACTTTGTCGGTTAATGTCGAACGCTGTGCCATAAACGCTTCCGCGAAGTGATTATGCAAGGGTACGAGGGACGAACAATGGGCTCCGGGCGCTCGATCGTTCAACAAAAAGCGTCGATACGTGCCTCGAGCCAGTTCGAGGCGTGACTGATTCCACTCGGCGTATTGATTTTAACGTAAGAATGAGTTTAAAAGCGTCTTTATCCTCTTCCGGGTCGTAAAGCGACGCTTCCTACCGCGGACGTTACAGGGAACCGGCACGACAGTTTTCCACGATCGAAAGACCAAAAGCCTAAATGATCCATAAAACGGCTCATCCAGCGACACTTAACCGTGACATTCCGATTACTTCCCATACGCATCATTAGTGACCGTACAGTTTAGTGAAAGAGTCTCCATACGCATTTTACAAACATTTTTCAGAAGTAGACCGAATAATTTAATTTATTTAAAATAATGTATTGTTAGATAGATTATTCTAACTTGCATTAACGTATTCGCGACATTTTTCTGAGTGAAACGAGCCCAAACACGGTACAGTTTGCATTATCTATTCTACTATCGGAATACTTACATTGCTTATACTTACACTATACTATATACTGTTCGGATAATAGAAGTTCTACTAAATCGTGGATTAAACGAGCAAATGTGACCCTAATCGTATCGTGTTTGGACTCATTTTAATCAGAAAAATGTCACGGATGTGGTGGTAGAGGTTCCAAAATGGAATAATTAAAAACACTGTCTCCAGTTTTTGAACTAAATTTTCTCGGAAACGAAGTGTCCCACAGAAAATCTTTTCTGTACAACATCGAATGATTTTCGTATGAAGAATTAGCAGCAGGTCTTTCAAACCGCGAATTTCGTCTGCGTAATTACCGAAACCGAGAGTCGTGACCACGGCAAAAGTGACCGCGGGCCGGTTGTGGAACAAAGTTCGAATTCTGCGACGATGTAACCGGCTCGCCCGTATGATTGCTATGGGGAGCCGGTGTCGATACTATCCGGAGTCGTCGGTGAATTTGTCGGGCGCAGGCCGCGCAACGCGTCCGTCCGCTGCAGAAAATTAGAGCATGCGGTGCGAATGACGGGGCCGCGGCAGCAATTAATATCGGCGAAATCACTGGGATCCATGCCGCGGATTATTAACACTGTACCACGTGTATTCGCCGCGGACGAATTATTTGACAGCGCGCCCCGAACGCCGTCGCATCCCTCTGATCCCATTGTCAGAAAACGGAACGTCCTCGGCTGACAAATTAGACAAAACGTCGCATTTTCTTTCCAACCTCGACTGAACGTACTGGGTGCCAGTATTACTGGCATGGGCTGCCTTTTAAAAATGGCTCGAATGAATTTCTGTCACCAGTTTATCGGATTGGCAGTACGAATTTAGAGACGTTTATTTTTTATTTTTATTATTTCTTTATGAAACTTTTACAGATAAATTGCTTACATTTTTCTGATTAAAATGATACTCAAATCGACCTAATACGGACGACATTTATTCGTTTAATCCGCAGAAGTATAGAACCTCTATTATCCGAACCGATCAGTAGGATAATCAAATACAACAGACAACACAATCCTTTGTTTCGGCTTATTTTAATGGAAAAAATGGCGTAAGTACGTTGAGTCATAGTGAAATAATCCATCTAATAATAAATTGTTAAAAAAGAATTAAATTATTCGGTCCACTTTTGAAAAATTGATTGTAAAAATAAGATATATATAAAAACTCCTTAGACTGATAGTATATTATCGATTAAAATCGTTGAACTACCGAATTTGAAAATTGTTGAATATTATTGCAACTTTTAAAAAGTAATATTTTATACCAGTCGTTTTTGCTGCTCGGTATTAATTCTTATACTGAATATCTGATTACGTGCACAAAGGATTTATCGCAAGAGGATTCGTTTTTGAGAAAATTTATATTAAATGTTGCATAAAGCACATTGGATCAAAAATACCTTTTCCGACTTAAGGGATCATTTTCCTTTTATAAAAGTGCAGAAAGATTATGTGGAGAGATTTTTTGCGAAAGGTATGGCTTTCGAGAAAATTGCATTTGTATATAATACGGGAGACACCAGAAAATTGTCTGACTATAGCTGGGCGTTTTTACGTAACCTAAGGTGTGCAATCACTGGTTTTAATTGCCATACAATGGCAATTTTGGTATAAAATCGAGTAAACACTATGGTATTACGTTTTCTGCAAAAGGGGTCGTTTTCAAGGAAATTGCTTTCGAATTGGATACACATTGTCCGACCATAATTGGGCATTTCTACTGAAAACAAAGGTCACTACAGCTTTTAATTGCTACACCCAGGTTTTCGGTATAAAATCAAGTGTAATGTTTGTGGGGATTGTCTTTCCCTAAGTTTTCATTTTCGAGAGTGTGTATGACTATTACTGGCTCGTTCTACTTAGAACTGTGACAATACACCTTCCACTCAAAATTCAATAACTCGACCAAAAAAAAAAAAATGGTACATCAATTTTTGACGACTCGTTAGAAAGGGGGAGCTTCAATCTGTAAATCAACGTTGGTTTCAGCCCCGATAAAAATTTGTTAATGCTTCTACAGACGTTTGAATATAAAGCCTTTTCGAACGAGTTTCGCGTAGGATCATGCACGATCTCGCACCAGGTCGCAGAAAAGAGCATAATCTGTCGGACGCGTCGCGTCGGCGAACAATGGTATTACAGGGCCGTGAAGCTGCGCTCTCCCGGCCACGTGTAATCTTTCACTTGGCCGCGGTAATTAACTCGATGTTGCTAAAGGGCGCCGATAAGCTTCGAATCGGATGTTAATTAGCGGCCTGGAGTCACCACCGTCGGGGACAGTACACTGATTAATTCTCTCTCTCTCTCTCTCTCTCTCTCTTTCTCTCTTGCGCGCACACGCGGAGTATCGGGCCTAGTCGGGTTTCTATTTGCGGCGCAGATCGGTTTCTACGGGCATTCAAATTGATTATGCAAACGAGACTGTGTTCCTCGGGCGTGGCCTGGTGTTTGTATCGCGACTCAATGATCGTTGTCGATGATTTAATGATAGCCGCCTGTTAACGTCGGGCGTTCCGCGCATCGCTAGAAATAATTGATTTCTTAGCGGTAACCAATGCCCTCCCCCACGATTTATCAATGGGAACAACGAAATGGAAACTTTATGCACGGCTGACCGACCCCATGAATTAATTGTGTTGTTGAATTTATGCCGGTCTTTATTCATATCGTGTGTATCGCAGCGTCGCGTCGACTCGGGCGACGTAATGTGCAAATAAAATATTCAATAAAATGTTGGTATACTCCGTAGGAAAAAGTGAACTCATCCAAATGAGTCCAAGCTCGTTGTTGTATCTTTTTTTCTGACGAAATTATCACGGTTTATATATTTGTGATTTTTCGGATATCTGTCCCAATACTTTCTGGCTCCGTTTTAATTCGTTAATTCCAAGTAACTGGATTCTAGGGAATTTCGCTTATCACTAGACGAAGTTTCGCGAACTTGGCGAGTCGTTGAATGAAACACAAGTGAACATAGTAAGTCATTATGTAGGGTGAAATTAATAAATTACTCGAAAGGGTGCTAGTGGATCCAGTAAATTACTAGACGAAATTCTCCATATCTAGTAATTGTGTCATTGGGTAAAAAACTAGTCGAATTGACGTGTAACTAGACTAAACTTTCTAGATTTAGTGATTTAGTTATTTTTATGATTTAGTGATTTTGGTGTTTTCTTTCCAGATAAAGTCACTAGATAGTCTCTAAATTGTATAAATAACTAAACGAAGCTTCCTAGATTTAGTAAGTAACCAAAGCAAGACAAGAATTAACTCACTGGACAAAGCACTCTAAACTTAATAAGGCACTGAATAGAGTGCTAGTGGATTGAATAAGTAACTAGACGAAGTGTTCGTTATTCGACAATCCACAAATAACTAGACCAAATAGAATTCGTAAAATAAATAAATCCCTAGATAATATTATTACTAATTAAAATGCTGCTGACATTAAGGATTTACTAGATGAACTGCAATCGATAAAATGAATAAATCCCTAGATAAAATTACTAGATTCTAAGATTCTGGTGAAATGAGTAAGTAATTAGGTGAATATATCTACTAAAATTCACAAATTACTAGAGCTACATAATATGGAATATTTTCTACATACAATGATTAGCTCATCAACTAAAATACCGTTGGATTCGATAAATAAATAAAGAATACTCACTAAAAATAAGTCCCTAGATAAAGTACTGGAAAACTTACTAGCCAACTGTCTTCTCTCGCAGCGTCTGTAACAAACGAAATGAAATGAAAAGAAACAACAGAAAAAGAAAAGATCGGTTAGAAGACAAGACGAGACACAATGACGTTTCGATAGTTTCATCCGTTTATTTATTTCTTTATTTAATGACACGCTCGCCCGGCGGTCGTGTTCGGTTACAGTTTCAAATCGAACCGATACACCCAGGATCAGTTACTCGGCTCGATCGATCGTTCGAGTAATAACAACGTCTACACACGCACACATATACTCACACGCAGCTCGGATCGACCGCTGAACGACCAATAATCGCTGATAATAATCACTCTTCCGAGCATCCGTTTTTTCAACATTCTGGCGCGACCCCGCGCGGAAAATGCAACCGCCCGCATCGATTTTCAACAAAATTATTCCCCTCCTTATCGAATATCGATAATTCTTATTAAATCCGATGGAACACCGGGTCTGCTGGAAAACAAACCTCCGCTTATTGCACGCGATGCATCGGCTGCAATTTTCCAACGGAGCACAGTGGTTCATAATGTTTCAGCAGTTCAAGCGGTTAATTGGTACACAGAAACGGAACGAACGCAATTATAATAATTCGGGGGCAAGTGAAATGAACCGTAGAAAAATTAATTTTCATCGCGTCCAAAATACCGTGATTCGTGAACAAAAAAGAAATGAAACAAAAATTTACCGAATTCAGTGGAACTTGCTCTATCTTTGATACTGCAATAAAGTATTTGAATATTTCTAATTGGATTTTAAATGTTCTTAATTAGACAATTTTCTAACGTGTAAATTCAACAGAGAATACGAGAGAATCATTTTTTATAACTTTGACATTCGTAATCAAAGAACTCGATAGAATTGAAAATAAAAGTGCCAGCTCAATAACAACAATTTAGTACCACATTGTTCACTCTCGAGTACTATAAGTTTATATTTCTTTTAATTTTATATCCTACATCAAGTTGAATCACGATCACCAGCGTGATTTAGCAACATTTATACACTCTAACAGTATGTCTTTCGAATTTTCAAAGAAGTTACATCGTTCCTGAACTGTTGAAACCTGATTTGGTACCACTATGAGTCGTGTTTCGTAAAGTACACGAATTTGAGACAAAATTCCTTTTCCCAGCATCCCTCGCGGGCAAGCCTCAAAGTTTCGCCTTCCAAACATTACAAAAATTCAGTAAAGACCATCCAATCACTTCTACTTTATCGTTAGAATCAATCAAAATTATAAAATTCTTTAAACGCCCTGTAGAAACAATCGGCATCATCTTACATTTAAAAAAGAACCACCAATCACCTGTATCTAATTTTTAAAATCAAACGAATTGAAGAAATTCCAATTTTCTCGACACGTACAATTTTTGAAACGCCCTGTACAGCTGTATATTCATGTTAGAAGGGCGCGACAAATGAATTTAACAAATTGAAACGCGAATTGCCCGCGAGAAACGCGTCTCCGATTAATTATGAGCGCAGGCCGGCGCGGCGATTCAAATTTCCCGCGCGAACGCTCGCGGTTCTGGACCCGCCCCGCTCGCTCCGGCCCCGCCCCCTTTCGCTTTCAGAAAGCGAATATTGCTGGTACTCGTTACATCTACACGGTGTTTCCCGTTATTATAGGGATAACGTGATCCATCCCCGTCCTCTGGGAGAAGAACGGCTTCGTGATCCTAACCGGTATCGACGAGTTTATCTACACCGGAGGCAATTCCGCCGGAAACCGGCTTCTTCCCTTTCCGAGAGTCGGCTCTCCTTAGCTCGACCATCGGCATTCAATTCGATTATCGGGTTTCGACGCCACGGGCCATGAGCCGGCACGCTGCGCGTTTGATCGGGAACCGGAACTCGCGTGTCTCATTGTCGTCGGCCTATCTGGTTTCAAATTGTGATTGTACAGGGTGTTTCAGGACTCTTGAACAGATTAGTTGGGGAAATTAGGCGACAGAGGAATTCTAATTTGATAGAGACGTGGTGAGCAGGAATCAGGCAGCGTGGCTGGTTTTGGTCAACGATTTTGTGGGGAGTTTGATTCTACGAACGTTCGTAGGGAATTGTTTGAACACTAACTAAATATAATTTCAGCATTATACAGGTCGTTTCAAAATGGTCTGGTTTCGATTGCCAATTTAGATGATTTTTTGATTTGGATAATTATCAATAAACTATTAATGGAAACGTACTTTGAATGTATTTTGAGTATGCTTTAAGTATTATACAGGTCAGTTCAAACTGTGCTGTTTTAGACTGTTTTAGACTTTTGTGCTGTTTTCGAAAATTTTTAGCCGGTGAAACAACGTCGTCAGGTCCGTAGTTACTCTTCTCCCAGAGGGCGCGGGCTCCTGAAGACCGATATGCATAATTAAAATGTTTACTTAATAAGTAAAGTCTCGAGCTGGCGTTGATGAAAAACGTGCGCGGGTTAACTGAAGATCGAGGACCACGCGTTCGTTTAATTGGTGTCCTTCCTTCGCGGGTATTATTCAAACAGTCGGAGATAGGAAAAACTGATCGATCCTTGGAGTGTGCTTGTGAACCAGGACGTTTAATTAGAAGGATAATTAATCTTGATGCGGAATTTGTCGGCCGGTAGGTTTACCGTTCGGGGGAACAGTTAAGCGACTCAGGTGGTAAATGATTGACGAAGTAATTAATTGCCGTTCCACTTGGGAAACAGAATTACCTGGGGCAGATCGACAAATCGGGAGATCTATCATGGATCTGACAATCCGATCTTTATTATGCTCCAATAGTGATTGAAAAAAAAAACACTTCCTCTGCATCAATAGACTGCATCAATTTTTTTCATTAAGATAATCAAGACAACAAAGTCTTAAACAGTGCTCGATTTGTAAACAATAAATTCAACTTAAATAATTTTCTACTTAATTAGTTAATAATTTTCGTTGAGCACACTATAATTTTTTCTTCTATACGAGTGATTTTCAAAAAAACAATTTGAGTGGCTAAATAAATTCGTGAGAATTATTAAAAAAAATAGCTAAATTATTTTATGATTTAATAAACTATATAGAAAACCAATTTATTTCGCCCCTTGCACTACTTTCACGAGTCTGACTCGTGATGAAAATTTTGAGTCAAACTTGAATATCACGAGTCACACGCGTTGTTAACTTCCAAGTCAAACATGAATATCACGAGTCATACTTGTGAAATTTGTTTCAATCATATTTAATGATTAAGGTATTTTTTAAAAGTTTTTGATCCAGTTTTTGGTCATTTGAATTTCCAAAGAACTCCATCGGGTGAAGTAAATACGAGCGGGACTATGTAACACAGTCGTAAAGTGTCATGTTTCAAATTACGCCACTTGAGCTCCGCCGCTCGGCTCCGTCCGCGACCTTTCCGGCGACCAAGTTTGGCACGACTTTTTCAAAGTTTCCGGGTATTGCAAGGGGTTAGGTAGGTCATCGGTAAAGCTATAATCAATAAATACTCCTGCTTCATTAGCGTGCGTTTGAATCCTTAACTTGTTGCACGTGGAGCAGTAAATTATTTTGATATATGAAGTACATTGAAAAACTGATTATATGAATTTTACTTTTTTATGCTTCTCGGTAAAATTTATTTTTTATGTAATCAATACTGATGGATAGTTGATATAACGTTCCCTATTTACCTAATTCGCAATATTCATTAACGTCGTAATGTAATAACTCAGTGGTCATTACAACGTTCGCCATTTTGGACGCGACAACCAAGAATAAATTTCAGATCGATAGATGTTCCCATCGCAGGCCGTCAATATATCCGCGTCATCATCATTCGTTCATCAACGCCGCGCGACGAAGAGTCTCCATTGTTGCGTGATCATTGTTAGGTTGTTGCACATGACCGGGGACGCTCGAGCGTTATCGTCAATCATCGGAAATCATTATCTCCTCGTCTGAATCCAGAATAAACTTTGCCGGTTGAATGCTAGTTCGTATGAACGTTCGAAAGTCATCATTAGACTGTGGCTTCTATACATTTATAACAGAAATGAGTAGGCATAATTCGAAACAGTAAAGAAGAAAATTGGAATTAGAAGAAATTAATAATTCTATTGTATCACTTTCATCCTATTGATATCTTCAGAAAGAAAATCAATTTTCATATCACTTCAGTTTGTTGTAATTCAAGTAGAAAATTTTGCATAAAGATCCGCAGCCTAGTCGTCATCATATCCAATAAAATAGTGGTGATTTAAAAAAAAATTTATTTACGTATATACGTAATTTATTTAGTTTTCATTTAAATCAGAACAGATGTCTCCAATCCAGCTTGATTTTAAATTACCGACAGCAGTATCCACATAAATTTATTTATGACTTTTTTTTTAATCAAAGTGTACGAAATTCTCCAGAATTTCCCGAAAGAAAATAGACTTTTAAAAAATTCAAAAGAACCTTATACTTCACGTGCAACAACCTAACGCACTTCCCCGGTTAGCCTAACGACGTCCGCGATAACCTAACGCACGATCATAACAAGGAAACTCGATCGTTAGTCTAGTGGCAAACTCGCGTCGTATGGTTTATGTACAACGTATTTACAGTTGGACTGATATGACGAGCGTGTGGAAGGGGCAGTTTCTCTCTGCCCCCGCCCCGCCCCGCCCTCCCGCTGCCCCTCAGACACGCTCGAACTCGGTGAAACGGCTTCGACCCGGTCGCATAACTCGCGAGCCGTTGTATTATTTACAAATCAACTTACGCGTATGGCAGAAGACTTCGAATAAGCGGCTAGGGCGATATTTACAGAAGCTGAGAGAGCGGCCGCGCATGCGCGTCGAGGATGTGTCCCAGATAGAAATTATGTATACATAAATAACGCCCCACAGATTTCAAATTCCACGGTCGGTCGCGCTGCTTCCGTTGAGCGAACTTCCTGCATTATATTCGAAACCGTTCTTCGTTTTTCTCCAGAAGCGTTGACAGAATCGAATTCGTCGACCGAACAAAAGTCGAAAACGTTTAATACCATTTTCTTCTACGACGCCCCTGTGCTGAGAAAATCGAGATCGAAGATTCTTCTATCCTGCGTGCGTCGAAAGGGGCGTGGCCGCGAGCGTCCACGTGATTGAAAGCTTCAAACGTGACTTACTCGAGAACGGTGCATCCTAGAGAGATGGTTTATCGGACGTTTTCGATGTAATTTGGGGCGAGGAATCGTTCGGTCGATGTCTCGGCCTCGAATTATGCAGTGTTGTGCAGTAATTGTGGAATAAGTATGTTGGGGACGCTACGCGGGCTTATTCAAAGTGGTCTGAAGACGACAGGTTCCCGTAAAAATCGGTAAAAGCAGGGGAAAGGTGTTGAACTTTTCTATCTGGGACGGATCGGATGCATCTGGATAAAGTGCATTCTCGCATATCGGCTGCAAGTTTCCTCGTTTGCCCGAGGAAACGAGGAAACTCCCTGTACTTACATATTTCGATATTTACTCCGAATTCCCGGAGTGCCATGTTATCACGAATGGCGGAAAAAGCGAGGTGCCGTGTCCTGGGGAATTTCCCGATGGTCCACAGATTTCCCCAAGCTTTTCGGAACTATCGGAAAATTATTTTCCAAAAGGGAACTTACATTTTTCTCTTCGGTGAACACCATTTCGAACAACACCAACGAAAACCCAACACTGACCACTTGAAACGACGAACTAGAGTAGCCTAAAGTGGTTCACAGGACGTGACGTGGTTCGTCTTTTCTACACTGTGACCTCTTCGGAGAACCTGGTCTTGTCGTCGAGATTGATCACTATGTCGCGCGTCCTGGCGTGGCCCGACTTGCCTTTGGTTTTTTCTCTCGGCTCTTTCTCTTCTGGCTTTGTCTCTGTGCCGATGTCTTCGGTGGTTGGTCGACCGGAAGTGGACACTGCTACGTCAGCCGTGCGAGGAGTCTTCTTGGATTCTACTGTGACCAGAACCTCGCCGTCCTTCGAGGAACTAGGTTCCTTGGACTTGATATTGTTCTTCTCTATACAGGCCTGGCACCTTTTCTCTTCTTTTGCTTCTGCGCCTGGACAGGTGGTTAGACAATTGGGAATTCAATTAGGTAAAAGAAAGAAAATATAATTTTAACTCGGTCCAAGAAATAAATTGGTATAAAGGTAAAAAGCATATTGCAATCCCAATTTATACTCGGCTAAAACAAATATTGCAATGTTAATTTGTGTCGAGATAAAAAGAATATTACAATTTCAATTTTTGTGATATTTTCTCGGCTAGAATAGTAATTTATGCTAATAAAATAATTTTGAAAGTATCTCGATGCAGCAGAAAATTATGGGAATTCAAATGTTGAAATCAGGATACAGACTCACCACTTTTCTTTCCACTGTCAACCTGGTACGATCCGCCAACGTTCGTCTCAGCGACCGCCGTGGATCCGTTTAGATCATTCAGTCTCATACTTGAGGAGATCGCCTGGATCGTGGACACCTGTGTTTCTCCACGATTAGCTGCCTCGTACATCGCGGCCAATTTGTTTACTAAGTGATGGTTGCCGAGGAGAATGTTTTTTTCTTTGAGCACCTCCAATTGGTTGATAAATCGACGGAACTCTTGCTGGAAAAATTTAAACAAACAGGAAAGGTGAGTGGTAGATTCCGTACTACATAAACTGTTATTATTATTTTATATTTAAATCTACAAAAGTTTAAAAAAATTCCATACGTATTTTATATTTAATCCTTTTTTTCAAAATTAATAAAATTTACATTTATTGAAATTCATATTTGATGACATTTGATAAAATCTATATTTAATAAAATCCATATTAAAAAAAATTTGTATGTAATAAAATTTTCATTTAGTAAAATTTATATTTGAGAGCATATTCGAACATGTAAAAAATTCAGTTTCCAATACTAATTTTGACAGAAAACCACGTGGTTTAAAAATAGAGGATTCGAGTAACAGTTACTATGGCAAGGCCATTGCATGGTGCAGTGGATTCTTGACATCCAATGGCAGTCTATAGTTACGTATACAATTCTAGGAATGCAATGGTAGTATTGAGTGGCGAGAAACGAGGATTTAGCGCTGGACATACTAATGCCTGAGATGAGGAACGTCCCAGTCGACCTGTAGAGTTCGATAACGCCATATTAGCTGGCTCGATGAAAGCAAAGCTCACAATTAATAGTGTTAGATATAGGGGATCGTGTGGCGTACACACTGAACAGTCCCTCGAACACGGTTGTTCCCAGAAAATCAGCCATAACCATAATCGAAGGACCATAAATCACCAGGACAAATGTATACATTGTTTAATCAATTTTTTGAATGATT
This sequence comes from Halictus ligatus, assembly GCA_028454255.1. NCBI lineage: Eukaryota > Metazoa > Arthropoda > Insecta > Hymenoptera > Halictidae > Halictus > Halictus ligatus. Next base: position 11,625,948 of record CM052135.1, on the reverse strand, counting down.
TCTGAGAAACCAAGATGGTGCCTAGAAACCTTGTAGAATTATAAAAGATTTAAGATAGTAGGGAAATAATCACCAATCAATAATAATTATCACTCGGGTAAATTTTAAAACACTCAGGAAGATTTGTAAATTGGTCAATTGATTTTTGGAATAGTTTGTAAGAAGCAAGATGGCGCAAGAAGGTTATGCAGCAAAGTTATAGGCGATTTTGGGTACACACGGTGGATTAAGGCGAGTTTTCTAAACTCCTACAACCAGTATAATCACACGAGCATGCTAGAGTCCCAGTTAATCTAGAGTTCGTCAAAGCCTCGACTAAAGTATAGCGAAATTTAATTTGCGCGGAATATAGCAAAGTTCTTACTGTACGAGCATGTATCGCGCGGCCTAATTGACCTAGACCATGCTCCGGCGCTCTGAAGAACAAACATTATAGCGAAGTCTAGTTAACCCAGCTTAGGGCAACGAAATTTATACTGTGTACTTCTCAAATTGTACAGTAATATTTCCCGTTGTTGCTAGACTCGAGGCTTATAAACATTATTCCAACGGGATTCAAAATTTTAGATGTAAAACTAAATTTCTAATAAATGAAACTATTAAATTTTCTTGGATTAGAAACATTTAAATTCTACTAAATTTATTCTTATTTAATTAACTCTTAACATGAAAAACAATATTTTCACTATTAACCAAAAATATGAACTTCATACCATAATTTTTCAAAATTTCTAAAAATATAATTTTCTGACAATAGAAATTGAATGTTACTGACTTTTGGGTCTAATTAATTAAAATGTTCCGTTAGATTCAACATAGCTTGCTCCAGTTAGCTCGAATTTTCATTAAGTAAGTTATACTATGTCTACTTAATTAGATTAATTTTATGATTCTACAGAGATACTAAGACAGTTCATATCAGAACCAGCTAATTTCAATTCTGGGCAATAACGTTTCCGGTCGAATTATATTCAGTTGGACTTTACGCTCAACGTATGCGGGTATAATTAGAACAAGGCAGACTCGAGGTCATCATAAAACGAATGTTAATCACTTATTCACTCGTTTTAACGATGCCACTTTGACAATTCGATAATGATTAAACTTCTTTGGATACCTATTATTACTTCGATTCTCTACACTCACTTTGATCACTTTTATTCTAATTCAACCACCTATAATAAAATGATCTCGAGTTGATCTAAACTTTCGTCGATATCTCAAAAAGACAAGACATAAAAATCACAAGTGTATTATATTCGATACGTTTTCTAAAACGCTACATAATTCATTAAAACATGATGTAACTATTATTTATTCATTATTATTAACTTTGTGCATGGAAACCATTTTAATACGATTTTGCAGAAACTTATTTGCGACTTATAAACAATGCGATTCATTGTATACATAAGTAAAGATTTATCCCTGTAGATGCAATAATAATATAAATAGAATCGTTAGAAAGTGCTTCGTTTTTTAAAAAGAAATTATTGTTAGGATTATTTTACTATTCATCAACATGTTTGTAACATTTTCCCGATTAAAATGAGCCCAAACACGGTTTAGTTCGGAGTGCATTATCTATAGTATTAATCAAATACCGTCAATTCTCGATATATGTCAACAACACTGGTCTAGCATCAAGTATCGTCCAGGAGACATACCAAGCCGTGTTATGTTTACACTCCTCGGCGTCCGAGGCTTCTCGAGCTTCGTTGCCCCTCACGGGGTATATCCCGCGGTAGTGTGGATAGTTCTGCGACATTTATCCTCCAGTTGTTTGCGACACATATAGAGAAATCACGGTACTCGCGTTCCAATAATCGATGTTCTACTAAACCGTGAATTGCACAACTACATACGATCCAAATTGTACCGTGTGGGTTATCATTTTCTTCAGAATAGCGTCACGGATATTTTAGAAAAAATTGCATTAAGAAATCATTCGAAACCAAGAAGTTATAACCGAATTAGTATTGTCTAAACGATACACTTTCATTTTCTCGTTATACTTTTCCACATTCGAGGATCGGGACAACACCGTACAATGTCCGTACGCTATACAAGCGACATTTTGGTTCCGGATAGTTCCCAAATATAATAATGAAAAAATTTACATGAAAAAATCACAACGGAGTCCCGTGATCAAACGCGAAACGCGGTGTTCCAGATAAAAAATTCTCGCGGGTCTAACGAGGTGCGGTGAAACGCGTTGCAAATGTGATCTGCCATTTAGAATTCGCAAACGATCCGCGTCGTCGGGACGATTAGGCGACTCGGGCTGCCACTGGCGAAGAGAGCCTGGTTGCATTAACCCCGACAAAAGCCCACGCGCAAAAATGTCATCCGCCGGGGCTTTTAGGATGGCGAAGATTACTAGCGAATCGCAAAAAGCCTGGAAAATTGCGTCGACCTCGAAGATACGGTCGTTGGAACTGCGGCGACGAAAAAAAAACGAAAAATAGCGACAGAGAGTGAATGTGTGTGTGCGCCCGCGCGCGTGTGTGTGAGTGAGTGTGTGTGAGAGAGAGAGAGAGGGAGAAAAGAGGTCGGAGCAGAGGCGTCTGTTCTGACATTTGACTGATGACGATTAGCGCTCGGCCCTTCAGGGCCTCGTAAATGGAATTTACACGCGACATCTAACTCAGGTTGATGGAACGAACTCCCCACTTTTGTGCAAGATTCATACCCTTTCGGTGTTACGGGCTAGTGTTCCGCGCATCGATCAAAGGAAACGCGAATTGAGAGCATACCTCGACTATCCAAATACGCGTTGCCTTCCGGAATTTTTTTCATGTTAATTACTCTATGAAAAATTCTGGTTGTTTTACAGCGACATTGTCACCACTCTTACCATTATTCTCAATTTTTTTCCAGAACGAAATGTAAAAAATGGCGGAGTTGTCCGCCGTTTCCGAAACAGCCTTTTTATCGGTACATTAGTGGATGCCCTCCGTTTGCTGACGAAAATTGAAATAATCTTTTTTATCCTCAAAGTAGAAGGTATTATCTAGAACGTGGAGTAGAATTTTCAAGAAATTCAAGCGTTTTTAGAAGTGGCGGCAGTTTGAAAAATCGTGCTGGACACTTCCGGGTATCGTGCTTGATAAAAGTTTCAACAACTTTTTTATTTTCAGTTATTCTTTCATGAAACTTTTACTAGATCATTCATGACATTTTTGTGATTAAAATGAGCCAATCCACAATTCGATTGCGTAACATTTGGCTGAGTAAAGCCACAATTTGGCTTTAAAGTTCCACTTTATCGTGGATTACGCTAGTAAATGTAAACAAAGTGGTATCATGTTGGGTATCGTTTTATTTGGCAAAATGTCAGGAATGTCGCGGGAAAAATTTTGTGCACAACTAATTGTAAACAGAAAAGTTATGACTGGATTTGTATGACAATGTACAGTGAACTACCGTATAAGACGATCAAAAAAATTGTGTGAAAGAGACTTTACGGATGTATCTTTTACGATAGTAAGTGTACAGACAATTTAAACAAATGTTTATACGTTTAATTCATATTTATCTATATTTTCAAAAAATAAAAATATGTCATTAAGATATTAATCATATTTTTGGAAGCAGTGTCGAACGAGGAGAATGGTGACAGATATTTCTATTATTTTTTCCTTGACACGGTTGACACGGTACATTTGACCTGGTAATACGCTTATGGCATTCGCCGTGGATTTATCAATATAAGTTTCGCAGACCGTGTAACCGTCTCTTGGAAACTTCATTAGGGAGATTTGCTTCTTAAGCGGATTTCCTGTAAGGTTTCCCTTTACAAGACCAATGAAATTAAGCAATTATTTTTAATGGCGAGTTCCGTGATCTTGCAGCACGCCTTCGGTAACGTTACCTCGAACCAACTACCCTTAAACTGGCCCGGGGGGGTTTTTTAATTACCGATCTCTTCAGTGAGAAGCGAAAAGAATTCAATAGCATTCGCCGTAAATAGCGCAAGCTACTTTACTACTGGACTTTCGGTTTTTATTCACTTATTTCGTACAGAAAAATTTTAAACACGAGCAGTTGCGTGTACACTGAATAATTAACAAAATTTTTGTTTTATTTTTACTGCGAGGAACCTTTCGTTAAATGAAACAAATTTTTCTAATCAAACTTTTAGACAAAAGGAACCTTTCGTTAAATGGAAGAAATTTTTTTAATCAAATTTTTAGCCAAAATTACTAAAATAAATAAACAAAATAAAATAAAGAACGGGTAATTGGCAATTAGTCCAAGTCCAGGGGGAGGTGGCACGCCGACGAAAGAATCGATGGGCGTATAGTCAATATAACGAATGATTTCGCGATGATTAGTGACGTGTTTCCCGCGAATACGTCACGCGAGTGCATATCCACTGGCATACTCGTTGAATGCCCGCGTAATTCTAAATGCAGCACCACGTCCATAACTGATTTAAACATTTCGCATAATCGGATCGCCGTTTATAATTCTCAAAGCGGTAATTTCGTCGATAATTGAGTGCAATCGGCGGCCGGGGCCCCGCATACGCCGCGATTCATTATTACTGTCACTCAGCCGGGGTCTGAATGATGATTAAATCGCGAAGTTTCAACAATGTAGTCATCGATTCGAGGACGCCGTCGGTACGCCACTATACGTTAATTATTTCACCGAAGAAGGTTTAAACATAATCGATGATTTTTGTTGATGGGCCCTTGAATGCACTAACGGGGCTCTATGCAATTTTTAATTAACATATTTGGTGCTATTTTGACATCGTTACTATTTTTCGGGCTTAGGTTGACTATGAGTCAGGCACAAACGGCAACAGCTAGGCTTAAACATGACTAGATTAAGGTCAACCATGATTATGTTAGGTCTAAGCATGATCAGGCTAGGCACAAGACTATGACTAAGGTAAACCTGAGTATCTATGATTAACTATAATTAATTCAGGTTGAATTCTAGCTAAATATAGCTAGGTTAGGTATAGTTACGACCAAGTCAAGGTTAGGTTGGTTTAATTCGGATTAAGTCAGATCTGAGTATGGCTGAAAGGTGGATTCAATTTGCAAAATGACGAAGATGATACTGATGTTGAGCATCAAAGAATAAAGTCCTTGAGCTGTCAGATGATATATTATTCTTTGACCTAGATCCTTAGATCATCCCGTAGATGACACTGTTTCCAAGTAGGCTTATGGCAGATAGCCCGTCTCTACTTTTCTAATAGATGTGATCGAGGACCTCCAATCTCATCAGCTGATTCCCCAATCCTCTTCAACTATCCCCTAATCCCTATCACTGATGGAAGCTGAAAAGTTTCGACGCGGGTTCTAGATCTTGGTCAGACCCCTTCGACCATCATCGTGACACACGTGGTTAACTTTTGTGAGAAACGAGGCCAGTCATCGATTGATTCAGTGTTACGCTTACCTCCCACCCCTAATGTTATACAATTAGTGTCCTGTTAATTTTGCTACCATCGAATCGTGGAATTAACATGCGTGGATTAAATACGGTCATTGCAACGATTTGCCTCTGGCGAATATAATAATGGAATTATACGTGTTTATTTGTTATTGTTCGTATTGATTGATTAGTAATAATCAGGAAAGAGATAAATTTGGACAAACATCGATCCATTGTTAATTACGAACACTTACTCGCCTACACGATGAAAAGATTCTATGGCGCCATTGTCTTGTTAAATTAAATTCTTTCTGCTGGATTTTTGTGCAGCCTTTTATAACTCTTTGTGTCCCAATAGTACTTCATTAAAGAGCCTCTTTCGTCAGTGTATTGCTATGCATCAATCATGCTTTGACAGTTCCTTAAATTCTACTTCATTTGACTCCATTTTGGAACATTTAAGAAATATTCGTTAGAGATATATTTACATTTTCTAATATCTGTCATTAATTTTACATGGGTCCTTCATGTATATATTATTAATTAAAATAGAATAAAAATAACAAAATGTCAAAATCATTACAACTATAATTGAAAGAAGACGGAAAAATAAAATTCTATTCTAAAATTCAAAATTTATTCAAAACTCCCAATTATATTTTTCGAATAATATAGTAGGTATTTCTTAAGAAACTTTACTTTCAACAATTTTTCGACACAGTTTATTTTTACCAAAAAAAAAAAATATTCAATGCTTGAATCGATTTTTCTAATATAGTATAGCATATTTATTTTAATTAGTATTTCTGTTGTAATCCAGGTCTCACGCTTATTGGAATACCATACCGGTGCACAAGCTATTATTTATACATCACGGATCAGAACGCGCGAAGGCTGAGATTGCTAGCAACACGTCTGATTAGGTGTGTCCGCAATCCTGTACGTGATGCCTGAACGTTAGCCTCGATTTCGCCCGAGCAATGGTAGATCGGCTTCTCCAATGTCGATATCGTAATTAACGCAGTCGAGTGTGAAGCCTATTAATCGGCTTTTCGTACAATAGCCTCGCCGGTCCGATATCTATTAATCGCCGTACGATTGTATGGATACGAGGGATGGTCAACATATGGGGTTTCGTGTGCCAGATAGACACACCATTGATTTTACGTTGACCCATTGCACCCTTATCGCATGGTAAAATGCACACGAGCTTCAGGCCATTTGTTTCAATGAAATCATCAACACGTTTCTTTGACATTAAAAAATGTCTCTCACGAATAAGACAAATTTTCAAAAAATTCAGACGTACAACAATGGGTTTGAGTATGTTCGAATAACTGTGGCATGATATGTCTGCAATATTTTCTGCTCGAAACATTTCATTTTGATGTACTAATAATAAAGCAACAATAAAAAGAAATCGTTTAAATAAACGTAGATTAATTCTACCACGACATTTACTGCACAGTAAAATCTATTTATGAGCGCGCAGTGTTCTTTAGAATAATCGACAAAACCATTCCCTCGCGATTTATAGTCGAAATTTGCATGTTATTTAATAACAATGATTACTCGCCGCGTCCACAACTATAATCCCGATGCAAAACTGCTGTGCTTATCGCAGGGGTTGCAGAAAGGGTGGATGGAGGGTGCAGGACTCGTTATCCTAATCACTTAATAATGATCGGGAAAAATGTCCGGTATGTGGAACGAGCGGAATTGTTGGGAGAGGCATAGTTCGGCTTGCGGGCTGATGAAACATCACGCGAGAATACCATTAAAGACATATTTTTCGTGGGAAGTGGCTGGCACGACGGGAATCGGAAAAAGGTCACCGCTGCTGTTTCGGAGGGTGGCTGGCGGATAGGGGTGGTTTCTCGAGTGCACTTACCGTGGCTCCGTCGCTCTCGTCGGTGAAGTTTCCTTGTTGAAGGGAGATCGAGTTCGTCTGGTTGCTGGTGCCCGCTGGCCGACTGCTCTTCCCCAGAAATTTACCTGTGGCCCCAGAGTGCTTCGCGTCGTCCTTGCCCCCGCTACGGAACACCACGTACGCCTACATTTCACAGGCAAGCTTCAATACATGTCATACGATTTTTTCTCGAATTTATTTTTCATTGGAAAATTCAATTTCAAGGGAAATACTGGATTTCTATCTTTAGAGCTTGCGTTTTGTGAACGGGGATTATTTTGCTAGTGGATGTGTATGAGTCATGGTCGAATTAAAATTCGTACACTATAATATGACTTTCTAGATTGTAATAAGAAAAGATTCAATTAGATCCGACTGATAGTTTACGAAATATAATTCGAAAGTGCAGCGACCTTTTGTAACAGTTTCTTCGTCCACTACGGAGTATCATGTAGTCTTACAGTGACGATTTCGTACGAATTTATAATAAAAATGCAGAAATATAACATTTTCATAAAAGTAATCGGCAATTATAAAATTTTAAAGGCTATAGTCTATAAACAGAAATGATCACTTGAACTCCTAATTTCACATATACTGCCCTTGATTTTCAAATGACGAGAAAATTCAATTTTTTTTTTTATCAAAAAATATTTGTCGAATAGATTGAAAGTTTTTCTTATCGCAATCCTGAAGTTCCGATCTATTATAAGAATTTTTGTCCAATCCAAAAACTGTACTTTTTCCCTCGCTATTTTGGTCTGACAGATCAAACCAATTTCTCTTTATTCGAACCGTTAGAACGAAAACAAACGACACATTCTACCAATTTCAAACGTCAATAAAATTCAATAAATGTTCGAACACCAATTCTGCGCCATCCTGTAGACTCCCAGTTATATCATCAAGGTTCCCAGAGTCAGTATTTCTGCCTCGATCGGTGTTCCCCACTACTTCCGGATGAAATATGTAGTTTAAAGAGCCCGGTTTTTCGCGCAGCCCGCCGCGCCGAGCGAAATATATTATCTCCCGTACGCACGCGACTAGTTTACAACTTTCACGGTCCCGTGCCCGGTGTTCCCAATGATCAATATTGGACGTTGCGGAAATAAATAAATAAAACTGCGAATGGGCGGGGGAACACGCTGTCCGCGAACCGTCTGCCGAAGAAATTTGCAACCTTCGGCGACACTGGTCTCGCGAAAAACGCACAACTTTTCACATAATTAAGATACAATGGTGAAACTAATTTTAAACGAATGCTAGAAGCTCGCAGAACATGCGAAAAATAATGGGGAATACGATTTGACCTTGAAAATTTTTACTAAAATTGATCTAGAACGAGTTAAATACAAATCAAGGCGGATTTCAGGAAGGTCAACTTTAATCATTATTTTTCAAGGTGAAAGTTCATTTATCATTTTTGTTCCAATTTTTCCATCACTCTACATCATTTCGGCTTCAGCTGGGAGAAAGTTTCGTCGCTCCATCTCAATCCTGTCAGAAGTTCTAGAATTTTGTCACGGAGAAGAGCGAATGCTGGACGTGTATCGCATGAAACAGGTAAACAGGGGATCGGTATCAGGCTTACCTTGCTGCCGAATATGAGGCACAGTAGCAGCGTGACCGTAAGCTGGGTGTGACAGAAAAATATCACGTACAATAAATCCGGATTGGCCGGCGATTGCAAGAACAACCTGCAACGAGAAAGATTGCACCCGGTGAGAGTTCCGTTTCCCGTTGACGTCGCCATCGGAGATTCCCCAACCCTCATCGACGTCTGACCACATTCCCCAGTATTCACCCATCTCCCACCCCTCCCTAGAGGATGTGTTATCACTGGCTGACAGGGGAAACGAATCGACTTACGCGAATATTTCTCCCTCGAAGCTGCCCGTGATACCACAGAAAACTCGGGCGGCTATGAATTTTTTAAACGCAGCCGAACAAATCATGGACCTGTCCAGTTTTACGAACTATGCATTCATGACGTTTGCCAAAAAATTCCACGATTTTACCTCGTCATTTTACACCAAATGTCACATCAATGCTGCTTCCTGTCAAGAGGAAGACATTTTCATCGATATTTCCGAGACCACCGTTCCGAGGAGAAATTTTGTTCCGTAGGATTGTTTATTGGTTCAAGAGGGACAGTTTTTGTCTGAGAAGTTTTGTCGAGAAAGCAACGGTGACTGAGGTGTTGAGCTGGTTAGACGAACACGCTGCCCAATATAATCGTGCCGCGGTGGCCGTAAGCCGAGCAGTCGCCAGCGGCAAGAATCAATTGACCGTAGTTCGCCGAGCGATTTCTAGCGGTTGGCTCGAAAGTTCCGCGAGTTTCCGAGGAGACCCCCGAAGTTACGCTACTCAGTTTTCTCTTTCGCAAGAGGTCCTAGTACCGGCGCAACTTGCTCTTCTCCGACTACGCTTTCAGCCCTGGTTTACCGTTCAACACCAACAGCCTCTCAACTTTCACGGATAATTATGCACATGATTAAGTCCGCCGCGAATGACACGTCGGTTTTGCTGTGGGCTTCCCCTCGGACCCACGTGGCTTGAAAACTTTCGGATTCGTTGGGTAGAACTACTTTTGACGGTGCAACTTTCCAAAAAAATTATCTGTATCATCGATCTATGGGTCTGCTGACGATACGACTGTGTTTGTTGCGATTTGAATATGTTTGGACTCGTTTGAATTGCTTCCCTGCAACATATTCTACACAATGAAAAAATATAAGAACTTATAAAACAGTCCTTTTTTCGACCTGTACCGAGAAATTTTAAAAATATTCTTGTTCGCTGCCTACCGCAAAAAAAAAGACACAGGAGAAGAAAATTTACAGAGACAATAGCAAAGGGTTCACGCTCCCTAACAACCCGTTTCCGATTTTTTTTCGCAAAGTTACAGCAACTTGAATAACACCTTTGATCTTATTATTGCGGGGATGCAAAAACTGCCGAACGCAAGCGGCTGTTAGAACGTCCTGACAGCAAGGCGTTTTTACCGAAGTCGTCGATGTCGTCAAAACAACAGGCGACAGGTGAATGCCCGAGCGAGCGCGTGCGAATGAGTGTGAAACAGAGAGAGCATCAGTGTGTGACAGAGACAATAAGAAAGGTACGACGACCGCGAGCGATGTAAGTGATCCGATTTTGTATATGTATTTGGGCGACGATCGGCCTACATATACGAGGTAGTTCGCGGTCGCGGGAAGAGTTACAGAGCGAGAGTAAAAGAGGCAGAGTTGAAGAATCGGAGTTTAATCGTTTAACGAGAGAGTTGAGAGAGTGCGGAGTTTTGCGAGCTAGAGAGAGAGCCGTTTGTAAGAGATAGACGAGAGATAATTGTACAAGTCCAATAAACACGTCATTCAGCAAACTTCACTGCGACACCTAACCGCTTGGCTTCCACTTAAACAATTACTACAAATTAGGGGTGCGTCCGGGATTGTCTATCCATAGCGGGCAAAACTCAGTGAAGCAAATTGCCAGCGATAACGGAAAAAGGGCTAGTGTGTGACACGATGAGTTTCAACGAAGTCACAGTGGCTGAGCTGAAAGAAAAGCTGAGGGGGGTGGGACTTCCCGTCGTGGGAAACAAGCCGGAATTGATCCAGCGATTGTTGGAGACCGATCCATCGGGATCTCATGTGCAGGAAATCCTAAGGGCACGCAATGCTGTATGGATAAAGTTCGTGATTGCAAATGAATGTTGCAGTCGTTTCTTTGCGCAACAGACTATTTATTTACACTATTTACAATCTTTGGATTCTCATCGGCCGAACTAACATTGGATGAGTCTTTATTTCACGGAACAGTGAACTGGAGCGGTATAAACTAGCGCGGTATAAACTAGCGCGGTATAAACTTAGAGCGGTTTCAGTTTCGACTCGTTGACAGTTGGATTGATTCTGCCTTGCTGCTCCGAGGTCAGTTTGTTCGTCACCTCGTGTGGGTGGTGAGAATTTTGGGCATGGGCCCATGATGGGAGTAAAACTCTCCTGATTTGTTAATCAGCCCAAGGGAGAGGATCTTCTGGAACCTTCCTCTTTGGTGGTGGAAGAAATCCCTACCCTAGGCCGATGTTCGGGAAATTCCCCAAAATGCGCGTTTATTGGTACCTCGGAGCAGCATGTATTTTCAGCCAAGTGGCTGGGTATTGTTGGGGCCCGAGTGGCCTATGTACGCCGTGCTAGCCAAGTGGCTAGCAGCTAATTTATTGCCCCTTGGCCGAGGTCCGGTGACGAAAACCAAGGGGCTGGGAAAAAGCGTGCGTTTGCTGTCTCTGGTTTTCGTCCGTTTGATGAAAACCAGAGACACGGTTCTTAGGGTTGTAGCGTAACCCGAGCGTACCTCGCGTCGTGCGGAAGAGGATTTACGACCCCTTGGCCGCCGCGTGTAGCGGGCCAGAGGGCCCACTGCGTCTGAATCCGGGACCCTCAAGTACCTCGCGGACGGTACACGGAGTGAGGGTCGCACGGATTGACTTATGGCCACTTTTCCAATGCCATCAGCTCGAATCCTCAAGCGCCTCGTGTGCGGCAACTCAAGGATTAGCATTCTTCGTGATTAGTCGAAGGACGGACAAAAATCGGAAAAGGGCTCCTTGCGTAATGTGTTTTGGGACGGAAGAGCATGCTTCGCGCAGCTGTGGCATCCTCGATTGCCACACGGCCGGAAATGCGCGGATCGTATGCGACGAACCGAGCACTGTATGCGGCACACGGGCAACATTGTCGAATAACAAAGAGTAGAACGAGAGGTATGACCGAGAGCTGATCGAGCGCGAGTTGGAGTTGGTCCGACGGGAAGCAGAGTTGGTGAGAGCCCTTCGCAGAGCATCTATCTCCGGAGAAAGGCAGCCGATCGAGAGCACAGCGTGGGTGCCGGCGTACCCCGATCCGCGACCAAAAGTCAACCTCGCAGCTGTGGCCGAACTATTGAGCACCTTCAAGGGAGAAGTCGGCGAATAGGACAATTGGGAAGCGCAGCTGCATATGATTCGGAGGACGCACCGATTAGACGACGGGGAGATTAAGGTCCTGATTAGTATGCGACTGAGAGGAAAAGCGTTCGAGTGGTTCTACTCGAGACCAGATCACATTGGGATGGATGTCGACGAATTGCTGAGCAAATTCAGGAGCATGTACCAGCACGATAGGACAGAATCGTGCTACGGAAAATTGTCGAGGAACGAGTGTGGTAAAAGAACGAAACGTTCCATGATTCCGTACCACGGGAAAACAATTCTCGGGAACGAAGTACCGATACCAGAGGATGAACCCCTCGGCTACATCGTCGACGGCATCCCCGAGAGATCAGGCCCGCATCCATCAATTCCGCCGTAAGGCCGATCTTCTCAGAGCTTTCGAGAAAATCACCCTGAAAGGCAGAAGTCAACCTCAAGCGGCCCCAGGTTCGAGATTCGGAAGCAGCGAGTACAGTCGACCGCCGGCAACGGGAATCGAGAGGAAGCAGAATCCAGCAGCCAAGCGGAGCTTCTGCTACAACTGCGAATTACCGGACCACGTGGGGAGGGAATGCCCAACGAGGACCGAAGGCGCGAAGTACTTCAGGTGCCACGAACGGAGACATATCGTATCCAGGTGCCCCGGGCAACGCAATGTAGCGGCGGTGAGCAGAGCACCTCAGATAGCGCCGAAAAAAATTTACGAAAGACGTTGAGGTTAATGACTATCCGGTAGAAGCTCTGATCGATACTGGCAGCGATATCTGCCTAATGCGCGCGGATCAATATGTAGAAATGGGATCGCAGCGATTATCGAAAAAAAAAATTAGATTCGCGGGGGTAGGCTCCGTATGCGATACGTTAGGCGAGTTTTATGCGGAGCTGAAAATACATAATAATCCGTATGATATCCTCGTACGAGTAGCCTCAGATACGTGCATGACCCATAGGTTGATCATAGGGGCGGATTTCCTTAACAGCTCTTCTTTTGTGCAAACGGCCAACGTAATTTACGAGTCTCTTTCGAAGCTATTATTGAAGTGGACACTTTCCAGACCTAGTCGAAGCATGTTTATTAGAATTTTGTCCCAAAGTCCTCAATGGCAAACTGAGACCGTCGTAAATTAAGAGACGAACTGAAGGGCACTTGAAGCAGACCCAACGGTTTATCTACACGTGGGTCAGGCGTGGGTGGCCCGGAGGAAAGTCCCATCGTACCTCGTCGTTCCGAAAACAAACACGCCAAGGGCGGAAGAAACAGGGGTGAGATGAAGAAAAAGAACAGCTCTGATTGGAAGGACCCAAAGCGTGGGTTAGCCAATCAGGGTTGTTTAGGATTTTTACCAGGGCAAACGAAGGCGTTAGAGAATTGTTAAGAGAGTCGGTGGACAGTCGTCCTGAGACACACTCCGAGATACAGTCGTTGAGTCGTCCTGCACAGACAGCATTATAAAACCGCGAGACTCGGGAAGTTTAGTACCAATTGTACATACGGAAAATAAACTCAATTCGCCAGTACAAACACTGTTCTATTGTAGAGACAAACAATAACCTACCCACAAGTTTAAAACATGGTAACGTTACGATTGTCCCTTGTAGCGAGACGACCGACAATAATCTACCCGACGTCTACCAGACAGACCTAGCGGAGGAGATGGAGGACCGTGTCGACGTCTCACACATACCGGTAAGAGACCGAAAGGTAATTAAAGAGCTAGTTGAGAGTTACGAGCCGAGAGGAACCAAGGATGTGGACGTTAAAATGTCGATCGTGTTAAAGGACGGCGTACCGGTGTACCAAAGACCGAGGCGATTATCGCATTCCGAGCGAGAAATAGTGAATGCGCAGGTACAGGTGTGGATCGACGAGGGCGTAGTGCAACCGTCACTGTCCGAGTACGCGAGTCCAATAGTATTAGTAAAGAAGAAGAACGGAGCAGTTAGGCTATTTGTTGATTATCGGAAAATTAACGAAAAGATAGTTAGGGATCTATATCCACTGCCCCTTATCGAAAACCAGCAGGACTCTCTGCAAGGCGCGAACTGTTTTAGTACTTTAGATTTACGTAATGGATTTTTCCATGTTCCGGTGGAACGGAATAGCCAAAAATATACCGCATTCGTAGTCCCCGACGGACATTATGAATTCCGTAGAGTCCCCTTTGGCCTCTGCAACTTCCCCTCCGTTTTCCAGAAGTATATAAATTCCGTCTACCAAGAGCTTATCCGAAAGAAAGTTGTCCTTACCTATCTGGACGACTTGATAGTACCCTCGGTCGGGTATGAAGACGGTATATAAAGTCTTAAAATCGTCCTAAGTACAGCTAGTGAAGACGGATTGCGGATAAATTGGGGAAAATGCAATTTGCTGCGGGACTCGGTCCAATTTTTGGGGCACATCGTTAGGAATGGGCAACTACGCCCCTCGGAACATAAAACGGACGCGGTGCGGAGATTTCCTGAACCGAAAGATGCGCGACAATTGCAAAGGTTTCTCGGGCTTAATGGTTACTTCCAGAAGTTCATAGCGCATTACTCGCTTATAGCGAGACCACTGTCTGATTTGTTGAAGGCCCAGGCACAGTTTACGTTCGGTGGTAGAGCAGAGAAACGCCTTCACGTATCTCAAAGAAATTCTGTGCGCGAAGCCGGTGTTGACGGTGTTGAACGTGTATAGAGTAGGTGCAGAGACGCAATTACATACCGACGCGTGTATGTACAGATATGGGGCGATTCTGCTGCAAAGAAATTCCAACGATAACGCGTTGTATCCGGTCTATTACGCGAGCGGGAAAACCAGGACGGCCGAACGCAACTACATGAGCTTCGAGTTAGAGATCCTCGCGATAATAAGAGCCCTGAAAAAGTTTCGAGTATACTTTCTAGGGATATCTTTCACGATTGTAACCGGCTTGTCGCGCGTTCACGCTAACCATGAAAAAGAGGGACCTGTGTGTACGTGTCGCCAGGTGGGCCCTTCTCTTAGAGGAATTCGATTATAGCATGCATTATAGTCGTGTATGGTTATTGATGAATTCAAGTATGGGTTGACTATGCAGTTGAAGCGAGCACAGCGTAGTGACACATACGTAAAGCGAATTATCGACCTGGCGCAACAAAATAAAATCGCGGGATACGAGATTCGGCGCGGAATATTATTCAAGGAAATAGACGGTGATTTCAAGTTAGTGGTCCCAAGACAGCTCGCGTCACAAGTAATTCTGCAGGTGCACGAAACAGTGCATTTCCCGGCGAACAAGACCGCGACGCTGGTGAACAGTGATTACTGGATCCCTAGCGTAGGGCCCAAGACTGAGAGCATTGTCCGAAACTGTGTCGCGTGTATACTAGCCGAGAGAATGTACGGCAAACAGGAGGGGTACCTAAACCTCATAGATAAGGGCGAAGTTCCCCTCGACACGCTCCATATCGATCACTTAGGGCCACTCCTGTCGACTAAAAAGAGTTACAAGAATATATTCGTGGTAGTTGATTCGTTTTCAAAATTCGTCTGATTGTACGCGGCACATAATCTCCGACCGTGGAACCGCGTTCACATCCAGAGACTTCGCAGATTACTACACAAAAGAAAACATTTTCCACACACTCACAACCACCGGTGTACCTAGAGTAAACGGGCAAGTGGAACGGGTTAATCGAACGCTCATACCACTCTTGACAAAATTGTGCAATTTAGAAAAGGGCGAGTGGTACCGGCATTTAGACAGGGCACGACAATTTCTCAACGTAATAATGCATCGAAGTATCGGTACATCGCCGTTCTAGTTGTTATTCTTCGATATTCTTTGCTATCCTTGTTATTCGCTTTAGGGACGATCCACAAATACACGAAATGTTAGAGCGAGAGTGGGTTAACGCGTTCGAAAGCGGCCGAAACGAGCTGCGAGCGCACGCGAAAGAGAGCATCGCCCAGGTACAACAGGAAAACCGAAGGACGTACAACAAAAATCGAAAAGATGCGACAGTTTATTGCGAAGGCCACATGGTCGCGATTGAGCGCACGCAACAATCGCCGGGAATAAAATTGGCCAACAAATATCTTGGTTCCTACAGCATAACAAAAGTCCTGCGAAACAATAGGTACCTAGTAGAGCGAATCAGGGATCACGAGGGACCGCTGCAAACGTCGACCGCCGCGGACTACATGAAGCTGTGGCCCGAAGGAGACAGTGATGCATCAGACGACGATTGCACGACTCAAAAGACGTTCGAGGGCGGACGTTAATGCAGGATGGCCGAGTGTGGGGATGGAGAAACTGCCGAACGCAAGCGGCAGTTAGAACATCCTGATGGCAAGGCGTTTTTATCGAAGTCGTCGATGTCGTCAAAACAACGTGCGACAGGTGACTGCCCGAGCGAGCGCGTGCGAATGAGTTGAAAGAGAGGGCACGAGTGTGTGAGAGAGACAATAAGAAAGGTGCGACGACCGCGAGTGATGTAGGTGATCCGATTTTGTATATGTATTTGGGTGTAGCGGCCAGCTGGGTGCCGGAAGAGAAATCTTCGGCGCACCAGCGCCGAGAAAGATTTATGGTTTGCACAGCATAAGACTCTGTTTGTGAGAAAACGTCTTTAACGATTTTGGCCACTTGGCAGACAGATGTGTCTTTTGTAGTTCCCAACGACGAACTCAGTAGCGCAAGTGGACGCCATAAATTTTGGGTAGTCGAAGGGTCTTCAGCTTATAGTGTCTCAGCGACGCGTGCCTGGTTTCTAACAACCGGGAAAGCTGGGCCCATTGACGTAAGTCAGCAGTCACGTACCGCACTTAGCATGGGGCCAGGAAGACACCCCGCTGCATCACCAAAACTAGATTTTTAACGAAAAGACGTGCTCACCCTTCTCACGCACAACGGGCGTGGAACGTGGGCGTGTTGCGCAAAATTCACTGATTGGTGGAAGTTTCTCGAAAAGACTTCCACCAATCAGTCGACATGCTTTGCAAAAGATATGAAGGCAGACTACAAACGCGAGAAGTAAGTCTAGCCACAGTCGAGTCATAGCTCAGTCGCGCCGAGACACAGCCGTTAGATTTATAATCGCGCTAGTCTAAATAGCTCGGACGCTACCGCAACATAGCTGAGTAAATAAACGATACAGTCACGAAACCTGAGTTGAACATTATTTGAAGAAACCCGCTTACGATAACCTACTTCCTTCATGGGCGACGATCGGCCTACATATACGAGGTATGTCGCGGCCGCGGGAAGAGTCACAGAGCGAGAGTAAAAGAGGCAGAGTTGAAGAATCGGAGTATAATCGTTTAACGAGAGAGTTGAGAGAGTGCGGAGTTTTGCGAGCTAGAGAGAGAGAGAGAGAGAGAGAGAGAGAGAGAGAGAGAGAGAGAGAGACGAGAGATGAGAGATAATTGTACAAGTCCAATAAACACGTTATTCAGCAAACTTCACTGCGACACCTAACCGCTTGGCTTCCACTTAAACAATTCCTACATTATTATTCCAACATCGAGCCAAAATACCTCCAGGTTCGGAATCGAATGTCATTTCCAGAGGATTGTAGAATTAGCGAGAGTTCGAAACAGCATTAGAAACAATCGATTTAGCCGATTAAATCCGGTGGACCGTCCAATTTTAATCGTTCGACGCCGACGCCCAGCCTTAACCGTGACGGAGGATCGTTTTGGCGAATTCGATGTAATTTCGAACAGTAGTTCGAGGCGACAAGCTGTGGCCGTCGGTGACGTCATTTATTCAGAAATATGTGCACTTGTGCGGAGACATAATAGCTTCCGGTGTTCTGCTCCAGTTCGCCGGGAATGTGGCCGAGTATCAGCGGGGATACATTATTAAAATTAACGATTCGTAGCATCCAGCCGTCGTTACACGTTCCGCGGACACGTTGGTTGCGCGTCACCATCGACGTACGCCCAGGGAAACAGCCCGTACTGGACCACACCTTTGTCATTCGTGGGTTACGTGACTTTTCCGTATCCGGTCGCAAATTGTCCAAAAAACGCTCCAAGAAACATTGCTAATGCCAATGTTCCGTGAATTCAGTTGTACAGGTCGAGGTGTCGTCAAACAAAGTGTACAGCTGGAGATAGGGTCAACAAAAAGTACAGCTCGAGGTATGGTCAGACAAGGAGTACAGGTCGAGGTATGATCAGAGGAGTAGTACAGCTCGAGGTATGGTCATGCAAGGGGTACAGCTCCAGGTATTGTCAGACAAGTAGTATAGCTGCCGGTATGGTCAGACAAACAGTACCGCTCGAGGTATGGTCAGACAAGTAGTACAGCTCCAGGTATTGTCAGACAAGTAGTATAGCTGCCGGTATGGTCAGACAAACAGTACCGCTCGAGGTATGGTCAGACAAGTAGTACAGCTTGAGGTATGGTCAGACAAGGGGTACAGCTCGAGGTATGGTCAGGCAAGTAGTACAGCTCGAGGTATGGTCAGAAAACTAGTACAGCTCGAGGTATGATGAGAGAAGTAGTACCTCTCGAGGTATGATGAGAGAAGTAGTACCGCTCAAGGTATGATTAGACCAGTAGTGCAGCTGAAGGTAAGAAAAGCAGTACAGATGTATGTAAATCGAACAAGTAGCTCATATCAATAGGAAGTGAAATAAGTAGTAGAAATCAAAGAGCAGTGAGTATGTAGTATAGATCAAGATACAGTCAGGCAAAGCATGGAGCATTGCAGCACATAAAAGTCGTCCAATTTAAAGTTTCATTCGTGGGCGCACGTCAATGCCAGCAATTTCATGCGGATCCGACGCTTTGAAATTCTACCGGCACGTTTCCACCTTTCCGGTGCGCTCTTATTACCAACACA
Organism: Halictus ligatus; assembly: GCA_028454255.1. Classification (NCBI taxonomy): domain Eukaryota; kingdom Metazoa; phylum Arthropoda; class Insecta; order Hymenoptera; family Halictidae; genus Halictus; species Halictus ligatus. The sequence goes on along the minus strand of CM052135.1, from coordinate 11,606,857 downwards.
CGAGAAAGAATTACGAAATCGTGTATCACACCCACTTCAAAGAGTTCTTCTCCCCTTGCGTAAGAAATTACCGTGACACACACATCGGTTGGTAGTACTGTTTCGCTCGAGATATATATTTTCCGGGTTTTCGCCGGAAGAGGACGAAATTAGAAAGGAGAGAACTTACATTGAGACGTTGAGGAAGACTGAGAGTAGAAATTCGTTGTAGATAGCCATCGAGATGAACCGGCTCTCGTTGAACTCCGACGGGGTTTTCCGTACCACGATGCACAGCCTGATGCCCCAGATTAGGAACATCACCTCCACTGCAACAGATTTTTATTATTTTTCTCAGCAGTTGTCAAATATCGATCCAAGAATGTTCAAAAATTGTTATTTTATTTAGAGTAGAATTATTCCACTGAAATTTCATTTGGGAAATATTATTTTTCGACATCTTTGGCAATCTAAATGCCAAATTTCAATTTTGTTGAGGAATAAATTATTCTGCTGAAATTCTATTTAGATAATGTTATCGTGAAATTTAATTTTTAGACACTCCTAAAAACTGAATTAAAAAGCTCTGGCAGAAATTTCAATTTCAGATGAGAATAAAATGCCACACAAACATTTCCTTCCTAGACTATTCCAACTTCTGCAGCACATGTCAAATAAAGGAACAGCGGTCTAAGAGTTCACAAACATTGTGATTACAATTAACAGTAAACTACCCGTCAGGAATCTCATTTTAAAAATACCATTGTAATGTTCGTCTTGCCGTGGACGTCAAAGGATACGAGAATGGTTTCGTCATTTTTAAAACAATGAAACACAAACCTCCGAAAATTAGATAAAATTCATAGAAATGAAAACATAGGACCACTGCCCCGAGCCATCGCAAAAATTACACTTTCAGTTAGGGACGAACTGTTCCACCAAAAATTTAAATAAAAAAATATATTACAACTTTCAAAGCAATGAAATGTTACTTCCTAAATCCTTCATCTTTCTAACTTTAAAAAGTACATTTCACCAATTAAATAAAAAATATAAAAACCAAGGTAAAGGGCCACTGCTATAAGCTCTCGCAAAAATCTCAGTTTCAATTAAGGAGAAACTGCTGCATTAGAAATTTAATTGAAAAAACGTTACAACTTTCAAGGAATGAAATACTCCCAGAAGCTTGGTAAACGAACTCTGAAAAGTACATCTCACAGATGAAATAAAATATATAAAAACCAACGTAAATAGCCACTGCCCTGATTCCTCATAAAAATTTCTATTTCAGTTAAGAACAAACACAACAATTTAATTCGAAAGGTATGGTCCCAACATTCAAACAATGAGACATTACATCCTAAATTCTGGAACAATTAACTGTAAAAAGTACAAACACTTATCAACCTCGTTACATTGTTCAATGTAAGGGGATCGTGTCCCAAGCATCCCCAGAAATGCCAAATTAAGTAACAACCTCGGTTCTATTTAAAAACCACTATGCCAGCTTTTCGGGACATCATTTTTCCAGGGAGCTTTCCATTCGGTGCTGCGAAATGAATTATGTTTGCATAAATAATTTCCCTCCCTCGAACCAGGGGCGAGGAGTTTACGTCGAAACACGTCGCGCCACTGCGGTTGTTTTTCCTCGTCAAGAGAACCGTCCGCGAGAACGGGAAAAAGTCGAAAGGAAAACAGTTTTATCCGGGGTTACAGGGACCATATCGAGCCATCAGCGTTTTTCCTGGGGCCACGGGTAGCCGTTAACAACAGTCGTCGAACAAGTTCCCAGCGAGGTTTATCGACCTGGCCAGCCACTGGATTCGCTTTTCTCGTTGGAATACGTGGCCGAGGTCGGAGAAAAAATCCTCGTAAAGCTGCCCCGGCTCGATCGAGTGATACCGTCTGTCGCGAGACTCCTGGAAAAAATTCTGTTACGTGCCCGGACTGCTTTACCCGTAGATCGTTCCGTTTTATTTTTGTGTCCAGGATGGACGTATGGTGGTGAGAGCATGTCCTTTGGACGGAGTTCAAGTGGACCTGGGTGGAAGTTCGTCTAGTCAGAGGATTAGCTGTTGGTATTGTAATTTTTTGCTGTTTGTGTATCTGTGGTCTTTTAGTTATTTGGAAGCTTGTTCGTACTCTCTATGTTGGCTTCGGTATACTAAATAGCAGCTTCAATATTTTTAAAAATTGTATCTTGAACTAATAAATATTTAGTGGATTACATATTAATTATGCGATTGTATTGTAGACTTAACTCGTCGAGATCCTCTTGAAAATGTATCAATTTGTATTGATATTGAAGATTTTTTGCATATTTTCGGAATAAAATACAAATTTTTACTGCACCGGTTACAATATTAAAAAGTTTATTGTGGATTATCTCGATAGTGTAGTGCAAGAATTAATTACTTGGTCAGAAAAGCAGCATGTTGCAGGTCTGATATCTACATATTATATAGGAGAAAGTAGTATGAACGTCTAAATTGTCAGACAAGTGGATAAATCATTCTTAAATCAGTGCGATGAATGAAATAATACATATGATCAAACAAGTAGTACAGAGTAGTATATCGTCAGACAAGTAATAAGAGTCAGCGTGTGTTCAGGCAAAATCAGAAAAATGAATATGGGTATTATCGAAGCAGTAGTATGAGTTTATAGTCGGACCTGTAGTATCAATGTAGATACGGTCACACCAGTAGTATCAGTACAGATGTGATGAAACGAGTAATACGGACCAGTGTATAGTCAGGCACATGTAATAGATAAGCACATCATTAAGTGAACAGTATCAATGTAACATTGGACAAGTAGTATTAGCCACTGCGTGGTCCACAGGTACTAATATATACAAACGTTGTTTGGTATAAACGGACAAAATTAATACATTCCTTATTTTGACAACACGATGACATTTGTTGGAATTCATCCAGAGACCTACTTAATCGATAATTTATTGTCGTAGAATGATGTAAATATATACACCTGGTTTCTTCGTGCGATTGACAGCGGACAGTAGATTTGCAACAATCCTGCCGCGATTCATCGACGTTAAAGTTCATCCGTGTAGCGCGAATCAATCATACTCTTTGCCGGAATCGTTCCGGAAATTTCATAAACGTCACGTCGTCGATGATCACGAATGATTAAGCATTCGGCTCGTATAATTTCGTTGAAAATTTGTAATCAATCTCGCCGCACGCTAAGCACGCTGTGTAATTTTTCCCGCGTTCCGATTCTGCAATGACGTAGTGAAACGAAATCGTACTCGATAGCTTTGCCAGCTAATCATGCTTTTGCATGATTTCCGTTACGCTCGTTGTTCCATTGGTAGAATGATTTTGCTTACAGCTCCCTTATTGACCGCACAATTCGATTGTTTTCCATACGGTAATAGCATTTGAGTTTATTGAGGCTGACCATACGGCTGATTGTATCACTTGTTCATTTCTTTAGCAGCTAATGTTTCGTATGTTTGATCAGGCAAGAATTCATAATGCCTTGTAGTTCTGCCTGTTTATACAGGGGCTTGGATAGGAACACTGGTCTTGGCATACTTACGTTTACACAACTTGTCTAACTAGGCACGAGCTTGTACTACTGAGCTAATTATACTCGTATTCGCCGTAGTCTCCTGACTATACACGATCTTGTACTGTCGGTTTTACCATATTTAGGTTCATACTACTGGTCTGACAATACCCATATTCATGCCACTTTTCTGTGCATACAAGAGCTTGTACTACCGGACTGACCATACCTACATTCATATTACTGGTCTGACCATATCTGCATTCATATTACTGGACTGACTATATCTGCATCTGTACTACTCGTATGTCAATATTCATATTCATACTATCTTTTTGCCTATGCATAAACCGGTACTACTGGCCTAACTATAATTACATTTATACTACGGGCCTGATCATATCTACATTTATACTACCGCTTATATATAGACTCATACTTCTGACCTGACAACACCTACGTTCGCACTACTTTCCTGTCTATGCACAAGCTTGTACTACTGGTCTGACAATATCTACGTTCCCACTACTGGTCTGACCATATCTATGTGTATTTATACTACTCGTCTGACCACATCTACATTCATACTACTGATCTGACAACAGATAACGTAATTGTTTGTCACTTTTACAACCGGAAAACGTTCTATTTGATCAAGTTGTTTGTCGTGTAAATTTGCGAATAAAATATTGACAACAGAGCGTGATTTTTCGGCTGGATCAGTACAGTTCGACGCGAAATGGTACGTAAACAGTTCCATTACTGGTGGGCTCCTCAATCCACTAAATATATTCGTCGATTTACGCTGCCGTGTTTTGAAAGACGCGCTGATCTGATCGATCCGTGGAGGCCGAATTAAAATTCCCTGCCGCGTAGATTTCAATTTCCCGTGAATCGCGCTCCAAGGAAAAACTTCGGTTCTCTCGTCGATTTTGAACGGTGAAAGTCGCTTCTATCCAGGCGATTATCGCGGACCTCTCGATTCCCGGCCGTGCTTTTCAACCCTGAGAGAGAGAGAGAGAGAGAGAGAGAGAGACCGGCTATTCGAACCCTGGGAATCTCCGTGGCCGATCGACGGATCCTGTAATACTCTGATTTGCATTTCAGGATTCAGGTGTGGCCACGCTCGAGCCTCCATCCATGCGATTTTTCTTCTAATAACAGCGAATCTACTCGATGAATAAATCCATTATTCCGCTTTCGTGCAGCGCGGTTTTTATTTCACAGATCATTGATTTCTCACTATTTTGTTGGTAATTTTTCTGCTGCAGATAATTTGTAGCACGGAAAAATATTCATTTACCTCTTTTTCTGCATACTTCGACTTTTGAAGTGACTGTGCAAACATTTGCAAACGTTTTCTTACAGGAGAAAATAAATTCGGTGAAATTTTGATTTCGTAGATTTTAGGAAGCTTCACTGTGAATTATAATGGTCTTCCGTGTATGAGTTTTAGAAGCAGTGCTTCATTTAATGCCTAAATGTGTTCCGAGTTGATGGAAATTGAATTCGAATGTGTTCGGGTATGTCTGAATGTAGTTAAACATGTTCGAATAAGTTTGAATTGCCTTCTATATTCAAATTTCATAAGCTGTGTACCACTTTTCATCCCCAATAATACTGAAGAGTCTGAAAATTGTTGAGTCTGAATATACTATATTAAGTTGGAATGTGTTTGAGCAGGCTTGAATTAATGTCGGACATTTTTCCCGTAACGGAAACGAATATTTAATTATTTTATACAATGCCAAAAAATCCTCGGAGCCGAACAATGTTCAGCATAAATCCATCGTATTAAGTTTGAAAGCGTTTGAAATAGTTTGTCCTCGTTTCCATCCGCCCAACCGTGCTCCGTGCTCACTTTCCTGTCCTTAATCGATAGGAAAATATTATTCCCCGTGCCAGAAATATTGGAATTTGCTTGGCCGACATTTCGATAGTTCCCGACGAATAATGTCGGGTTTAAATAAAATTTTCAAGAAGTACACGCCGCCAGAAATTTGCTTCCCTTGTCGGTCCACCGGTGAATGCAGAAACCAGGAGGAAAGAATTTATTATTATTTCCCATAGGCAAAGTTTCGCGTGAACCGCCGCCAGAATAAATTCCTCCCCGATCTCAAACACCGACCGTTTACAAATAAAGGATGAAATGGGGAGGAAAGCGTAAGAAATGATACCCAATCTTATCGCGGAATGAAAAGTAACGACCGCGGGATACGATTCTCATTCCGCTTCAACGATTCCGCGGCACTGAAACAAATTATCCGGCGGAACTTGATCATCGAAACAGCCCTCTCTGCAATACATATTCATCGTGTTCACAAACGCGCTGAAAATGCCCAAAGGAAATGGCAAGGCGAAACGCACACGCACGGCTGAGCGTGCTCGTTTAATGACCCCACTGTTAATTAACTGTTCGCGGTACTTTGAATTGGATGTGGAAAAGTTCCGACTTGGGGAGAACGATATTCTTCCCAGACATAATCTCACGAGACCTAACCTTACATACCCTAACCTGGGTGTTATACAGGGTGTCCCAAAAATTCAATCAACTCCGTGAAATGGGTGGTTCCCGACGTCATTTGAAGCGACATTTTCCTTTACAAAAATGTCCGTTCGACTTTGTTAAGCAGTTATTCACGAAAAACACTGACCAATCAGACGACGGCACTGAGCGGTAGCGATGGTCTTGAGTCGTGGTGGTACAGTGAACAAGAGAAGCAGCAGAAATTGATTTATAATAATCAGAACTCACTTTTTCTTCTTTTTTTTTTAAACTTCATTTCAAAATTAGTGTCACTGGGCCACTCGAAGATAATTTATTGAATATTTTTATTGTCCGAGATAATTTATTTAAAAATCTGAAAAAAATTCTCAAACCTCTGATTCAATAGTGACATATTGCTACATTTTTTTCATAATTTTTTCTCATACAAATGGAGAAAATATAATCCTAATCTTTCTTCTCTGATATTTTTGAAGTTTTCCTCTTTAGTATTTTTATTTTTCACAGCTACAATTTTGGGTCCAAAAATCTGGAATTATTTCTCAACCTGCGAGTGTATAGCCGAGGTGTGTCAGATTTTTTTTCAGAAATTTAGCGCGTGATTAAATAATAAAAATTTAGTAAAAACTGATATTTTGGTTTTTTGTTTAACTACCCCCCTAGTGGAGATAGAGGGTTGAAACTTGGCACAGGGTGTCTCTTTAGGTGATTATCGAATGGTGTACCATTGGTACGATTTAGTTTAAGGTAACATTACAGAATAATTGTTTATTCTAGCATGTATGAAAATATTTTGGAATTAGTCCGTAAAAGTGCTCGTAGCGGGTGAAATAAAATTTACAGTTGTTTCTTCGAGCTACACGAAATTCGCGAAAGCATATTAACGAGAATTCTCGTCCGGAAGCGGTATAATAAAGTGCGTCTGGCTGAGGGAGTCCAAGGGACGGTCCTGGTGCTGCGTGGGGGTAACGAAGCCGAGTTTTTCGGTCTGCGCGGCACTAAAATTGCGGGAAAACGAGCGACACGCGCGTTTTCGCGGTTTACGATGGTAAAACCCAACCAGTGGTGGCGGCGACGGTGACCTGCTGCCCCGGCAAAATATTGAATTAGTCGGTGTTCTGTTTTTGAGAAAGCCGACCCGCCGTATAAATTGGATTACGATGCCTCCGGGGTATTGCGAAACGATAAGTTTAGTCGAGGCATCTTTAGCAATAAATTTCGGTTCGCTCCATTAGTTGCCGAATATTCCTGTCTGGAGACGGCCCCTGCATTACTGAACGGCTGGCTAACGAATTTTACGTTCGTAGCCATAACGGTTTAATAGTCTGGCATGAAGTCTTTCTCGGAGACTTTTTCCGTTTTATCGGGATAGCATAGTAATTGTGAGAAACTACGATGTTATTTGAAAATTATTGCCACTAAGGATTTATAAAGGATTGATCCACCTGACTACGATAAAAATTACGACATTGTTTGGGACATATGGAAAGATAGAGTCATCCGAGAAGCATTGTGAGTCATGTAAAATTTATTTCAGTCATAGAAATGAACAGTGACTCGTGGTAAATTGTTTCCTGTCATTGAAAAGTACAATGGCTCATGGAAAAGTGTTTTGAGTTACAGAAAAGCGTGACGAGTTATGAAAAATCAATACCAGATATGTAAAAATATTATGAGTCATGGAAAATCACTACAAATCAAAGAAAATTATTTTCTGTCACAAGCCAAAGGAAATTGTAGGAATAATGCAATACAACAATTTGAGTCATGGAAAAAAGTTTCCCATTCAAGGAAATATCCGTGATTCATGGAAAATGTCAGCGAGGTATGGGAGATGTCTGTGAATCATGGAAAATGCCAGCGAATCGTAAAAAAACTATTGTGAGTCACGGATAATATCTGTGACTCATAAGAGACATTTATGAGGCATGGAAAATTAGTTGTGAAAAATTGAATTAGTTAATTGAAGTAGTCATTTTCAATATTTCCAACAGTGATAAACGGAGCATTGCAAAAATCTTAACCGGTCCCCAGAAAAATACACGTCCGACAATCACCTAAATAATTATTGATTGTCTTGCCTGACAAATCTGGGGCCGTTAAGCGGCGGTATTTAGAATATGTCATTCTTCAGTTTGCATGTCGAATAATTCGACGCGGTGAACTCAATCTAAGTTACCAAGCTGTGTGTGCCATGACCCCGCTCTAACTTTCTTCGCGGAAAGTTCCAGAATATCAGTTCCTACTGATTCGTAGTGCAACCTTAATTGCTTGGAACGCTCCTCGGTTCGGGGAAATCTATCCTGAAAGTGATTGCTCCCTCGGGGACTGAACGGGGCTAGACTGAGGAATCTTCGGTGATAAATTTATTTGCGACTGATAACTGGTCCTATAGCCTGTGTCCATGAAATGCAAATTCTTTTTTCCCAGAGAGCGAGAGAGAGAGAGAGAGAGAGAGAGAGACAGAGAGGAATACCGTGGGCAGGTTAAGGTGATGGACCGCCGTGTGGCTTTGCGTCTGGGAATAACGCCAGCATTTTAACAAATAGAAGCTTTCACGGTTGGAGGGAGACGGGGGAGGGAGCTATTGCTCCCTTTTGGCCGGCGTCCAATGCAAAACGCGCGGAAGATCCTTGGTGGACACGGAATAGTCAAAGTCCGAAATTTCTCATAGTCGGTGGAGCCGAATTCAAGACGTTCTGATCATGTGACCCACGATATTTCAGGTTTTGTGCGTCCGCTAACCAGACAACGTTCGCGTACCTCGTAAAAATTCCGTGATATCTTAATTTTCGAGGTAAAAACGTGGGGTTTCGCGGTGAAATGGACTGAATTTTCCGTTTTAGTAATATCTATTTTGTTTATTATTATTTTTAGTTAAATTACTCCGCATGAGGTAATAATCTTGAAATAGAAAACAGATAGTCATTTTTCTAAATTATTTTGAAAAAAGCCATGGAAAGTCAATGTAAATCAAGGGAAACTATTCTAAGATACCAAAACTGTAAACTAGTCATGGAAAAATCAAATAAGTCGTCGAAAATTATTTCGAGTCCAAGAAAGTCATCACGATTAAAGGAACAAGTAGTCGAACAAGTAGTATAACAGACTATATAGCCGAACAAGTGATATGCAATTTTTTCCAGATTGCCAGTAGCATAATCCCGACAAATGATTAAAAAAAAAATAGAAAATACGATTCAATGGTATAATAGTCGGCTACACAACCCCACAAGTAGTGCAAGCATTTCTATAGAGAGACAAATCGATGAAATGGGGTATCCAGAGCATGCCAGTAGTGTAACCGAACGTTTGCTCGGACAAGTAGAATGAGTGGGTATATGGAGCAGTAGAATCGGTGTGTTTGTCGTCACACAAGTGAAACAGGTCAGCGAGTCGTGCGAACGTAAAATGACTAATTGTATAAAACGACGAGTCCTGCAAATATTATACGATCCACCGGGAATGTTTGCGTGATCAACAAAATTACACAAACTGAAAACAAGGTGAGGGTTTTATCGAACGAGATTCACACTGCAATTATTACGTCTGGGATCAAGGTAAGGAACACCGTGATAAAGAATCACCTGCAAGAAATTACGGGATTAGCTTCGAAAAAGAGGTCGCGCAATTAAGTTATGAGGCTAATACGGTCTGATTTAGGTGGCAGCGCCGCGACTACGTGGCTCGCCATATGTTCTGGGATTCAATGATTAGGAACCACGTCAGGAGCATCTAGAATATTAAAGCCACTTGGAAAACGACGAGTCTGGAGCTCCTGATGAGCTCTGGAAATACTACTGAGTGACTGCCAAGCGTTATGAAATTATTTACAATAATTGCAGTACTTGAAAAAAGCACTGGGAAGTGCAGCAAAAAAATAAATAAACAGTAAAATAAGACTATACAGTAGTAGAGAAAAATCCAACAACGAAGACAGACTAACACAGAAAAACAAATAAATAATTACACAAGATTACAAAACTACACTAAGAGAAATCGAAAGAAGCAATAGAAAGAAAATTTTTTAAAAATCATGTTTTCTGATATTAACAATCTGAATTTGCACAACTGCAGGATTATAGACCTCCAGAGGGTAGAGAAAATTGAAACAGACAAATATCAGGAAAAAAGGAATAAAATTTTTCTGTACCGTTTCAAGCGGATGAAAATTTAAAGAAAACTTTATGGTAGGTACTTTGAGAAATTTGTGAAAATTATATTGATTTCCACCGTTCTCTTATCCCGAGTAAAGCGAAGAGGGTTTCGAAGCAGGTTCAGGAAGCATCTGTCGTCGGACGCGATTGGAATTCAGGTACGAAGGAGCTTCGCCGAGGTAAAGTGGTTCGAAAAATTTTCCAAGGGGTCATTAAAAGCGGAAAAACACAGGAGAATTCCCGGCAATTTCGGCGAGCAACTCATTGAAATTCCAGACGGTGACCTCTCCGCGACACAGACAGCAAGAAAGCGAACGGACGTTTCTAAAGTGCGCTGAGTAGATTGGTCCCGTGTGCCCACGATTGGTATCCCGGGAATACTGATGTGACGAATATGTTTCGTAATAAATGTCTTCCCACCGCAACAATATAAATTTTTCCTTATTTTTCACCTTTTTTGTGAGTGATCACGGAAATTAATCAAACTTCAGTCTGGTTTTTATTAATCAGACAAGAGCAAGGGGTTCAATTTATTGGACACTTAGAATAAACCTGTAATTGATCGGACAAGCAGAATATACCTGTAATTGGTTGGACAAGTAGAATATACCTATAATTAATCGGACAAGTAGAATTGATCTGTTGTTTAGCACAGTAGAATATGTCTGTTATGAATCAGGCAAGAGTTAAGATTAAGAATTATGATTTAACGCAGCCCTTTCCTTGGCTGACTTAAAATAATCTAGTCCCCTCGTCTGACTTACGACAGATCGATTCTACTTGAGTATATCTACTTTAAAGAGACTGATCTTGCGTCCTTGTCTGAAACTCGTCCTACATGTCTGATTTAAAACGGACTCGTTCCACTTGGCTGCTGTGAGCCACTATTGAATCAATTACACCTTTCCCGGACGGTTCTCCCTTAAAGTCGAGCGGATCGTTTTCAAACGGCGGAACTACTGCATCAGTATGTTGGACCGAATAATCCGTTCACACAGTTGGCCAGAAGATGCCTTGTAGGTATCGATCTATCGCCATGAAGCGTAATAAATTGACCGACACTTCGAACGAAGGGAACCGCATGCACGCCGGATCTCTCCTCACGAAGTTGCTCCCCTTTGACCCTGCGCCACAGAGGGATCCTCGAACTTCGTAAAGGGAGAGGGGTGGAAGGGAGAGGAGTCCCGGAGAAGCTGGCGCAAGTTCCACAGGATTTCCTTTTATCCTGTCACCCTTCCACAGGAGGGAATTCTTTGGAGCCAACGAGCCCGTACCTCGGATGGCGAAGAATGAAAGAAATAAATGTGAAAGGGAAAATATGAATCCCCCTCCGCGAAACCGGATTCCAGAAACATATAGAACCAGGAACCTCGGACCGGGAGTATGATAAAAGCTTCGGAAAAGAGTTACCAT
>CM052135.1:10914208-10995165 GCA_028454255.1 Halictus ligatus | reverse complement strand
AGAGAGAGAGAGAGAGAGAGAGAGAGAGAGAGAGAGAGAGAGCTGGTCTGGGCCATCGTTGGACGATCGCCGAGCAGAAATTCACGTTTCATCGGACCGAATCTGCCGAGACAAAACCACTCACGTCCACCGAGCGACGTCAAAACGAGAAAGACCGATAATTTCCGAATAAAAAGGTAACGTGGCTGCGCGGTGCAGCCCCCATATCTCTCCACCGTCTCCAGAGGGAGGCTATTTTACAAATTCACGACGCGACATCCCGTTTTCCGACGGAACTTCCGCCCTCGAACATTTGAATTTCTGAAAATTTCAAGAAAACCGACCTTCGAAGGGTTCCTCGCCTTCTCGCCTTTTCTCCGAGACGAAAACATCCACCGAAGAAGCGACTAAGGAGGATTGAAATGAACCTGCCTGGATTGTGGCCCCGAGTTTTTCTCGCGAAATTGCTGTGGGGTTAACTTTATCAATCTAGTATGATTCCGCGATATTTTCCCGGGAAGCAATATTTGCTTTCTGAATTGATTCATGGCGTAAAAGTTGTTGAAAGAAGAGTCGCTTAACGAAGGTGAGAGTAGAGGCTGCATCCTTAAAAATGAGCCTAGATATATTATTGTACGATTTTTTTTTACGAAGTTACAATAAGATAAACTTTCAACCCCCTAGAGACGTCCAAATCAGAAAATATCGATGTCTCTGTTTCACATCCAGTTTTCTATTGGAAACATATTTATGAAGATATTTGCATTCAGCAATATTAAAAGTAGAGATTTGGCACTTTAAAATGAGCCTAACTAGATGGTCCTAAGATTTTTAATAACAAAGTTACAATAGATTGTATAACCACAATTTTTAATCCTAGTAATCTTTTAGTTTGAAGAGTTAATGTATGATACATTAACCTAGAGTTTCTCCTGCAGTACTCATAAAGTAAAACAATTGAATAGACCTAAATATAGAAGATCTAACCTTTAAAATAAAGATGGGTAGATTCTTCTACAAATTTTTTTGGTGAAGTTACAGTAAGATAAAGTTTCAACCCCCTAGAGACATACAAATCTAAAATTTCCGACCTTTCTGCTTCACCTCCCGTTTTTATTGGAAACATACTTATCAAAATATTTCGATTCAGCAATATTAAAAGTAGAGATTTGACACTATACAATCAGCCTAACTAGATGGTCCTAAGATTTTTAACAACGAAGTTACAACTGATTGAATAATCACAATTTTTAACTCTAGTAATCTCTTAATTTGAAGAGTTAGTGCATGATACATTAAGCTAGAGTTTCTCCTGCAATACTCATAAAATAAAGCAATTCAGCAGAGCTAAAAGTAGAAGATTTAACCTTTAAAATGGGCTTGTGTAGATAATTATACGATTTTTTTTTACAAAGTTACAATGATCCAAAGATTTCAACCCTCTAGAGACGTTTAAATTTGAACTTTCGACATTTCGATCAGCCGTCCCTGAAGATTCGTTAATCCAATTTATCTCTAGCTTTGCTGCTTTTATCTGGCATGTAGCCGAACCATTTTTAATCATCGTGTCGACAACAGGAAACCATGTTCCACCTTGGCGCACGCAAAAATCGCGTTCCCCGGACGATAACAATCCGTTATCTCGACTCAAGGAGAAATATGTTTCACAGTGGCGAGCACAAGATGTATAATAATCCGAGAACTTATGCTCGGAATATTTCTCCTTGAATTGCTGCGTAGATAGGTCGCGCCGGGAATCATCAGCGAAGTCAAGATCGTCTGCGAACAGGGCGTTTCATGTTGCCCGTTGTGTCGTGCGGTTGGCGTTTAATTCAAAATCTTGTGTGTCTTCTGTCTCTGGCCGCGACTTAAGCTCGCTCTCGGCTCCCATAAATCTCAGAAAACTTGGGGGTGGCAAAATAGGGTTCAACGGCAGCCAACCACTTCCAATTAGCATCCTCGACAACTTTCAACATGCCCCCCCCCCATGGATCCATGGAAACAGTCGAAACAAACGCGGAAACTTCGCGATCGCGAACAAACACGCTCGACTCTACCGTTACGAAATTGAATTTCGCAAAAACCGCGCTGTTACAGCCAACCACGGCTCTCAGATTCGTGTTCAGCACACCAAAATCCATGGGGAAAAAAATTTTTGTCTATTCTGCACAGCACAATTACTGAACCTACGGTATACAGGAAAATACAAGAAAATTGTCATGCTTTGGTGCAATTTAATACAAGTAAATCAAAATTAATTAATTCAGCATTAGGTTTAGGGAGCACTAAAAGTGACCATTTTGCATTACTTTATAAAAATAACGGGAATGTGCTGCCCAAATAGTTTTAGCCATTTTTTTATATCATATAGCCAGAGAATTAAATTTAATAATTCTAAATAAAAAATATCGGAACATTGTCATTTTTACACGGGTTCCTTGAGCCTAGTGTTAATACCATTTTTTATTTACTCTTTCGCTGATAAAAATTATTATCACCGAGGTCAAGCGTCTATACGATTTTTCAGGTTTGGAGTTCACCGACAAAAGTGAGAAATTGCGTAAGTATGCGTGAGGATAATTACCAGAGTCAACGTTGAAAGGAGATTATCGGTTTCCTGGTGTTTTTCGAGGTTTATTGACCCATCTATTTTTTCCAGGTCATTTCCGATGGTTCTATTATCCGAGGACAAGGAGTCTCGAGCCTCGGGGTGTTGTTTCCAATCAAGGAATACAGCTAATAAAGGAGAACCGATGATTTAGGGGCGAAATAATAAGAATTTTCTTTAGGGCGCCGATGAAATTAAGCCTCGGGACGGTCGGTTCGCTCGCGGGGCTGCGAAATCTCGAAGGGACGCCCTTTTTTTATTGCGCCTTCGACCCACTGGTTCCAGACAGCATGAAAAACGGTTTCTTATCGTTCGTGGGACATTGCACTTCTCCTTCGAGTGGTTAGATAAATTACGAACAGCCGATAGAAACTGGAAAACTTGGGCCGAACGGCGAAGGGTCGGACAGCTTCGAACTGGAAAAAAAATCGCTGAAGGACCGAAATCGACAAACCCAAGCACCGTCGTGTTCATCAGATTTTTCCCCGCCGTTCTAGCTCGGTCTCAACTTTGTAGCATTTTTGGTCCAGCACTTCAATTTCTCCCCGAGAAATTCGAACTGCGTGGAAATTCTTCCAAAAATCGAAATTTCACAAAACGGTCAACGCGTTAAAGCGAAATACAGTGAACTCTCGATATATGTCAACAATACGGGTTTTGTCAGCGTCGTGTATCGTCCAGGAGACGTGCCCGAGCCGTGCTATGTTTACACTCCTCGACGTCGCAGTAGTGGGGATAATTTCGCGGCGTTTATCATCCAGGTCTTGGCGACATATATAGAGAAATCACTGTAAGTAAAATAATATTTCTGAATTTATTTCCACTGCCCCGAAACGAATACAGTGGTTATTCTATATATGTCCGAAATACCTAGCCGATAAAAGTCTCAGAACTATCCCCACTGTCGCGGGGTATACCTCGTAAGGGGTCATGAACCGAGGCCTGTAGAGCTTCGCTGTACTTTTTGGATCAAAGTATCTCCTGGACGATACATGTCCCTAGCTGGAACCGTGTTTTGGACATATATTGAGTAAACACTGTACTGGTTGAGATTGTACGGGGCTGTATATATGTGAAACGGTTACGGTGGTGCATGATGAGTCTTCGATAGATAAAGTACGGTGTTTCGCTTGATTGTTAGCTTGAAAACAGTGAACGAGAATTGTACGAATTGCAGTGCTCCTATATCGGTTTTTATTAATGTAGTGAGCAATTTCATGGGATTATGGTGCAGAAACATGGCCAGCCTGCAGATTACAACGGATTACACCGTACAGTTCACTTTCAGCAACCGGGAATCAAGGCTCGGAGGAAAAACGTCGCAGGAAATCTATTATTCGCCAGTTCGATTTCGAGAGGGACGCTGAGAAATCAGATTACGCGAATTTATGGGGTTCTAACCCTCCCATCTGCAGAAAACACACGCACAGCCACACCGCTCGAAAAGCCTCCACTAACATCTGCAACCTTGTTACTATCATTCCCGATCATTACAACAAGGTTGCTCTCAAATTCGAAGGTAGAGCAAACAAATCCATAGGAAAACGATACTGAAGCATGGAAATCCATAATGCGTTCCTTACGGAGGTAGAGGAGCGAAAATTCAGCAAAATTCAGCAAAATTCAGCAAAAGTCAATCGTTTCCAATAAATGTTAAAACAAAATTAGTTTCAAATTTGCAAACAAAATGCTGACAAATTCCTGCAAAAATGGTACTAAAGCACAGGAGTTCAAAGTCTATCGATTATGGGGATAGAAAAGCAACGAAAAATTCCATACCAAAGGGCTAGGAAGTCTCTCTACAAACACCTTCGTACTTGATACAATTATCTCAGATTATTATTGCAAAATTATCTTCAAATTTGAGACCAAAAAGCTGACAAATCCTTGCAAAAATGGTATTAAAGCACAGGAACCTACAAACACCTCCATACTTGTTACAATTATTTCAAGTCGTTACTGCAACATTATCATCAAATTTGAAACCAAAAAGTTGAAAAATTCTTACAAAAAATGGTACTAAACCACAGGAACCTACAAACACCTCCACACTCGGTACAATTACTTCAGATCGTTCCTGCAAAATTATCACCAAATTTGAAACCAAAAAGCTGACAAATTCCTGCAAAAATGGTACTAAAGCAATGGTTCAAAGTTCATCAATTACGGGGGTAGAGAAGCGACGAAAAATTCAACTTTGTAAGTCACAAAGCTTTCGCTAACACTTTCAATTTTATTGCCATCATTTAGAAATGAAAAAAAAAGAATTACCTTGAAATTTGAAACTGGGGCCGACAGATTCCGTAGAAAAACGACGCCAGAGCATGGGAATTCAAAGTTTATCGTTCGGGGGTGGGGGTCGAAAAGCGAGGAAAAATTCGGCAGTATGGCTCCGTGGACAGCGTAGGGTAGGAGTCGTCCGTCAGAGTCGATTGATAGACTCGACAAGCATGAAATATTTAAACCGCTTAGCGGAGGCCGTTTTTCGAGCGGCTTAAAACATGGCGGCCGCGGAGAAATAATTACCAAGTTGCCAGAAAGTTTTCCCGATAGGCCCGGTAGTATCGTTCCCATCAGACGGATTGCTATAGCTGGTGTCGGGAGGGTCTTTCGAGAAGTAAAGCGGGTCCAAGTGCTCTTTACACGCATATTGCCCTTCCTCGAGCAGACGGACGGCCGTTTGTTTGAGCCGCGTCGAGGATTTCGATCGTGGAAACGAGAACTCTTCGCATTTCATGGCGCATTTAACTCCCGGGATCGATCCACCGGCCTCCTGGATCCCGGGGAGAGGGAAATGTTCGGCGAGAAAGGCGCGAAGGAACTCATCGGCCAAATATTTTCTGACGAGTTTTCGTCGTCGTCAGATTTGTCAGTGACGGTTCTGTCTTTTAAGACGCACGGACCTCCGTAGTATCCGGTTTCGGCCATTTTTTTGTCGGCTATTTATTGGAAAATCAGTGACTGTATAATTGGAGTACACGCAAAATTAGGGGCAGTTTAAGTCACCATTTTGTTAGCTTTGCATTTGTTTGTAGGACACGAATTCTTTTTATCAACTTTTTCTCTCTCGGACATGACTGTACTTATAAATTTTTATCTGGGAAACCGTTTGTCGGATCGAGTTGATTCTCGTCTCATTTGAAACTAAAAACTTTTTCCTATAGTAAGCAATTTTTTATATCGACAAAATTAACTTGGTAACAAGGAAAAACTGTAAACAAACTCATATTTTTACTGACAGTTACGACAACGATAAGAATCGAGCTTTCTGCAGTGTATGCTGCTAATCTTGCCTAAAATTCACCGTCACGGAATGTATTGCACGCAAAATTAGGGTGAGTTTAAGTGATCGCTACGCCAGTTTCGAATTTGTTTATAAGATACAAGCCCCTGAAGTTTCTAATGCTTATCTTTAACATGGCTCTACTCATGAATTTTTATCTGGGAAACTATCTGTCGGATCGAGTTGATTCTTGTTTCGTTTGAAACTAGAGGGTTTATTCTTACTGTAAATATTTTTTTTATTGACAAAATTAATTTGGTAACAAAGAAGAACTGCAAACAAACTCGTACGAATTCGTAAACGAATATTTTCTCTGATAGGCAGCAAGATCTGCAAAATCTTGAGCCATCAGTCCGCCATTTTCGGACATAGTTTGGAAAACACAGGACCGTGTCAATACACGGCAAGATAAACGGAAAGAACGTCCAGGGACAGTTTCGTTCGATAATTAATAATGAACGACAAGCGCAGGCCGTAGACCCGATCAGAAACTATTAGCCGCCCCAAAAACGGGACGACCCTCTGGCAACGAAAGAAATTGGCATTGTACGGTGCCTCGAATAGGCGTATTCCGCTCTAAATTGGATCGTTCTCCGTCTTGTCCTCCGCTTTTATTTCCCGGCATTGTTCTTTCCTCCAATCTTCCTGGGACGGTTTCAAGAAACCGAGCAGCGGCAGGCTCGCTGAACAGATAACGATTCGGGAGCTTAATTCGATTACTTTTCAATCCGTTTTACTTGCAGCCACTTGCTACCTACGAAACACGTCCATTTTCTATCGGTTATATTAATCGGTTTTCTGCTTTTCGATCTGCTGCAGTTGTTTCGAGAAAGACGGTGCAATAATACGGGCTCCATCCGCCTAAAGCATATACACATAAAAGAAAAAAAATAATATCCCTTTTTGAACAAGAACACGAATGTTCTTATTTATAATTTACAATAATTCTCTGACCAGAAATATTAAGTGAATTGTTGAATAAACAGAATTTCACAACAGAGAAGAAGGCAAAAAATATTGAAAAATAATTTATTGCAAGCTTTGTGACAGTTGTATAGATTTCATATTATTTTGTTTTAAATATTCGAGTATCAACAGTCGATTAATTAGATGTACATCATTAAAAATCAAATTTTCTCGCAGCGAATTGATAAAAATTGAATTATTCTTATTATGAAAAATGGAATTGTATGGTGTATGTCTGTGTCAAAAGTTAGTACTGAAAAATTGTTTTTTTTTTTTTTGGTTATGAGAGTGAGCAAGGGTCTGAAAGATTCCAATTTCAATAAATTATGGTTTCAGTTATTTCTTTAGGCCATTCGCAAGAAATGTTCCGAGCTTAGAGTGAACAGATCGGAATTGATGGGTTGTAATGTGTCTTATGGGGATTTTCCTGCGATTGATATCACACGAAACGTGTTATACCATTTCCTGAACCCCTATAATGTTACCAATTCGAATTAATTTATTCATAAACTGACTAACACTGAGAAATACGATTTTTAAAATAATAAACAATTTTATTTCGTATGTATTCTCACAATTTTTTAAATATTAGTTATTTTGATATCTGCCAAGACTTTTCTGAATTTAATCTTTTTCTTTTTGTAGATCATAATAAAATATGATATTGAATACTTTTTTAAAATTTTTCTTAATGCTTGATATAGCATAACTTCGAATAAATTTAATAATAAAACGATCAGAATTATTAAATTTGATACTTTAAGTAATTAACACTTTTTATTTCGAATTCGTTATTATTTTTTATCAATATTAAAAGCGTAGGTTTTGGATCTGTGAATACATGATATTAGTTACAATTTTCGACACTAGATGGCTAATTAAGTTACGACTTTCTCGCAAGTGTTAGCTACTCGCGTACTTTGATATATAAGCCAGTTTTTAGAGCATTGGTGCAGTAGGAAGTGAAGAAAACTGCTACAAGATTAACAATGATTGATATTATTTGTAATTAAGGACGTAATTCTGATCCTATTTTTTATTCGATGCATTCTAGATGTAATTTATATCCTACAATTTCTTATAAAATGAATAACACAACCTATTCTTGCTGTACCATATGTTTACTACATTATCGACTGCTAATATAGTTCATCAATTTCTTCATTATCAACACTCTTTCAATTCCTACATTATCAACACTTGTTAAATTTCTTCGCTCGAATTATTCATTAATTTATAAATGTAATATTATTTTAAAGTATCGTTCTTTATAATGAATGTAAGTATTAGAAACTCAATGAAATAAAATTGAGAAAACGTTACTCACCTACTGTATCATCCAATCAATATATTAATGTACAAATCATTAATATAATAAAAATAGCTTCAACGTAAATTTTTCTCTAATTCTTAATTAATTTATTTATTGACGTAATATCGTGTCGGCAAATATTAATAGTTATATATCAACTGTACTTCAAATAATATAGATTGACCTTTACAGTTATTATTTAAAAAAACCAAACGAATTAAATTGAAGAAACATGAATATAAACAAAGACCTACTTTTTTGCTCCAATTTTTATTTACGCAAGCCTCGCGGACATTGAAACTGGTCGCTAGCAATTCTTATCAGCATGGTATCGAATTCATGCAAGAATATGCAGCACATTGAGATTCTACTTGTGACCTGAACGGGGACTGAAGGGCGCCAGGTGCGAAAGAGACAACAAAACAGGAAAACAAAGAACAAAAAACTTAGAATCACTTCGCTCGAAAAGATCCAGATAGTCTCAGAAATCGATGCGTCGCGGATGTTTTGTCTCTAGATCGTTCTCGGAATTTTTTCCCCCGAACTCCATCGATTTCTAACATTTTCAATATTGTCAATAATTTTCCAAGTGCAATGTATGCACGGATTAAAATATGTAGTGCGCTAAAGTGTAAGAAAATTGTTCACCAACGATTTTATTGTGGTAGTCTTGTAGAGGGCAGGGCTGTACCAAGCGGGGGCCCTCCGAGGCCCTTCAGGGACGTCCCTGGGCCAAAATCTTTTCCTGTTATTGGGACTTTGTACAAATATTTGCCGGTCATTGGTAGGTCGAATTTAATAACACTAAATATTATTTTGCTAAACAAGATCAATACTCTTCTAAATTTATGATTTTAAGATTTATTTTGATTATTGTTTATATTTTCACCTTATTGTTGTGTTAAATGAAAATTTAGGTGAATATAGTTTTGCCAGGCTGTATGATAGTGGACTGAGAAAATTGAAACGATTTGGACCGCTGGTTCGAGAAGAAATTGTACCGAATGTGAATCTTGTATGGGTTTATAAACCAGAAGACATTGCCGAAATTTTTAAAGCTGAATCTGGTTTGCATCCAGAAAGAAGAAGTCACTTGGCTCTTTCGAAGTACAGGAAGGATAGACCTGATTTGTACAGCACTGGGGGCCTCTTACCTACGTAATATTATTTCGTACCATTTTTAATTTTTAGACGTTACAATTTTTATTCGAAATGTTGAATTTTTAATAGAATTTTGATACAAATACTTTCTTGGAGTTTCAATATAATTTTAATAGAAATGTTCTCTTGAATTTTCTCTGGTTTCTTATATATTAAAAAAAATATTTTCTGTAATTTTTTAATGAAATACGCGAACATTTTTAATTATAGGAATGGACCAGAATGGTGGAGACTCCGAAAAGAATTCCAAAAAGTCTCTAGCAAACCCCAAAATATAATAAATTACATAGAAGAAACAGACATTGTTATAAAAGAATTTGTTGAACTGTGCACAAACGAAAAATTTGAAGATCTTTTACCAATTTTATCGCGTTTATATCTCGAATGTAATTGTCACTACCATCGTCGGATCAAATTAAAAACTAACTAATTATAAATTTCTTTTTTTTTTAGTAACATGTTTAGTTGTATTCGATGTAAGACTAAACAGTTTCTCAAAAGAAGAAAGACACAAAGAGTCGAAAAGCTCAAAGTTAATAGCTGCTGCTATTGCAACCAACAATGCAATTTTAAAATTGGACAATAGTCTCCAATTATGGAAATTTTTTGAAACTCCTCTATATCGAAAATTGCGCAAAGCACAAGCGTATATGGAATCGTAAGAACAATTTGTTTGTTAAATAATGATACCATTAAAAACAGAAAAAAAACGAAACTACATCGCTCAATTTTGCAAATTTAAGTTTTGCTTATATTAAATATTTAATTATTAAATTAAACGTTGAAATTATATTTTTATATTATATTTATTAGAGTTGCATTAGAGCTAATATCCCAAAGAAAGGACAATCAAACTCATAAAAACAAATCATTCCTAAACGCCTATTTCGAAAACTCTGCTTTGGATATCAAGGACATTGTAGGCATGTCTTGCGACATGCTACTAGCTGGTATAGACACTGTAAATATTTCTATTAATCAATATGTAGGTAAAAATAATTAATTAAGTACTAAAAATCAGCTGTAACACATTTCAAATATTTTCAGACCACCTATAGTACAGCTTTCACTCTCTACCATTTAGCAAAAAATGAAAATGCCCAAGAAAAACTGAGAGCAGAAGCTGTACAATTATTGTCTGACCCTAATCAACCAATTACAGCAGACGTTTTACGAAATGCTTCTTTCGCAAAGGCTGTTGTAAAAGAAAGTTTAAGATTGAATCCTATTTCTGTTGGAATTGGTCGCATTTTGCAGACTGATGTTGTTCTTAGTGGCTATGAAGTACCTAAAGGAGTGAGTTATTAACAATATATGTATACAGGGTGTCTCAAATAGCTTGCTTATTATTTTTTTTTAAATTTCGGAGTTATATAAAATACAAGAATTATATATAAATATTGTAGCATGCAAGAAATTTAAGGTACGACACCCTGTATAATAAACATAATAGAAATAAAGCAAATTCTCCCACTCACATTTCGCAGACAGTGGTAGTGACGCAGAACCAGATAATCTGCAGGCTCCCAGAGTACTTTGACAGACCAGACTCATTTGTCCCGGAAAGATGGCTTCGCGAAAGCAAAATTGGCAGTGGGAAGTCTGTACACCCATACGTGGTGCTGCCATTTGGCCATGGACCTCGTTCTTGCATTGCCAGACGGTTCGCTGAGCAGAATATGCAAGTATTACTGTTACGAGTAAGTTATATCTCCTCAATAGAAATAATCGAAATACAAAGCAATTTAAATCCTCTTTATTCATATAAGTGCAATGAAAATCAGTATAAAAACATCCTACTTTAGATGTGCAGACAGCTCAAGTTCACCTGGCAAGGTGGCCAGCTCGGTGTATTGTCTCTACTAATTAACAAACCCAATGCACCAATCAAACTGAACTTTAATACCACTTAAAGCGCCACAAAGAATAAAATACTGAGAAAAGAACACATTCCACTTTATTGCGTAGCTATAATTAACAGTTAAATTAAATCGGTAATACAATATTCTGGTTGGGTAGAATATTTAGTTGTAAGTCATGTATTTGGGAGTGGCCGAGAACTTGGCGTAGGACTTAATGACTTTGTTCACTGCCTCGAGGAAGTCTTTCTCCGTTGCCACTTTGCGACGGGCTCGAATGGCGAACATGCCGGCCTCTGTGCACACAGAGCGAATCTCGGCGCCTGTGCTATTCGGACAAAGACGAGCTAACAGCTCGAATCTGATGTCCCTTTCAACGCTCATGGAACGCGCGTGGATCTTGAAAATGTGAGTTCGGCCCTCCAGGTCGGGCAGACCGAATTCCACTTTCCTGTCCAGACGACCTGGTCGCATTAGCGCAGGGTCTAACGTATCTGGTCTGTTCGTTGCCATTAACACTTTGATATTTCCCCTTGGATCGAATCTATAAAGTATTACGACTAATGATTACGTATCCAGCAAGATTAACGGCATTCTAACGTACCCATCGAGTTGGTTGATCAACTCCAACATTGTGCGTTGCACTTCGTTGTCCCCTCCAGCGCCATCGTCGAACCGAGCTCCTCCAATGGCGTCTATCTCATCAAAGAATATCAAACATGCTTTCTTGCTACGGGCCATTTCAAACAGCTCTCTCACCATACGAGCTCCCTGTTATTATTAAAAACATTATGATAAAATATATTATTCTTGATCGAAATACAGTTTGTTTTACATACCTCTCCAACGTATTTCTGAACCAATTCTGAGCCAATCACACGAATGAAACAGGCATCTGTTCTGTTGGCTACAGCCCTGGCGCACAGAGTTTTTCCAGTACCTGGAGGGCCGAACAATAGAACACCTTTTGGTGGTTCGATTCCTAAATTAACAAACTTCTCTGGCTGCAACAGAAATCTATATTTAGGAAAAAACGTCTGGTAATTATTGTAAAAATTTAATTATAAAATACTGACATGCAGAAGAGGAGTTTCTACGACTTCTCTCAGCTTCTCAATCTGCTCTTTACATCCACCGACATCACTATATGTAACATCAGGTTTCTCTTCGACTTGCATCATTGTTACACTCGGATCGATTTTAGGGGGCAATGGAATGTGAATTTGGTACTTGTTGCGATCAACACCGACTCTCATGCCCTCCTCGATGTCAGTAGGAGCAACAGATTCGGCTAGATCGACCACAAATTTCGCAAACTGCTTCACATTTATAATGTACTTGGGGTCAATAGAGTCTGCATTGATTATTTTAGTGCAGCGAGCCACTTGTAAAGGCTGCTCATTCTGCAATGTCTGCTTATCCGCTGCAAGGTCCCATAGTGCTGGTGGTGCTAAACCAGTATCGGACTCTTTAATCCCTGTTAATTCGTTAACACGTTTAATTATTGTTTGGATGTCTTCTTCGACTACTTTGATGCTTTTTGTGTATTGTCCTTGGCCCTGTATAAAAATTAAAAGAGGTAATTCACACTTTTGACGGTGATAATTGTTAATAAAATAAATTAATAATCGCTAACAAAATAAATCGGGGATTGTTGTTTTATGCTTTATTAGATTAACAAATTCTTTTACTTACGTAGATTTTTAATAGAGCAATATCGCCTTCGTCCAAAGCTAAAATAACGAAAAGTATTAAATAAATTGTGCACATGACTTTGACATAAGATGGTGTTTATAGACAGTGTAATTTACATTTTATTTCCTTTTCTTCTTTCTCGTCGTCACTTTTTACTTTCCTCATGTCTTCTCCTAAATGGTCCGGCATTTTTCTAGTTGAATAATTTACCTAAACACTCGGGGAAACAATTTAATTCACTTCGTGTACAGAGTACGCCGCGAATTGATTTTGTGGTTAGGTTCTCGTTACATTACCTGCAAAATCACATCCTTTGTTAGCGACATCTGCATGTACATGGTGAACTAGTGATTTTTTATCCGAAGGCTGTGTGAATAAGATAGGATACTGTTTCATCGACCATGTCGAATTAGTCATTTTTTTAAATATTTAAATTGAAAATTTCTAATTTTAAACTTTGAAGCATCCAATAATGCCTCTTTGAAAATAATTGTTTTGAAAATATAAATGGGAACATTAGAATACATAGATTTGCTTATATTCGTAATATAGATTAAAATATTTCTTCAATGTTAATAAAATTGCTTAAATTTCAATGAAATCCAATGGTATTGCACTTATTAAAGGAATAATGAAATACCAAAAATAAATAGCAGGTTGAAAGGGACACAAATTTTATTCTTTGCAAACTGGAGAATTTTTTTCACTAAAAAAAAATTGGAATAATTAAGTAAAATTATAGTTTGATAAATCTCAATTCTGTGATTATCAAAGCTAGTTGTGGGTTTACCTATGGTGTTAGGAAAAATGTAAATCAATTGTGACGAGAATAAGTATGGTATCAGGCGTATGGAATGACAAAATTACAAACTAATGTGCGCAAATGAATGACCATTAAGCCTAACTGCACAGATTACTATCTGTTCGCCACACCCCTTGCCATTTCACTCCAACGTGCATCTTCCCTTCGGTATTACTGGGTCAATCACTATAATTTGCCTTTGAACGTTTCCTTCTAAGTGGTCTAGTACTATTTTAATACAAAGTAGGAGAAACAGGTGATTTAATCGTAGCCTACTCAATTATTCATACTGTGGTATAGTATTTTTCCACTCTTGCTGGATACTTTTAATAGAAATGTGTGTCTTCAAAACTTTCACGCTATCTAGAGCTTGAATAGTATGGACAAAGATTCATCTAAAAAGGTTTATTTTTTCTCAAGTTATAAATATAGAAAACTGAATATGACTCTGTTTAACTATTCCTTGTAACATCATCTTTGATTTCAGCTAATTTTTTTATTGGTTAATTTTATATTTTTATTTTCATAGTTTTGGTTGCATCAGTTAAAAAGTATACTTATCGGAGCTTCCTCTAGGAATTTGCAGAACATGTGCAAACATTTTTAGCTCAGCGGGATCCTTTTTTACGAAGATGTAACAATTTGATCAGAAATCCTCTCGGCTATAAAAAATGCAGCGTCATGCTTCCACGCCACGGTTAGGCACCTTTCAAAGGAAATGTATAGACCGCCTAAATTGTACTTCCCATGTCAGTCGGTCCTTGACCGAGATGATCCTTGGAAAAATGCGAGATAATGAAAGATCCAATAGAACAGAACACTTTCACTCGTGTTCATCCCGACCCGCCGATCCTCCTGCAATCGGAGGCGTGGTGCAACCTGAAGATCAACATATTTCCACGTGATATTGAGCTATACTATATTAGTCAGCATCACTATTACCCTTGCCGTGGCAGTTCGCACACGTGGGAATATTCTACACGTGTTTCTACACCTTGAATGCCACAAAAACGTGACTTGAAAACATTTCGATAGAATTACCGCGTGAACACGACTTTTCGATGGTTTGACATTTTTTTAAATTTTCAGAAATGCTTTGGAGAGTAAATAACTATAGTTACGTAATTTGTTTTTACATTTATCTAGATACAATTTGCGATTGGAGCCAAGGTGTCACAAAAATTTGATAGAACTACTGCATTGATACGATTTTTTTAGGGTGTAACGTTTTTTACAAAATTTTCGAAAATTGTTACGTTTTTTAAACGTAATTGTCAATTCGAGCCAATATTTGTCCATTTGAAGAGGACTTTTGATAACATTTTTATGTCTCGGTAAAAAATGATAATTTTGAAGTAAAACTTTGTGCACATATTCTTTGAGCTATTCTTTAACCGCGTGAAATGATTTCATTAGTTCATCATCAGCCGTTTGCCAGCTAAAAATTCTTAAACGACAGTTTGCGTGTCGACTTTTCTAAATAAATCACTCAAAAAATTAACAAATCAAAATTCAAATTAAGTAGCCAAATAAATTAGCAGGGATTAAACAGGACATTGCTTGGAACATCTGTGCAATATTTTAAACACATCGGTTGCATAATTTCGAAGCTATAGTATAATATATATGAAACTCATGCTTCCAACGAAAACATAAAAGTAACGATATTTAAATATTTATTGCAATTTAATTACTGCTTGCAATATATTTATTCACTATTTAGCATACTGTTTAAATATAAGGGCTCACGTTAACCAAGCTCGTATTGTCAACACATAAACAACAACTCCAGAATAATTGATTCGTAACGTAAAATCAATTTTAAACAAGAAATGATCTCAAGATAAAATACAAAATAATTACTACGGGTAGTGGATAATGAATAATTGATAAATGATTGATCACAGAGTGAAAGTTGACAATTCTTTTTATTTCCTGGGATACATATGTACAAACATCGCGTCCAGTTACAAGATAATAACGATTTAATTCAAGCCTCGTTCAAAAGTCATTCGATCATAGAACTTTGATTAATATCTTCGGAAAGGATTCGAGTTGTAGGGTTGTCTATAATCGGAATCATCGGGTCCTGGTGGATTGGCAGCCAAAGCTCGTCTAATTGCTTCCGGAATTGGGGGTGGAGTTGGTAAATGCGCGCCTTGGGGATGGAAGCCATTTTCGTCAGCAGTATACTCGACTGTGATTGGTGTACCGTCGGGTGCGGAATATGAAAACCGTCCTTGAACCACCTGCAAACAGATATTTGAATATTTAAACATTTTTTACAATTATTTTCTTATTTTACGATTACATCATTCCTTCTTATACGATCAATTATATTTGGTTTCGATTTTTAAAAATTATTTTCTTATTTTACAATTATACCTTTCTTTCTTATATGGTTAATTATATTTGGTCTTTCAAATTTAAATAGTTTTTCTCATAGAAAGAAATTTGATTGGCTGATTTTGTTGATACAAAATGTACTAATTGAAGGTACATCAAAATTTTGATTCCAAAAATTAATAGTTTCATTTAATTAAACAATTTAATAGTTAGTATACTTTATAAGTATAAAAATTAATTTTTGAAAGAGATATCCTTTTCCGATCTTTTTTGTCAGTTCCACATTTAAAGGAACATCTTGCCATTTGTGATGTGTTTCTATAATATATGGAAATGTGAGACAGCATTTGTGAAATTGGTATGCAAAATGGAGGAACGTACGCGCGAAATTAATATCGTTAAATTAATTTATTACCTCGCTTTGGCCTTGCGGGGTACCCTGAGGACGACCGCTTTCGGATACTGAAATTCCGTTATCGGTGTCGTAGCTAAAAGTGTAAGATCCATCCGGATAAGTGTCTTTCTGCTGGTTGCGAATTCCTATAAACCTTCCAGGTGAGCTGCAATTAAATTACACGTTCTTACTCGACCTTTAAAATCGTCTCTTAAATCTCTGCGAATTTCTATAAACCTCCCAAGTGGGCTGCAATTAAATTGTACGTTCTCATTTTACCCCGAAATCGTCTCTTAAATTTCTGCATCGTTAAAAAGTGAAAGGAACAACTCACATTAACGTTATTCAATTTTCACTAATAAATATATCTTTTAAAATTTTTGCATCACTGAAAACTAACGAGAACAATGTTATGTAATTCTTAAATTGAATTTTCAAGACCAGATCATTGAAAAATTTCTCAAATTTTCTCTCAAATTTTTCGAATTGAGATAGAAAAATATTTTTCAATGCATACTTATATTGCGGCGTATTATACTGAGGTTGTTGCACTTGAGGTTGATACGCAGGTCTCGGCGTTGTTCTAAACGCATTTTGACTGGGAAAACCGCGGAAAGTCCCAAATTGCCCTACAGCGCAGCAGAACAAAGCAGATAGAAAAAACTGAAATCATACAATAGTCCCCATTACAATTTACTTAATAAAACTTACTAAAATAAAACCAAGTGTATCGACTACAAGTCAAATAAATAATTTGACAATTTCTTGAACAACAGTAAAATAAAAAATCTAAGACTAAAGTTTTTTGCAATGTTTCCACTATCCAAAATTTCTTCAGTTCCAATAGAAGTGCATAAATAGATATAAATGTTTGACAATTTTTACAAATTTTGAAATGGATCATTTTTGACCCGCCGAATATTTCTATCATCGAGAATCGACATGAAGATCAGATTTATATAGCGTATAGCACGTTTGTTAATAGTCGAGGACCGAACAATAGAAAAAAATGCACCAGTTTTGATAGCATTATGTTCGTTTCGAGACAGTGCTTGTTAGTGTTGGTTCACTTAGGTCCCGTGTGTCACTCGAGGGTTGACTATCGACAGCAAACACTCACTAAACGTTGCATGGTTGTCCGTTGCAGTGGCACGACGTCGATTCGAACAAGACTTGAAACCTGCAGTACCAGATGCAGCTGCTGGCAGCATTTATATGAAGACGAGCCTGAAGATCTTCCCTTTCCCTGATCCTACATTTGACACCACTCTCCTCATAATTTCTGGTCGCCCTCACGTCCGCGCCCCACTTCAACCCTAGCCGCGACAAATGGACTGTGCAACGAGATTCATTTTTTCTGCAGCGACCTCCGAAAAATTGTGCAACTGAAAATTATGACAGAACTCCACTATGCCTAAAAAAGGAAATTAATTTGTTTATTGAGATTAACTCGTTGTGCTATAGCTTGTGACTTTTTCGGTTGCAGGTTTTATATACAGCCGGGTGCATTCTTCTGCGAGAATCTAGGAAATTTGAATCGAACAGAAATTGAAGGAATTTTACATTTTTTTGTGAAGGAAAATTACAAAAAAATTGATTCGGTGAGTTCGGATTCTATATTTACAACTGGTGATTTAGTACGCAGCTGGATGCATTTGTCTGCTGGAATTTTTAGAAAATTTGAAATGTATTGAAATTCCAGAAAATTTTAACTGCACTATTGACATTAGTTTTTAGCGCGAATTGTGAAAAAATTTTAGTAAAATTCGAATTAAATTAAAGTTGCAAAGAATTTGGTATTATTTGTAATCTAAAATTACCAAAAATTTATTCGATGTTATTAAGAACATCTTTTGATGATTTTGAATCTAAATGAAAGAAAACTGTAGTCAAAATTTTTCGTTTTGTTGTTTGGACTTCCGATAAGAATTTTTCAAAAGTTTTTGCCATGGTAAAAAATTTTGGTTAATGAAAAAGTGGATTGAAAACGAGAAAAAGAAAAAGTAATTTCGACTGGTTGCGAGAGCAGTTTATTGTTGCCTCAGAAGTTTTGATTGATGAGATCAGGGCTCAGTTTCAATCGCCCATCATTAAAGTAAAGTCTTCATAGCTGTGAGTGGCACCTCGCATTTCACCGCCTTCTATTGTTTCTCCTATCAATACTGATATCATAAATACGCCTTCTACCTCCGATGTTGCTCCTTCTGTTCCCCATTGCATGCATCGCCCTCGAAATCGACAGCTGTGATAAGGTTAGTCCTAATTTTTTGACAAGTGTCGCTCTACAAAATGATTTTCTGTCTTCAAGACGAAACTCAAAATTTCGTAAAAATTACTCCAGATAGCTTTAATATGCACTCATTGATTGCTATCAGTAAAATATTAAAATATTTACAATTCTGACTGGAATGAATTATAATATTCATTATAAATTTTTGACATTACTAAAGGGACTCAATAATTTTTTTTTGTCCTTCGTATGAAGTCTAGAATTTTAAAAATATTACACAATATAGACCCAATATGGATTTATTAATTGCTATTAGTAAAAAATTAAAATGTTTACAATTTTGACAAGAAAGAATTGTGTAACATTAATTTCAAATTAATTCTAGCATTATTAAAGGGATTCAAAAATAGTTTTTCTTCTGTCCTTAATGTGTGGCTTAGAATATTGAAAAAATTATGTATAGCAGACCTAACACGCACTTATTGATGGTTATAAATAAAAAACGAAAATGTTTACAACTTTGTCCAGAAGAAATAATAATGCCAGTTCTGTTAGTTATTATTCAAGCGATACAATTTTTTAAATCCTTGATTCATAGAAAAATTCTTGGGATAGTATTGACACGTGCTTATTGTTTACAGTGGGGTTCGTTGGAATATCCCCGAGTAGTGTGTGAAAAACAGGGTCATAAAGTTAGGGGTTCTCGCCCGAGACGGTTCTAGAGCTCGCCATCTGACAACCAGGTTGCGAGCGTTACCTGGATCTAGTTTGACCTTTCTCGTTTTATTAACCACGTCAGCTTAGGTATGCCCCATCATCACAGCAACGCTCCGGCTCTCATAAAGAAACGGATAGAGCGCATACCTTAGGGATCCTCCCAACGAGCCACGTACCTAGAAATTATGTAAACTGATCCTGCTCGCAGTTTCGAATCCGGTTCAACATATCTTCCGAATTATTTCATCGGGTGAGTAATCAATTATTAGTTATTGAAAATTCATCATTGCATTCAGCAGAATCTGTAGAATCGTTCTGTGCAGAAATCATGTGTATAGCATCTGTGGTTGGGGCACAAAAAATTCACAAAGTTGAAAATTCGGGTTTCCTTCCCTTTTTTCTTTCCAATTTATTTAAACATTTTTAAATGCATATAATTTTATTAAAATAATATACCATTGCATTCGGAAAGGTCTGTAGATTTTTTTCGTCTAAAATACATTTTTATATTTTCCATGGTTGGGCCACAAAAAATTCCCAAAATTGAAAATTCGATTTTTTTGCCTGCTTTATCTTAGTTTATTTAAACATGTTGAATTGTACATAGTTTTATAAAATAACATTTGGGAGAGTCTGTGGATTCGCTTTGTGTACAAATTAATTTTATAAATTTTATGGCTGAGCCACAAAAAATTTCCGATTGAAAGATGTTTACGTGTTTACAATATTATTAAAAAATATGTTAGTTTTCGGGAGAGTCCGCGGAATCGCCCAATATGAAAATTTCTCTTATAACTTTTGTATTGGGCTGATAAAATATTTTCAAAGTTAAAATTCTGATTTAATATTAATAATTATCGACCATTTTCACAATATCATTAGACAAAGTGGTATCGTGTTGCCCGGTTTAAAAAATCGTATTTTTCCGAATACTAAACTAGAAGCACGATATAATTATAGTTATAAAGTTCAATGTGGCAGCAGGGATGAACAGTGGTTACGCAGTATACTCTGTTTGAAGCGAGAAACAGGGCATGATGGACTCACCGATCCTGTCTAACCTGTTTAGTCCTGATATATTATCAAGATATGTCTAAATCATAGTAATGCCACTCACACAGACGTATCGACAAATGATCGAGCCGAAAGTCATGCAGTTTGAACAAATAGCGAGGCTTATTTTGCTGTAACGTGGAATAAAATTCGAATTTCGCGCCACTTTTCTCAAACTACCCTTACAACTGATCTAACCCAATCGGGCGTGTCTTTCTCTTTAAAAATTGTTTAAATATAATTAACTAGTCAGAATGTTATGAAAATATATGTCGTTGGGTTCGAGAGGGTCTGCAGAATTTTTCTACGTAAAAAACATATTTTTAGCTGTTGTGCTTGGAGCGCACAAAATTGTTGAAATTGAACTATCGATCCGTCGAGCGTTTTCTTTTTGAATTCTTTTTATACTATTTCGTTATTACTTTTACATGTTTGTAATATTATAAAAAAATATTACTGTGTTTATGAGAGTCGATAGAATCGTCGCATAAAATTCATTTGCATAGTTTTATCCAGTTAAATCGTAAAAAATGTTTAAATTTGGAAGCTCCATTCTTCTTTTCTTTTTCTTGCAAGTTGAACTTGCATTATTTTATGTATATTTTAAAGTGTTTATAATGTTAAGAGAAAGTGTGTTATCATATTCAAGGATCGCTTTCATAGCTGTTACGATTGGGACGCAAAAGGTTTCTAAAATGGATAGTATGAAATTGTTCCTTGTAAACCGAAAGTTCTGGAAAATGGAAGGCGTTGGACGATAAAATTTTCGAAAACATAAATCGCAAAATAAGTTGATCGCGTGGGCTGCGTTAAAATCCTGTTACCTGTTATCCTGAGGTTGGTGGATGGGTCGATCGTTGCGCAATAGACAAGAAACCGATGATTTGCTTTCACTGACTCACCTTTACCGTGATATTACGATTACCATTAGCATTAATCCGATCGGTACTTCGGTTACTTTTCCTAAAATCTCACACCTACTTTAATTGTATATATTTGCATCCGTGGAACGATTCTTTCCACATACCGTCATCATTTCAATATTATCGTATCAATATATTACTACCTGTCGTCCAATAGAATTTGCAATTTCAAAAAGCGCTATGCAATTTAATCGTTCTCAACATTATTCATTATCGTCATTAATCACCCCATAATTTTAAAATTATTTTATCTAGGCCATTTTATCAAGACATGAATGTAAAAGCAAAATCTAATTATCTTTTTTTTAATCAATCTTTTCAATGATTTTAGCTGATGGAAATAAATTAGATTAATTAGTGGTAATAACGGCGAAAATTAATGTTAACCTTTCTTTAAAATAATGAATTTTTAAAAAATGTTTAAACCATTTCCAAAGAGTCTCTCTCTTTGTTAATACAATTGTGGAATAATATGTAAGCATAATAAAGATTTAAATAAACAAACAATAACTGATATTTTTTTTGTTTAATCATTGCTTCGAAGGACAGTTAAATAATTCATAAACAATCATGATGTTTTCATGAATATATATTTATAGTTTAATAGTTTAGTTTACATATATCATTTATCATAATGAACAGTATAACATTGTATAACATTTATAGCGTAGTTTCTGTACACTCACTAAGATTAGAGCGGGCCATAAACAAATCTCAGATGTACAATCAACAAATTATTCGCGTTCCAATCAACAAAGCAGAATGTTAATTTACACGACGCGATCTTATTCATTAATAAATTAATTATTACGTAGGCAGTACAACGTACAGAAGCTTAAGCGAACAGTTTCCCGATAATTTGTTTACAATTGGATTCCACGTAACATCGAGCATAGCGTTCCATGGTTGTTTAAACGTTCTGCGAAATCAATTAACCGTAAAAATTACTTTAAACTTTGCATTATTGATTTTACAATATTTTCAGTAATTATTTTATTTCTCGCTATGTACGCTTAAGAAAATTATGAAAAATTACTGAAAATTCCTTAGGAGGATTCTCTACTAGCTACAATTTTTTCAATTTCCATTTTACATATTTTTTCTTAAATGTAAAATCATTTCTGGGAACTTTGCTTTCGATAGAATTTGAAATTTTCACTGACATATGAATGAAGAAGATTTTTTAACTCATTATGTAAGTACAAGAAAATTGTGAAAAAATTACTGTGAAATCCCCATGTAACTTTCAAGTAACTAGCATTTTTTAATTTTCCCTTCAGTTGTTTTGTTCTGAGTAAAAAAACATTTCCCAAAACCAAGTGTAACTCTTCACTGGAAAAAACTTTCCCCACTAATTAAACAATTTATATATAACAGTACAATATTTCCACATATTCGAACAGACGATGCCAACTAACCATGGAACACCATACCAACCCCCATAATCCTCCCCTATCACCCAGCAAGCACTAGTTCTCCAAAAAATTCAGTTACGTGTGCTTCCAATGTGAAAACCCAATTCCAATGAACAAATGAAGTAGTATCCGGACAAGACGGAGATTATACCACTCCTAAACAATTGCTTAACTATATCAGCGTATTTTCAAGTCCGTAAAAAATCCAGGAGGGTTTCGAAGTTTCCCGTTCACTTTGCGAGTCTGCTTCCGAGAAAGAGGATCCTAGAGAACGTTTCTTCGTGTTAGTATCTCCTGTAAGGTTCCTCCTCTTCAGGGTGTGCTGCATTGTGCGCCAGGGCGCGTTGTATTGCAACTGGAATCGGCGGGGGCGTCGGCAGATGCGCGCCGTTCGGTTGAAAACCATTCTCATCAGCCGTGTAGGTCACTAAAATCGGAGTGCCGTCGGGCGCGGTGTAGCTATACTGTCCTCTCACTGACTCCACTTGCTGAGGACCAACGAATTTCGGGACCCCTTGCTCCGCTACCGATATACCGTTCTCCGTGTCGTAGCTGAAACAGAACAAATTCATTAGTTACTGCAAAAAGAAATGTTACTTATATCGTGTGCAAATATCATTCCTTGACTTACAAGCGAAGAAAGAGACAATACTAGTGTTAAAAATTTTCGTTCTTAATTATCTATTTATTCCTTTGGGAAACATTTACGATCATGTTCGTGATATTTTTTTGGTTAAAAAGAGTCCAAACACGATATCATTCGGATAACATTTACAATATTAACAGTGGAACCTCAATTATCCGAACTAAACCAATGCAACCTATGTTAGATTCAATCTCTTTGTACGTTGAATTTTGTTGTATATGCTCGTTTTAAATTATACTGTTTCTATGTGAAACACGTCCGAACGGATAATTGACAATCCTGGAATCGTAAGTTCGGATAATCGAGGTTCTACCGAATAGTGAATTGAAGTAGCAAATATGCACTAAATTATGTCATGATTGGGCTCATCTTAATCAGAAAAATGTCACAGACACGTTGATAAACATTTTATCAAAAGATAATTAACACTCGCAAACCCGAGACCTAATTTCGCAATGATCCGAAAAAGCTTGTTAGGGCAGCGTAAACTAGAAAATTTGCCCTTCAAAATAAGCCTAAGCACGTCATCGTCCAACGAAGTTACAGCAGTTCGAAGATCGGTCACTTATCGAAACTCACAGTCCCTCGGTGTCATTGTTATCGGGTTTGACAGGGAAACAATCAACTGACGGTGTAACGAACGGTTTGACAGTGAGCGGAACGTGTGGCTGGGTCGATTGACAACGTTACAGGTATAACAGGAGAGGCAACCCTCCACACGTACACGCCGGCTAGGTAGGTCGATCGTAATTATTCTATTGTGTAATGTGTTATTGCTAACTGCGCAACCGCCTAACACGAATGATTAACATCAAAGCTAATTACATATCTTTTCACAGCTGAATATCCTGTGCGACCTCCTCCTCCCCCTTCTCTCTCCTTTCGTTTCCTCTCCCCTCTCCTTTCCTTTTGACTCGCACACCTTTAAACCGTTTCTTTGTTAGCCGTGGTAAATTAATTGGCAGCGCGCGCCCGTGGATCACGATCGAGACGATCCACTTCGTATCGCTGGCATTAACCCTCATCTGCACCGTTCATGAATAGTCAGTAGACTGTAATACTCTTGTTAGGAAAATAAGAAATCATCGCGTTATGGGATAAGCACCGTCCGAGTGTACATTGTATAGATGTTAATTACACGCCGCGGTTAAGATTCGAATCAAACCAGGAAATTGATTATTAAAATAAAGTTATCGAGTAATTATTTGTTCAGTAACAATTATTGTAATTGTGGGAATATGGTCGGCAATAATTATTTTAATATGCTGGGAAATTTGTTCATTAAATTTTCTACTTTGTGTGTCGAGGAAATTGTTGAGCAGTGATTTATTCAATAATTCTTTTTCTGATGTGATGGAGAATTCATTGAATATAAATTTATAAAAGTAAACAATATAATAATATAGTATTTTTAATTATAAATATTATTTGGCTTTCGAAAGACTCTTTCGAGAATTTGTTGAATAACAATCGTTCTAATATATTCTAATATTTGTCCAATGAAATGTGTATTCACGCACTGAAGAATTTATCGAATAGTAATTTATTCAACAATTATTGTTGGTCATAAAAAAGAGTGATTCCAAAAAAGTGGTTCCAAAAAAACTTTACAGAGTAATAATTTATTCCGTAAGAATTGATCTATTATACCGAAGAAATTTATTCAATGGATATTATTTTCGTATACTAAAGAATTTTTTAATTAAAAATTTACTCGATAATAATAATTCAAATATATTGACGGATTTATTGAGTAAAAATTATTGTAATATTCTGAAGAGTTCATTGAGTCGCAATCTATTCAATAATAATTATTTTAATATGTCAAATATTATTTTATTGGCACTTCTCTAAAGATTTTATTGGATGATCATTTATTCTATAACAATCATTCGAAACAGTTGAAGAAGTTATTCAATGATAGCTCTTGATATACTGAAAATTAAAAAAAAATTGTTAAAAATTGTTATTGGTAATTGTTTAACAAATAATTGATTCAATAATTTATTCAAATATATAGGACGTATTTAGAATAATAATGTCTCCACTAATAACACTTCTACAGAACGAAATGTAAGGCGTATCGCGTGCTATTATTCACTGCTAATAGACTGACACGCTTTTTAGTTAATACTATGTTGTAAAACAGACAATAAATTGTAGGATATCTGAGAGTGTGATTTGTGAGAACTCATCCTTAGAGGATTGCATGTCAGCCCACTATAAAAGGTGCATTTTAACGCTGTCTGTCTCGAATGGCTACTTCTACTTCCGTAGCCAGACCTCCTACTCTTTGTTCTACTGTCTCCTGTAACTAGGAACGTTGATGAACACCGTTACAGAAATATTATTTGTTAGACAGTATCTATGAAATATGTTTGTATTATTTTAGTGCGGATGATTTTTTATTATTATACGGATGATTTTTTATTATTATTTACTGTTAATCACTCTGTTATTTACTATTATCCATTGTTAGCTACTATTATCACTTTTAAAAGTAATTATCATTTTCTTAATTCTTAAAATTGTATACTTTGCTCGCCTCCATTTTGAAATTGGTGGGGAATTTGAAAATATCCTATTATTGAAAACAGTCTTCAATGATTTATTTAATTGAGTTTTATTAATTTTAGTATGATTTATTATTCACTGTTAGTTACTATTATTTACTATTATTATTTGTTATTTGCTATTAATTATTACTATTAAGTAGTATTTGCTATTTTATTTGTTATCATGAAATATTATGTACTATTATTTACCTTTACTACTTTTTACTAGTATTTGTCATTATTTATTATTATTTACTACCTTATACTTTTGCTATGATCAAAAATATACTCTTTATCATCAAGTATGCTAGAATATACTGATAATAATCAATCCTACTATTGAATTCTAGAAAGTGGCGGAAATTTTGAAAATATCCATAAAACTATTTAACAAATCTGTTTCTCAGCTAATATTTATTATTATTTACTGTCTGTCAATATTATTCACTGTCATTTAGTATTGTTTGCATGTTTAAAATTAATTTCATTTACATGTTTAAAGTTAACAAATCTGTTTTTCAGCTAATATTTATTATTATTTACTGTCTGCTACTATTATTATTCACTGTCATCTACTATTGTTGTAAGTTTAAAATTAATTTCATTTACATGTTTAAAGTTATTTGCTCAGCGCACTTCAAAATAACCAAAATGGACCAATACAATCGAAATCCTTTGCAAGCAAAATTGTGGCTGAGAAAGATATTTCGAAACACTGATGGAAAATTCAAACAAATTGCGATCGAATGAAATTACTTTCTGTTAATTTTAGGGTGATTATTAGAAGGTGGAGAGAATTATTAACGGTAATGGATGGATGATAAGCGACGTGCACGCACACTGACGCGTTTTTCGAGCCGAGAAGCAGCCGAGCCTCGTCGAGCGTGTCGAGATCGCGTTTGTGGAAACGTACCTCGACGTCGCTTATTGTTTCGTCGACGGTCAGGACGCCGTAGAAGGACGATCTCACCTGTAGGAGTACGATCCATCCGGAGAAGAGTCTTGGGATTGTCGCAATATGGCGAAACGTCGTCCGTAATAATCAGGATTGTACAAGTATCTATTGAATTGCGCGGATACCATCGCTGACAGCCCTAACAGAACAATCTGCGAAAATGAACGCAGAAAAATTAAAACGTAGCAAAATAAAAATACTGAAACAAATCGAAATTCTTGAAAATCGAAATTTACATCTCGGGGGAAAAATTCCAGTTTTTAACCCATTACAAATTTATTAGAACGACTCACCGAATGAGTAAAAATAAAATTCTTGCCCCACTTGGGACAAAATAAATTTAAATGGAAGTAGTGGATATTTAAAAAAAAAGCTGTTGAAACATTTCTTGTGTTTACATTTTTGAGAATTTCTGTTTTTGACTCCTCTGAGTAGTATTATCTTAGAATACATTTTTACAGTAGAAAATGGCAGGTAAATTTGAACATGGTTTCGTTTCTCGAAAATTTTAGATTTCACTGTTTGGGGCATTTTGACGTATTGTAATTTTCTCAGAAAAATGCAATGTAATTAGTCTCATTTTAAAGGGGGGTGCTTTTACTTTTGACTCCCGCAAATTTTGCTTTCTTTTAAATAGTATTATTATTGTACTAAAACTGTATCGCCAGTGAAGCAGTCAAAGTAATTTTTTCGATAATTTCACACAGCTCTCTGAAACTAAAAAAATTTTTTCCTCGGCTCGCCTTTTGTTTACAAATGTATACTTGAAATTTGCTGCACGATTTTTTGGTGGTGTTTTGTAACATTTTTGACGACGGCTACCCTGTTAAATGGTGAAGACCAAGTTCAGACGTTTTTATGGAGTTTCAAAAAATTTTTTTAGTGCTGAAATTACCACGGGGTTGAAGATTAACGCTTTCCCTCCGCAATGAATCCAAAAATTCGATTTGCGATTTTTTCTTACCGTTTTACAGCGTCCCTGAATGAAAATAGTGGAACAGAAGTCACTTTTCCATCAATTAACGGAAAACAATTTAAAAAAAAACTAACTTATAGGAAACGCGAGTAGAATCTTCACCCTTGAAATTGAACTGCGGTGGATCCTATCATTCTTTTTAGCAAAGTTACAACAATTTAAAGATCGTCAATTTTTCGCCTATCACTCAAATAAGCTTGAAATGAGGCTCGAAATCTTCAAAATACACAAAAAGAAACCGTGCAGAAGAGAATTGTTTGATTGGAAAAAAGATGACAAAATATAGTGGGCAAGACTTGGAAGAAGCAGATGACACTTACGATGATCTTCATGACGACGCAGCAGAGTATAATTCCAGTGTTGCTGACAGCTCCGATGAACTGTTCGGACGAGAAATTGAGAAATTGGAACGGACCACTGAATTCGTTTTCGAAGAAAAATTGAAAAATCACAGACACGTGAGTCTGTCCTATCCGGTCGTGTGCAAATGTACGTGATCAAACGAGCCAGGATGAGACTATATAGTCGGCAGTGTACCCTGCTTCTGCCTCCTTCGTGCCCCGCCACTGTTTTGCACGGGTCGAAGGGGAGCACGATGCCTCGTGGATTCGCGTAATTCATGAACGGGCTAACGATTGCATCTACGGATCGTCCGAGGAATCCGCGTAATTGCCGGATTATACATCTCGACGCACATTTCCTCGGACAGAATGATTCTCCGTGTCAAATAACAACGGAGGCAGGGGCCATGATCCCTTCGCAGGATTTTTATTTTAATAGACAGATCATTCGAATAACTCGTACTAGCTCTTCGAGTAGTAATTATAATGACTGTAGACGTAATTATCGAAATATAAAATTAATTATGGGATTATTTGACAATTGAGTAGTGACAGCACGGGTCCTTGGGGGTTTGGATTGTGTTATGTGGAGAATCGACGGAGGAAAAATTTTGGAAAAATTCGAAGATGTTGTTAGTAATTTTGTGTACGTTGTAGAATTTTTTCCGATTTTTGGGTTGACAGTGCCCGGCGTGGGAAATGGAAAGGGAAAATTGAAGATTTTGTTGGATCATGACACACTTTTCATTCAGGACGCGGTAAAACGGAAAGCAAAAATGGTACGTCGAAGTTTCCGGTGTCGATGGAAAGTGTAGACTTTGTTCTTTAAATTCGTGGTGTTTGAGCCGCGAGGTAAATTTTTGGTGCCCAGCAGAGGTGTTTAAGATTTGAAAAATTGAAGACATAGACATCTTCACATTCTCCCTGCTTTTATTATGTGAAGGCTGTTTCTAAAACGGAAAACGGCCCGGGTGGGTGAAAAAAAGTACAGGCTTCGCCCTTCAAAATGAACCTAGGTAAATTGTAGGACGATGTTTTTCACAGAGATACGATTTTTCAAATTTTTACGTTTTTCTAACACCATTGTGGTATTACTAAATTTTTAAAGAAAAGTAGGAACCTTACTCTTTCCTCCGCTGTTAACGCAAAAATAACCTGAGAGATGAAATCTTTATCGTATCAAAAACAGAGGGTTCGCCCTTTAAAATGAGCCTAAGTAGTTCCCCAACCGATGTTTTTTAACGAAGTTATAATGCGTTGAATTTTAACTTGCTGCGGTGTTGTCACTATTTTCCAAATATCAAAGAAATACTTTGCCCCTCGACGAATATTTTTACCCAGTGTAAAAGAAGTTATAAATAAATTTTAATTCAACGTTAGGCTCAACTAGAATTTAATTGAGCTGTAGAGGATGACATTTTCTGCGGGGATGCACGGTTTGAAGTTGCGAATTCCTGCAAACTCGACGGTGGTGGGTTCAAACGAAGCCACACCTTGCCGGCAGCGACGCGCGCCGGGCCCGACACGGAGGTGCATCGTTACACGTGTATTAATGAGTCGGTGCATATGCATACAGAGTGCATAGCGCACACTGTATCAGTGTACTGCAGTCGTTAGGTCATGCGCTTTACGGTGTCTCGTAAGACGCGGGCCGCGGCGACCTCGCCACAGGATTCAGATCGCCGGATTTGCTACGGATCATCACAGGGCGTATTCCTTTCACTAGCTGTCTGTTACGAGCAGGATGCTCGGTGCAACGATTCAGTAAGCCGAATCGACGATCCTTGCGACATCCCTTGCACTGAACATCGGTGCGTTATCGTCCTCCATTGCATCAATTTTTTTATTTTTTTTTATCAACATTATAAAATTAAAAAATTTCGCAGGAGCAATATTCATGATGTTTAGGGTGGTGTGTCTTCGGGGAAAAAATTGGACGGACTTAGGCTCGTTTTAAACAGTGAAATCAGCACTTTTGGTACGGTCAAGTAGTCTTGCCTTTGAGCACAAATTTTAAGTTTAAAAAGCAGAATTTTTTCCCTTCAGAATAAGCCTATCATCATCCGATCTTAGTTTGCAAAATTACAACCGCTTGAAGACCGTCAGTATTTCGTCGAAGATTCAGCACAAATGCATTCGATCTGTAACAGAGGGAGAGGCAGAATGAAGCAAGTTAGGGGTGTCGAAAGAAGAGATTGCGCTCTTCAAAACGAGCCTAAGCAGACCATCCACCGCTGTTTCTCCACGAAGTTACGGATGGTGTGATTCCTGTGGTGATTTGAAGTAACTTTTTCCTTTGCGAAAATGTTCTCTGTGCCTTTGTTTACGAGTTATTAACGAAAAACACGGACCAATCAGAGCGCGGCTAGAGCGGACCGATTCGGGGACTGGCTTCGCTGAACGTGGCGCTGGCATTGGCCGAGCTGGGACCCGCCCGCTGCAGCCGCGCATTGATTGGCCCGTGTTTTTCGTGAATAATTCGTTAATAAAGCCGCGGAGAAAAATTTCGAAAAGGAAAAAGTTACTCGAAATCACCTTAGGAATTATCTCTCTCGAGGAAGTACAACATTTTCGGTACACCCTGTATAAATTGAATTTTTCTCCGAGAACGTGATCTTTCCATATTAATCGTCGCTATGAACGGTGTAACAATTCATTGAACGATCAAATGAGACTGTGTTATAGTGAACTATGCACACCTGCATCACGGGGAAATCGGTCATTTAAATAAATAGCTGGCGGGATTTCATTTACAAGGGGAATACCAGTTTCGTAATGATCGACGCATCGCAGACGGGAATGAAAAATGTTCGATCCCATAGAATTATAATCC
The DNA here is from genome assembly GCA_028454255.1 of Halictus ligatus. NCBI lineage: Eukaryota > Metazoa > Arthropoda > Insecta > Hymenoptera > Halictidae > Halictus > Halictus ligatus. Next base: position 10,964,116 of record CM052135.1, on the reverse strand, counting down.
GCGTGCCAGTTATGACAGCCGCGTTACTTAAGAACAGTGCGGTATCCGCCCTCGGATTCGCATTCGTCTCTTCTGCCTATTATGAGGAACTATTACGATCATCTTTCATATCTTTCACCTGAAACTATTATACATAGCTTGAACGGTATGCACGCATACCATCGGCGCTAGTTTTATGCATACTTCATGCAACATGATCATAGACTGCCATTTGCGTAGGAAAAAACTGCTTACGTATTTAAGCGTCGATTAATTTCACCATTATTCCGCCCTTTACGACTTCGGCATTCAGAAAACCATAACTACTTCTGCCCCCCCCCCCCGCTCACCCAAAAATTATATCTTGAATAATTGAAAATTTAACATTAAATCAATTGTATAATTTAATATTTTTCCTGGTTAAACTTTACTTCAGGAAACCAGATATTTTTAACTTTTCTTTATGTAATCCTGTAGATTTTTGCGAGGTAATCCCGAAAATATAAATTTTAATGTTAGGAATTCACTGGTTCAAAAGTTACGCGTGTTTAAAGTCGAGGGCGATTTAGTATTTTAAAGTGTGATTTAATTTTTTTCTTTTCTATACATTAAAAATGGGTTAGTAAAAATTATTATGGGTTTGAATAAATGGATTTTTGTATCTCAATTGAATCAATTGTGCTAATTGTGTGTGATGGTCTGCGTAGTTTTTGCAACGACACGCAAAGGTTTCATAAGGGGCCGAACACAATGGGCAAACATTCCGATGGTTCAAAGTATAATTGCAACGGTTAAAAATATAATAGATTCTGTATGAAAGCATCGTTTCTTGAAGATTCTTTTTTTATGCAAAGCAAATGGTATTACGAAACGAAACGGATCGAAGCGATTCACGGCATTATCGATAGTCTGCATTGTTCATCGAATGAAGATGGGTGGGTCGGCCAGCCACAAATCTCGAGTCGAGGCGTAGCATGACCTCTCAGTTATGCTGCGCCGGGATTACCTAAGAAGAGCACGTTGTCATAATCCGCCCTCGGATCGATGATCGTCATCTGGGCAGTGGAGCCGCGTGTGCGACGCTCGCCGACGGAACGATACCGCTGACGATTTAATGCGTCCTTGAACTTTCGAAGAAAAATTCTTGACGCTCCAGGTACTGCAACTTTCTGGGAAGAAAGTGTAATAACTTATAAAAACGCTCATATTTCAACGACCTTAATTTTTTTCTTCTTAAAACAATTGGTGGTTGTTGAGAGATATATTTTGCCCTCGTCGATTACTATAGCGTTGATCTTTCGACGCCAAAAGTCGTCCGCGTCTGCCCGATCCAACAGCCAGCCTACGAATTGCAGAATAATCCAGGAGATGACGAGGTAAAGATAATCTGACGTTTTCTCGTGACGTCTGAGACTCTAGAAAAAGGAGGTGGAATCGTCCATTCAGATTTTTATCCAACTATCTCTATTCTTTTGTTTACACGGAGTACGAGTGCGGACGTCGATCAGTAGAGCGTAATGGTCTATCGTAAAAACCGTAATGACGTGTTCCAGAACAGTGAATCGAAACGAGATTAGGTGCGAAAAAAAAAGATCAAATTCTATACTTGTAACTTAAACTAAGAAAACGAAAAACAATATTCCTTTGAGAATCTCTTAATTTCTCAAACTTTAGATTTATATATCTTCAAATTTTTACAAATTTTAAATTCAAATATTTTCAAATTTTTCATACTTCAAATTTATATATTTCCGTTTTTTAAACCTCCGAGTATTTCAATTGTCAATCCTTCAATCTCCATATCAAAATTCATCACCTTCAACTCAAAAAGCAACAAAAATAAAGAAATAAATATCAATAAACATCTAGTACTCCCTAAGCGTACTCCCAGATTCCGTAATTAACACCAACAAACGAATAACTACGAGGCAACAATTTTCCACTCATTTGTTACTTCTAAACTTGCCAAGCATACATAGAACTCTTTGGCCAATTCAAATCTCGCGCTATTTTCCTTCAGTTGGCAACACTCCAGCCCAGTGTTCAAATTTACATCTAAATTTCACAGTTGAAAATGAAACAGTCAGAGGAATTTTTCAGAGATAGTCTTTAATTAACAAAGAATGCAGTAAATATGTACAGGACACGACCATGGGGCTTCAGAAATCAGTTTACAATTTGACGTGTTCGGGTTGAGGGTGAGTTCTGATGTATTCGAGGGCTCTTTGAATCAGCGGCGAAATTGGCGGGATGTGGGCGCCCTGTGGCTGGTATCCATTATGGTCGGCAATGTAGGAAACTGCAATTGGTGTACCATCAGGAGAAGTGTATTCGTATTGCCCTTGGGCAATGACAACCGGTGGGTGGCTTGGATCTACAACAACAGGACTTCCATGTTCGGAATGGTGAATTCCATTTTCTGTATCATACTCGTACGAGTAGGACCCATCTTGCGATAAGTCGCTCGCTTGTTTCAGGATAGCTATTGGCTGTTGAAGATGAGCAACATCTGCTACAGCTACGGCCACCATGGCGAAACAGAGAATCTGAAAAAGCATTTTTCTTATGAGTTTCTATGGAATTTTCTGGTATTTCAGGTGGATTTTGAATTAGTACAAAATGAAAGTATTTAACATTATTAATGGAATCATTTAAGCGATAATTCACTGCGACGAAAATTTTTTCGAAAATCGTAAGATTCATTTGTGTGAGAGTCTAATGAATTTTTAGGTATTCTTTATGTTGATATTTAAGTCAATGTTAACAGGATATTAGAAATGGAAATTAAAAAATGTAATACGATACTAAATGTGTAAATTAAATGACAAATTTTGCACTGTATACAGGGTGGTCAATAAATCATTGGATCAAAGTCACTAGATTTTAAAGTGAAATAATACTTTTAATTTTAAAAAATTCTCATGTATTCTTTTATAAATATATTTGAATTTTAACTGATCTAGTAACTTAAAAAAAATACTACATGATTATTTATGACAAAGTGCAGCTGAAAATATCTAGAAGGATATATTTCAGTTTAAACACAGTAATGATAGTAACTAACTAAAATTGTAATAAAAAGAAAATTTTAAATACGAGACTAAAATACCGTAAAAATTGTACGGTGTAAGTTTATTCATTTAAAACTATATACTATTTAAATTATATTCTATTAATCTCAAATTCCTATTACATTTGTATAAAATTCTGAATATTTTTAAATGAATATTGTGAAAATTGTTTGCTATAACTTTATTCATTTGAAATTCTCATCATGTTTGTTTAAAATACTTATTATATTCGAATTAAAATGTTTCCTTCTAGTAATTTTGCTCACTATTTTCATTAATGTTGATGGTGATCTAGTAACTTTTCCACTATTAATGGAATAATGTAAATGATCGATTGAATGGATTAATTCGAACAGAAGAAGACTCACGAAAAATTTCATTTTGGATTCGTAGTGGTTACTGTTGGTCAGTCCAATGGAGGAAGCTGCGATTTCGAATATGATTCATATCGGACCGGCGATGCGCTTTTATACGAGGCCCGCGACACAACTTTCCCCAAATACACACTCACTCACATATTCACGAAAAGATGAAATCAGAATTCGATGAAAGAAAGAGAAAAAGGCAGTCCCACAAGACAAATTTATTTGCCACTTTGACATTTCTCACGTTGCCTAAATCAATCGCTTGCACAACCCAAACTTGACCTATGGACATGTATACCACAAGGATGTTAATGAAGAGGGACCGTTCCTCCGGTTATTTTCATATTAATTCCTGTCTACGGTTGATTCTATGCTACGCAACACCTTGAAAAAAATAAAACGAGTTTTTTGCAACCTGAAAAAAATCTCAGAATTTCATCATTTTTTTATACGTATTTATGCCATATAATAATTTTACGCTTTCAGATCGAACACTATGTCGGAAACATTGATAAAATATTTTGCAATACGCAATTTTCTTACAGGATGATTACTACAAAATGTTTAAGAATAAGCAGGAAAAATTAATAGAAAAAATCGACAAAATTAACAAAAAATTTATTTAAGGAAAATTAATAAAAAATATTCTTAAATACAATATAAACTTGTGATAATGGTACTGTTATTATTTATTTAAATGTCTACTCTTAAATTAAGTAGTAAAATAATTTTTAAATTAATTGGGCTATTTTGTGCTAGAAAAATTTTGCTATTTTTCTTATCACGAACAAAATAAATTAATTGTTAGCATGGTCAACAATTCTTGCATTACTGTAAAATAATTCTGTTACAATGTGTAAAAAAGATTTATTCCATAAAATTGTACGGAGAAAACACAATGAACATATATATATAACTTATTTAAAAGTTTAAAATTTATAGAAAAATGAGAAAAAGTGGAAAGAAAGTAAAAAGTAGAACAACTATTAATTTAAAGTGTGAAGAATAGAATAAAAAACGAGTGATTTATTTTTATTTAAAACTCATGATGCTTGACAAATAAAGTCGGTTGTATCTATACATTTTGTAAATTGCTAAGAGAATTTTTTTGCAAATGCTATATCGCAGATGTACAACTATAATTTGTAGGCGAGATTCGAGATGCAAAATACTGTGGGATTTCATGGCTGCATTACGACATCATCATCGTCAGTACCTGCGAGATGTATCTGCGGAAGGTCGACTGTTTCCTCAGGTGAAAATAGGTAAACTGTTACTGGCATATTTCGTTCTTTATATTGCAATTGCGTTTTCTTGTTTCTCGAATTGCACAGAAAAAGATACGGTACTTTCTGTTTATTGCAACTAAATAGAAATATTCTGCGAACAAAACAATATTTCAATCATTATTTTAAGACAATAAAATGTGGCTTTAGTTTAATCACTTTCCTGAAATTTACTGCTTGAAAAATTGCAGGGGATCATGCTGCATTGGACAATGATGATAGTAAATCAATTTACACGAGTAAGATTACATCGCGCAAAAAGATAAAGTCTATCATTTCAATCATTATTTTAAGACAATAAAATATGGCTTTAGTTTAATTACTCTCTTGAAATTTACTGCTTGAAAAATTTCAGGGGATCATGCTGCATTGGATGATGATGATAGTAAATCAATAAAAATACATCGTGTAAGCAGATAAACACTGCCCTTCAATGTAATCCTGTGCAAAACGAAAAATGTAAGAGTGATTATTTTTCATGTGCTTTAGAACAGCTTAAAAATGTTTTAACAAATACTTGAAGGCAATCTCAATTTTAATAGAAAATTGGTAGAACTTAGGAAATTTTTAATTGAAACGTTGTGATAATTGTATAATTCAGGGATCATATTAATAAGTTCGTTTGTTTTTTATGCAGTTCATGTTTCAGTCTAGGACTGTAACTGGAAAACTAGAATGCATGATTCATTAATGAGACCTTCGGAGACACTCTTGGTCAAGACTGTCGATCTTATCATTTCCCTAATCTCGCCACTGTACTATGTCGACACGTCTTTTACGTCCAATTAGCATTTTTTATCTTATCCTCTATCTTTAAACTCGTACATTTATTTTTCTCCGAACTTATAAATACAATAATAATTTTTAATTAGACTCACTCGCTTCAAGACTCACTGAAGGTTAACAACGTACACACATAAATATACAGAATGTCTCTCATAATTACAAAATATGTATTTTTATGAGCAAAATACAATACAGTTTGATCAGATGAATAATGACCAGCAATGTTTTTTTAATATGTCGGTATAGGAACAATGTTTTCATTTGTGGGACTAAGAATAATTTTTCTTAATATGTAAAAATAAAAATAATTATTTCTAAGTTTCGAAAGTAAAGGGAATATTCCCTTTTTTTTTAGTATATTGTAATTTTGAATAAAATTAATAATAATAATCATTTCTTTATTGTGTTTTGATCAAAATACTTTTTCATCTGTAAAAGTAAAATAATTTCCGGAAAAGAATAGTAATAGTTCTTTCCTATTTTAGGGAATAAGAATAATTAATTTTGATATGTTAATTGTAATCGATTTTAATGTGTGGGACTAATGATAATTCTTTTCTTATTTTCTTAAGACTAAAAATAATTTTCTCGAATATACGGAAGTGTGTACACTTCTTTATCATTCCGATCGACGATCAAAATGAAGGCCAATTCAGTGACCCAGATATGGATGACATTCAATTCGATGCTCTTATCAGTTCAAAAAACAAACAATTTAAGCTGACGGTACGGAAGCGTTTCTCTCACATTTTCGAGATTAAGTTTATTATAGCCAGTAATCAATTCTTTGTTTAATACCACAGGATTACGACGACACTAATTGAAACTCCAATTTAAAAAATTTATTTTTTCGTAAAAGTAATGTATCTGTTATGTATCTGTAATGTAATCTTTATTTCTTATTTATACGGCCTTAAAAAAAGAGCATCAAACATTATTAAATGCAAAAGAATTAGAATGACACTACACTTAATATTGCAATTTTTATTGTGTACATGTAAGTGGTTCAAGTGAATAACACTGCCATAGTTTTAAATGTTAATTACATCTATACGGTTTGAATAAATTAGAGCTTTCTAAATTATTGTTTCCTCTTTATACTGCTTAGAAAACCTTTAAAATTATTGTTTATACATATCATCATTATTGTAACATATCTATATGGTTCAAGTAAATGAAAACAGTCTGGGTAAATTCATAAATTTTTATTTAAAATTTCTATGTCTCACAAGTACATTTCTTGTTCATCATTCGACGTCAATTATAGTCTAATATGTAAAGTTAGGTATACAACATTAAATAAATAATACATTAGTTTCCAAATCATACATCCTCGAAGCACCATCAGAATATATACAAAACTCAAAAATCAGTCGTTCATTCTTTACATTTCTTCTGAATACTCTCTAAAGTGACGTTCTCCGGTATCGTTTCCAGGTCGATGACCTGATAGAATGCGTTGACGGTGTCGTAGATGTCCCAGACGCTCAACAACAACAGCTCTTTGCGCTTCTTCAGCTCCTCCAGTCTTTCCTTGTGCATCGAGCACATCAATATCAAGTCGTGTGGCGGTAATTTGCCGTCGAACTCGAACTGGCAAAGCGGATTCAGGTCCAGCTGGCTCCTCGACAACGGCTCCGTCGAATCATAGTTCTCGTTGCTGACGAAAACGCGAATAGTGTCGGTGGAATGCCTCGCGGTGAGATGCCAAGTCAGGTTGAAGTAGACATGAGTCTCGTTGTAGCAGCTCAGTTTCGGAAACACGACGCTTCGCCACCGGTTTTTGCCATAATCGTCCAACTTCTTGAATCGCGAGTTGTTTCCGCTCGCGATCTTGCCGTCGGGCGGACTGTCAGGCGAATCCGGGAATCCTTTAGGGGCCTCGATGCTTTGCGGCTCGTATATTATTAGCCCGCAGTCGTGGTTCACCCGTAATTGACATAAGCTTGCTCTGCTAGGTGGATCAGACACGTATCCATGGAAAGTGGTGATTTGCTTCAACAGCAAATTGTCTTGCTCTGACCCGAGGCCGGCGTTGCTCTCGGGCATGGCTGCCCTAGCACCGGACACGATCGTTATTAGCAAAACCGTGTTTAACAGCATTGTTCACGATGTTCGATATTAATTTGCGACAGTGTACAACTTGTCGAACAAATGGCAACGGGGTCCGCTCAGAATTGTTATTTTGCTGTGCGTTTTCACAGGTATCTTTGACTCAACTGGATACCTCGGTGCACCTAGAATGCATATATAGAGCTTATGAGAACCCAAAGACAACGGTTTCTAAGAACTTATCTTATCTGCGGGGAGGGAGGGAGATTAGAGTTGTCGGAAGATATGCTCATAGTACGTGGATTGAGTGGAAATTAATCCGACTACCTTGTGAAATGTAATTGAGAAAGGAGAAAGTAGTCTAAGTTGATTTAGATCGTCAATAGTTTCGTATTTGAAAGGTAAATATTTATGAAAATGTATAATAAATACTGTTGAAAAGTAATAATTTCAGCTTAATAAGTTAACTGCTATAGAAACATTTCGATTACAAATCTGGGATAATAGGTTACGAGTTTATGCTATTTATTTATGCAATTCTGGAATGTGTATTGTGAAATGTTCATTGTAAATTCGAAGGGGACAGGTTTCAAAACCGGTGTTTTTATTTTGACGATTTATGACGTACTCTGAATCGCTTGGTTTTACTTTCTTACGTATTTTCATACTTTCTAAGAAATTACAGCGAGCAACACACTCTGTTTGTTGTTAAAATTTCCACGAATCTGTGTGAATGGTACGTCGTGACACGATAAAAGATAAAAACAACAGTTTCAACATAATGGTGTATACTTCCACAATTTTATCGTATGTTTTGACAGATTTACGAGCGAAGTCTATTAAAAAACAAATATGCGTACTTTTTATATTTTAGCTTTTCAATCGTTAAATTTTGACCAGCATTTCTACTCAATAAGTCAGTTAGAACGGAATGGATACAGTGGGAGGCATGTCTTAATCTGGTGACACTGGGTAACAGATTTGCAGCAGACGACCGTGGAAAACGTCGGCACCACCTACACATATTAAACGTCGACAGAAAGTTCATCGACAATGCAACTGGTAAAGAAATCGGGATGCACAATTTACAAAGATCTAGAAATAAAAAGCTTGTTATAAGTGTCACAAAAAGATGTGAAACATATGAAAACGGTATGCCAAAAATGTTTTGATCCGGATGTGGTTTCGGATGCGGCAGAAAGCACAAACGATTTGATCTTATAACTAATTTATATCTTTATTTTACACTGTTATTTTAACAAAAATATAATAACTAAATATTACAGTAAACATAAAACAATCAGAATAAATATTACTTTCCACTTTGTGTCCATGACCACCCCAAGTCGATACTTTCGTAAGAATAATGCGTAGATGGTCAGTAATCCGGCACGCGCAGCCTCATCTTCATTTACTTGTTCTAACTACAAGCATGAAGCAAGAAGATGATCGTGACATTTCTTGAACAGATTCTCTTGCATTGAATAGATTTATAAAATTCGTCGACTGCAAAAAGAATATAGTTTCACAGTAATTGTCAATTTTCATGATTTAAAAAAAAAATCTGACTGTATGAAACAGACGGATATGCGTAGACTATTTAAAAAAAAACTTAAATTATATTGTATATTCAATGCATGAATCACTTTTTCCAATAAATTGCATACATAATTGTAGCAATTTAGCAAGTTTTAAATTATATTCCATATTTTAACTTCCGAAAGTACCGAACAGTGTCGCCAGATTAAGGCTTGTCTCCCACGTCTTTGTCGCGCATGTGTCACAATGCCACGTAACTAATCCGGTACTGGCAGAGAAAGGGTAACTGTATTCCCCTGAATTCGAGTCAATTCCCCTGATCTTGTGACACTGCTGCCGAAATACCAAGCATGCTGGATTATTGGAGTTATACTCTAGCATATTCCACATGGAAAAGATTAAAAAAGTATGTGGTATCACATTTTTTCATCCCCAGCTTCCTCTTCAAGAACATCAATTTTGAAGTTTGAACAGCTACGTGTACGATGGAATATGATTTTGTTGCTATACATTTCCAGAGACAGCCAATGGCAACATACACGACCATCAAATGACATTCAATCGTTCGTGCAGCTGATCAAACTCCAAAATTGATTTCCTCAAAAACAAAACAGTGAAGATGCAGAATTATATTCTGCTTGGTTGTACCATGATTTCCACCAAATATCTTATTCTTTTGTAATACAAGGCTAACCTATTTCAATTCTCTAGTTCTCCCTCATCCTCGTCCCAAAAATTATCACTATTGGAGGCTTTAACATAAACTGCTGCCTGCCTCCTCGTCCGACTCCGTACTCTCTCCTTTGCTGTCCGGAGAGCTGCCACCATCCTTGCCTCGATTTCTTGTTTGGATGGCCGGTCGTAATGTTTATTTACAATTACAGCATCTGGAAATGGAATATAAGCAAAACTTAGTGTGAACAGCACATAAAGAAATAACGACACAATTATATAAACAGGGATTTGTACCGTGTATGGCTCTAATAATCTCAGTGTCTTGAAGGCATAGCTTGTCGGGTTCCATGCCACGCCATGAGTAGCCGACTAGGAGGTTGTCATCAAACGCTTCCTTGAAGCAGAGGTTGACAGCTTCCTTTAGGTTGTAGCCACCTACATATTGGAGGTAACTGACCTAAACAATGTAAATAATGACAATTATGTAAATTTGTGACAAGTAGGTAAATGAAATCATGCTTTGGTTTTACTTACTACTTCATTGTAGGACTCTCTCGCATTTTGGAACTCTCGCATTGCAGCCACCGTGGTAATGGGAAGCCACGATGGCTTCACTTGGTTATCCTGTGCCTGTTGTTTCAGAAGTTTCCTGTAAAGGTAAATTGTAATTTTACGTTACAATTATATACAATTATATATATATATAATAATAATAATAAAATAATTAATACTTACGTTAACATATCCTCCAGCTTGTCCATTCTCGAGTGAATTTTTTCGAACTCGCCTTGCATCAGTGATGTCTGTCGATCCAGTAACATCTGTACGTCGCTGTTAACGTCAGTGCTAATGCTAGTGCTAGTGCTAGTACCAGGCGTTTGCGTGTACGTCACTGTGTTCGTCTGTGGGCCTCTATTGTGTACGTATGTTCGCGGTAATGGCGTCGGTCTGTATGTTTGTTTGAATGTGTCTTTGTCCATTGTATTATTATCGTCAGTGTCCATGGTCAACGCCGGCGTGAACTTCGCGATATTGTCCTTCAGCGTCGATGCGGGCACGAGCCTTATCCTTTTGCGAGTCTCCTCGTCAGAGGAAATTCTAACATAGTGCGGCAGCTTTACTAGCACACGCTTAGTTCTTCTTGATTGCATCTATAATGTAACAACATGTTAAAAGAATGGAAAAGAATGTATACGTTAATTCATTTAATAATATAAGATTATAATGAAGGTTAGTTTAATCCCAATGATTAAAACGGATACTTACATTGCGTTCCATCTTGACTTCTTCGCAGTGTCGCCAAACAGTTGAAGGGAATAAACCCAGTAAGCAAACTGCCGCTATATTGGCAGCAGATGACCGCTGAACATTGGCACCAACTCCATATTAGTCCATTGCGCCATTTGGCTGTGATGTTGGCAGCAGAGCCAGTTAACAACAAATTTTTAACAGACGCCATCTAGCGACGATTTTAGCGACTCACTAATTTCGAACGGTAACATTTGTCTAGCTGTTCGAGAGTTTTGCCGCTATGTGTAATGGCGTTATTTTGAAATTGTAAGCAACAGATAATTCGTGCCATATTTCCCATAGACACAGACTTAGGCGTCAAGGGCAGTCACGTGACTTTTGCAGAGTCAGTAGGTCAGTGTCTACTGTACAGTTTCCGTTATAGAAATGGTATTACCTAAACATGTGTAGCTGACCGATGAATACGAGATGGAGCCACCAGCGTGAAATTACCCAATGTATTTTTTGTCTCACGTCATCGTTACCATTTCTGCCTTACCATTTCTGTGTTACATCCTACTGTATCAGTCGGAACTAATAGTATGGAACTAATGTCACAGACGAGATGTAGGAGTATGCCATAGGTAGTAAAGGGAGTGCTTGTCGACATCATTGGCGAAAGGAATTGTTATAAACATTAAATAGCCAGAAATAATAAATTTTTCAGTGAATTGGTCTACAAGACTACACATGATACCAGCTACAATGGCCTATACGCCACTATAACTTCCCATACTATACATATTAGTATATAAACTATTTGGTGAGAAATAAAGAATATTAGTTACAAAAGTTAATGTGTTCTTATTCTTCGCCTTGTGATAGTGAAACATTTGGCGCGAAAATTAGGTGCTACCTCTTTTGTAATCATATTCGCCTAGTAGAAATCTGAAAATTCCGTAAAATTTCGAAAATTTCGAAAATTGAACTTTTGTATCAGGAGAATATGATAATGATATCGAAGGAGGTGGCACAAAATTTAGTAGTGCAAGTCAACGTCACGTCAGACGGTCGAAATTTTCCGAAAATTTTCGAAAATTGAACTTTTGTATTGGATTATAATATTGAAAAAGGTAGCACGAAAATTTCATTTTGGTATCTTTTTTAGTTCTAAAGTTATAGCAAAATGTGCGCCTTGCCGAATCGGGAATCGAATGCGTAGCGCATTCTAGACAGGGTTGGGCACTATTTAGATAACAAATTATTTAACTAACGATTCGAATAAAAGATATTTTATCTTCATTCCTTATTTGAAGGTTCGAATAAAAAAAGTATCTTTGTCGAATAAGAAGAATTTTTTTATTCGAAGCGGATTTATTTGAACTTGGAATCATTTTTTCATCTTTTATCTGTATCTTTTATTCGAAGGCTTGGAATAAATCTTCGAATAACTTTTGCCAGATTGAATAAACGGCGACGAGGTCTGACGAACGCCGAACTTCAAAGACCCAGCGACTAACTAACGGCATACAATGTAAGCAAATGGAGAATCGTGCACGAATGGAAGTTTAAACTTTTAGATTTTTCAATATACCTTCATAAAATTGCGAAGAGTGAATTGAGGAACTTTTCCTGATGAAAATGAGTCCAAACTCGTGTCTAATCGAACAATTTTATTGATACGTAATGTTACGATAAAAATTACAATCTTGTTGAAGATAGTCCAAATGATATCGTGTTTGGACTCATTTTCAGCTGGATAAGCTCTATAACTTATTCGTATTAAAAATACAAAAAAATACAAAAAATATAAAAGCTTAAATTGCCAATAATACTCGATTCTCTATCAACATTAAGTAAGAAAAGCCCCCCAATTCACTCGTCATAATTTTATGAAGGTATATTGAAAAATCGATCTCAGACCAAAAGATTCTCAACCAGAGACGTTACAGCTTGCGCCAACCGAAACTGTTGAGAGTCACAGTGATATATTGAAATGTAACGCAAATAAAATATTTCATATTGCAGTTTTAAGTTTCTACACTGTTTTCCTGAATATGAAAATGTTCAATATAACATAATACATCTATAAAACGGTCAGAAGGCATCGAAGCATTTGATTTTGTTTTTTTTAACGACGATACAAATAATAAAAAATTCTGAAAAAATTAAGAAAAATTGTTTCAATAATATCTAATTACTGATTTTTTATAAAACTGGTATCTCTGAAACTTCAATTCGAAATTTGCACTTTCTCCAAATGATTAGACATCCAATTATCCAATTTTCTTAAACATGTTTGCATAATTTGGAAAATCTGTAAAAAATACAGATTAATAATCACAATGAGACACGAATAACATAATAACATAAACGTGTTCAACTGAAAACTTCGATATAAAATCGGCTTTCGGATTTGCTTAAAAATCGATTTCGTAGCCAAAATCTTTTAAAATATCTCAGTCGTGTATGATGTTAGGTAGAATATTGATAAACTATTTCGTAATTTTTTGTTAAGCATGTTACGACTAAAAATTAATTTGGTTTGGAGGCACTTTTGACCATCTTATCCGGCTTTGTCTTAAAAATCAACAAAAAAATTATTTAAAAAATATAGAACTTATTTCAGTATACGCCATTAAACCCGATTAAAAAAAATTCTAGTTCAAATTTCGCATTGATATCTTTTTTAGTTTAAAAGTTGTAGCAAAATGTGCGCCTCGCCGAAACTTTGGTAACGTGAATTCGGAGAAACGCGTCGAATAGTCGAGCAGGCAGCTCACACGGACAGAGTAGAGGTACGTTTGTGTGTAGCGTGTGCGTAGCAGAAGCAACGCAAGGAGACGACGCGACGGTACGTCACATTGTGAACGAGCCGGTCGAGGGGTTCCCCCCCCCCCTCCTTCCTCTCACATGTAGGACGGCGCACAATGGTGTCAAGGCAGCAAAAAATCCATTTTGTAAATTTTCGATTTTTATTTTTAAAAAATTATTTTTGAATAGCCTAATAGTGCGTGCATAATGTGACAAAGTCCGATTAAATTTTTTTTTATGCAGATATACGCATGGTAAATAACATTTCCTTCTCTCCCGGGAATTCATCAGTTTTCAGTGCGATAGTTATGTAATTACTCCGCCTATAATTGAATACTTAGGGGTCTACAAATCATATAGGTTATTACAAATAGTCTAAACTATTAACGGGCAAAAAAATGTTCACAAGAAGTTGCTTAACATTAAGTAATACTGACTAACCTGAAGCCTCTTTGCGTTACGCTCATTTTTTATTTATGGAGGAATACAAAAAATCCTTTGAAAAGCTTCGATCTGGAACTAATCGTTTTGGCAAGGTATAATATTGATCTAACTGTGTGTAAAAGATCTTGAGACCCTTCCTGACCCTTTCGCCGTAATTTAAGTTTAAATATCAACATTCAGAATTTCCAAGAATGAATTGTGCGGAAGTTACGGTGTAGTTAATATTTTAGGTGCATTTTTTAAGGAATATTTATAAATAATAAAGAAAAATGTAAAATGCATATGGTTTATTAATTCTTTATGTATAAAAAAATATTTATTAAGAATTTTTTGTTATATAAATTATTTTTATAGCGCTCATTAAACCACTGTCAGAAAAATGCCTGTTGCATTTTTGCGACGGTTGTCCAGTGAACGTAATCTTTGCTTATTTAACATAACAAAATTGTTTTTAAATAGTTTTTTATACGTATGAATGTCACATTTTTTTACTATCTAATATATATCCCTTAAAAATTTAACTAATGAACGATAGATTAGTTTATTTAACATGAAGAAATTATTATTAAATTCTTTTTATTTACACAATTAATTCTAACTAACTATTTTACAGTTTTCTTCATTATAAACTATATGTCCCTAAAAAGTTTCACCTGAAACATCAACTTCCGTGCGATTCATTCTTGGAAATTCTGAAAGTTGATATTTAAACTTAAATTGCTACGAAAGGGTCAGGAAGGGTCTAAAGATTTTTTACAGAAAGTTAGATCAATATTATACCTTGCCAAAAGTATTAATGCCAGACCAAAATCTACTAAAGGATTTGTTGTATGCTCCCATAAATAATTTTCGTTTTTGATTAGCCCATATTACTTAATGTTAGCAACTTAAAAAAATTTTCTTTTGTCATATAAGCGTTCTACCTGTGTCAATCTCTCCACAAATTTACGTTGGATAGTTTCGTTTTTACAGATTTTTTACCGCTTTATGGCCATTTGGCACTACTGTAGTGTTCGTACGTGTCGTACTGTTGCGTTCATCGGTTATTTTTTCACTACAAACGTGAAAGAAAATAATACAACTACGTTCTGAGTCAGTAATGAAATAGATTGACATCTCGCAAAAAACGATCGATTATATAATTATTGATTAATTAATTCTTAACTCTTTCGAATTTCACAATTAATATTAATTGATATTTTACATGATTCTTTAATTCTAAAATTTATGTTGTTTAAATGAAATATACATGAAAATATATAGTCAATTTCAATTTAATTTCTTTTTCAAACTCAGTTACAAAATATATTCAAAATGGATGCGTATTAATAGTATTAAAAAATTGTAGAGATGCGAATAATAATTATAGGTATGGAAAAATGTATAAATAAAATGTATAAAATAAATGTATGCATAAAGTTATTTATGTTCAAGATTTATGAACATTGTATTTCTATAATTTGCAAACGTGGTGTCCATATTTATTAATATTGTATTGATAAAGATAATTGTAAATATATAACATAATGACATCAAATAAAAATATATAATTTGAACATATAGTCATAACATTAGATATGTAGATAACTCGTCAATAATTTGTATTTAGCCAGATTTGATTAGTTTTGTGGGTCTAGTTCCAACATTTATTGTTCGTCAGCATAGAGGGTGTAAGAAAACCAGTTGTTTACTTGTGATACACGAAACCCCATATGGTGATTGGTCTACTCCTATACCTCGTCTGTGATTGTACGCCGGTAACCGTATTATCGCACATGGTAACGTCTAGTAATTTAGGTCAGCGTTATCTAACGGGTAGACTCCAAATCCAACTGGTAACGAGTATACTGTAGTGCTTTTCTACAAACACAGATGAAGTATAGGAGTGGACCAGGCTTCGAAATTAGGATAAAAAGGATACGCAGAGCTGGCTTCGAAGAACCAACCTCGTCTGATTGTAGGCTAATTTCGAAGGGAAGGAATTATTCTAAAATGCAGTGGGTATTTTTCTGAAAACTTGTCTTTTATTGTATCGTTTGCGAACAAAATCTGATACGCGTACAATACAACTTAAATATTATAGTATATGAACTTGAACTTTCTTTACAAAGTCATGATTGGTTCGGACAATCATACATACTCGCCGTTTATACTTTTTACCCTCTATAAATTGAACCCCCATGTTCCTTTAAATTTTATCATTAATGTTGATCTCTCTCTCTCTATCTCTCTCTCTCTCTCTCTCTCTCTCTCTCTCTCTCTCTTGTTTTTAAAAAGGAACACGACGTCAATTTTAAGACTGCAAAAGGTACCATCAACAATCTTAATTTACTCTTTATAAACCTCGATTCAAAACCTAGGTACGTTCGCTTATTATAAAAACCTACGATTACGTTGTCTTACTATTTACTTCTTTTTTTTTTCAACGTTCTCGTAGTTTTAGATTCTTATAATCACATATTTACAAACAAGTTCTTTTTTTAACACGTATCGCGGTTTTTATTATCTAACAAAATGTAATACATTTCGTGAACACATATGGAAACTGAGTGTTCGACAATTATAAATTCCGTAGACTTGTAAGAAAATTCATTGTTGTTGGAAGTGCACCAGCGAGAAAGTTCCATTGTTTAAACAATAAGCGGAAGATATGTGGAAAATGTTCGGTTTTTTTATATACAGCCTAAAAAAATATACGTTAATTATTACATTAAATAAAATACATTCTCTGGAATCTATTATGATTATAATTAGACCGCGAATTTTGTGCATTTATTAAAATAATTAGAGGAATTTGAAAAAACTGTTACATCAATCTTAATTTATCATAATTATTAATAGAAAAGTTAATTCTGTTTAATCCTCATTGTTTTAAATTGATATGGATAATTGTTATTAAATTGTCTAAAGTATGGCATGAGTCATCTACGTTATACGTAATTAGGGGTGTAGAGAGACCCGTACATTACTATAGAATTGGTCGTCAGAAAATGGCAGTAGAATATTCAGTATTAAACTACCTTATTTTTCAATTCAATACAAATCTAATTAGGGTGGTGTTTAATTAAGAACTTTCTCGCAAGTATTCGGAAAAATGACGCAGATCACCCGCGAAAATACAGAAGACTTGGTCAGAAGCAGTTGGAATGGAAGTATTTAAAGTTAATTTGTGCGAATAACAAAAATCGGTTAGAAAATCGAAAATATAAAATCATACATCGTACATCCTAATTACATTCTTTGTATACTTTACATTTTTCTTTATAATATTTAATACATACTTTAAAAGCAACAAATATATATATATATTTATATTTATATATATTTATAAAATTCATTCTGTTCAATTGAACGATTAAAACTCATGGTATTCTTTGTATCGAGCAACATATAAAACATACACAATCATCGTCATACAAAATCGAAGAACTTAGTAATAATAATATCATTAAAATCTGTTCCATAACATACATACATATGGCAAACCAAAGAATTGTAACTAAACTGCGGATCCTTATGCAAAATTACAATTGCTTGCAATGTTTGCAACAAACAGATATGAAATCGAAATTTATACCGCGTCTCTTTTTAAATTCTTTTAATCTATTCATTCTGCATTTTAATTATTGCTTCCAAAAATATATAAATATCCTCAATCTGGGGTAGATTGAAGATTTTAGGACAAAAACGATCTGTACTCAGTTCTCAACACACAGAAATTAAATAGACATTGCTTTGGTATCTGAATCATTTTAATAACTTTTAACTGCGAACGCGTTTATTTAATAAACTCATCGAGAAACGCATGACGATCCGCAGATTAATTATAAACGTTCCGGGCGTTACATTAAGACGTTTTAAATCAGTCTCCTCGATCAAATTCAGGTTATGTCGATCAATATCCTTGAAGAATGATTAACCCTATCGAACACTGACAGTTCCTCGGTGTTCCATTTTCACTATGTCTTTTCGTTCATCGGATTAAGAGCCACCCCGGAGGCCGGATGGGGTTCGTTCATTCTACTTTACACCACACATTGAAGAGCATAATATGGTCTTACGTTTATGAGAAAACGGTTTAGTGGATCCCGTGAGCAGCTGGACGCGCCGCTTAAATCACATCGTGATCACATCAAACATAGTACTCGTTGACGTTCAGCGCGTCAGGGTCGCAGCCCTATACACAGCTCTCCTGGGTGGAGATCAATGGGGTGCGAACGGTCACGATCTCTATCGAGGGATGATGTTTGCCGACGTTTAAGTCCTGAAACGCACTCTTCGTCGAGAGGGGTGTCGGTGTACAAGACGACGCGTTCGACACGTCGATCTTCGTCGGCCTGGCGTTGTGATCTATGCATGCGTAGATCGTCGACTCCTTTGCGAATGGCTTAGAGCCACCGTAGCCTTGGATGGTGCTCAAACTACCCACGCCGCTTATACTAGTCAGTTTAGTGTCGTTCGCTAACGTCGATAGGGTCGTTGGTCGTGTCAGGCAAAGCTCCGCGTACGTTATCTCACCTGACAGCTGCAACAATTAATCAATCAATTTACAGGAACTTAACAGAGATGATCTATTCAGCCCCTTCCCCACTCCCCTTGAATATCTTGCTTATAATTGGTGATAAGATACAATGCCAGAGATAGGGACGATTGGCTTCTTAAAGAGACTTTTTTCTCAAGGTCAGATCTCAAGGTCATCGAGATTTTGCAAAGAAGAGTGCACAGTCTCCTTTTCTAATCTTTACCCATACATATACAGTCAAGATTAGTCCATCGAGTTATAATGCGTGACCTTCGAGTGACCTTGAGCATACACAGCAAATGGAAATGATAATTTTTCTTTCGTATTATCAATAATAAACTAGCCAGTAGAGGTGTTCCGGTTACATCTGATTTAATAATGTTTATTTACCGGTAACGTGGGGTAATTATTATACTCGTGCGAGTATGGTTGCAGTCCTTGAAGATGATTCACTTGCTGAACCGATAGCGAAGTGGGTGGAAGACCATCAGGGGTGTTCTGCACTGCCAAAGGCGTCCCGGATACTGATCCAGTTAGTTGATAATCCGAGCCTGGTGGTTTAATCGAAATTTTCCGTTGAATATATTTGGTTCTTGCAGAGTGATGTGATTGTTTGCGGAAATGTCGTGTACCTTTGTTTATGGGAACCACGTCAGGATTTCTGTCGTCAGTGTCATAAAGGTCCTCGGAGCTCGGCGCCGTTCCCTTTTTCAGTGGCAGGTCATTTGGCCTTTGCGTTCTTCTCTCACTTCTGATCTTCATCGCTAACAGAATGGTCACGGCGATCAAGAACAACGCGATGAACACTCCGATTAAACCCCCTAACAACGGGGTGATCTCGAACGGCACCGGCGTACCTGTGAACAGAACACGCACTGCTCTTGTGTCAGTATGTCGAGGGACCATGCTCGTTGATCGCATATTAACCCTTAAGCGATTTTCAACTTCGTCGCGAAGCTGCGACTATTTACTGTTTGTAGATTTCGAGAAATCTTGTAAACATTTGTACAAAGCAAACTTTGATTTCCACTTGCCAATTCCGGGAAGGAGTTTCAAATATACAAAAATGTGCATATATAATATTAACAATATTCAGTACATTAATATACCCCACTTAGCCAAATCTGTTTTGAACAAATTTTGTGCAACGTTTGTATCATACTTTGCGAGAAAAATGCGGTCAATGTGGTACCGAACCCTGCTTGCAGCAGAATCTGGTCCCTATTTGACTGCAGTTCCATGCCAAGGATCCATGCCAAATCCAGGCCAAACCTTGGCTTCCTAATAGAGAGCAGGTCGGTCGCTCTGAGATCTTTATTTAATGTTATAAATTTAACATCAAATAAATGTATATTTTAACACCATTCCGGAAGTCCATTTTGGAAGTCCACTTAAGGGTTAATATCCACAACTAATCTACACATTGCGTCTAGCGGCATTATTTACCAGTTTGCTTCTCAGCAACTTTCAAAGTGAATCCTTCCAGCAAGGTAGGATCGCTTCTTCCCTTCGCGTTGACAGCGTATAAGATCATATTCAGGACTTTCCCAGGTTCTAAATCTTGGACAGTGAAAGCTGCACTTTCTCTAGACGTGACGTTAGCTTGCAGCTTTCCCGTGGCTTGATCGAACACTTCCAGGAGAAAATGTTGCGGTTGTCCTCCGTCGAACCCGGGGAAACACTCGACCGACAATGACTTTGTCGTTTGGTTCGATAGCGTGCAGTTGTAGGGCGATTCGGGTTTGCCTGTTAACAATTTAATTGTGTCCCTTGGAGTAAATCAAATTTGAGGGTGAGAACAGCATTCTTCTTCGGGGCCTGACAATTTTTTCTTCATCTACTTTTCTACTAAATTTTATACTAAAGGAAGGGTGTGGCTTTGTGCCCGCAGGGGCGTGGCTTTGTACGCCCAGGGCAAGAAAACCGCTGCCCGTACGGGCACACGCTGAACAGCTCTGATGTTGATGAATTAATATTACAATACTTCTGACTTTGTGAATGTAGTATTTTTTAAAATTAAGAAGACTGAATGAACAAATAGTTTTTTTACTGAATGAGAACGCAAGTGCTGACACACAGCATTTAACAAGCTTGACGTTTTCTAATAACTCGGGCGTCTAGTGCCAACAAGCATAAATATTCTTTGACAAGGTACCATACCGGCAGGAATGATATGAAACACGCAAGCATTTTTCTGTTGGCCAGCAGTGTTACTGGCCGAGCAGTAAACCATGCCATAGTCCATTTCGCTCATCGGTCTGTACGAGAGAACGTTCTCCATGTGTGACGTCGTCGAATTCTGGTAACGCGACGGTGACACCTCTGTCAACTCTTCAGTATTGTTGAAAGTCCACCGGAAGCTGTGCGGCGGTGGATAAGCATCCACCTTGCAAACTATTTTAGCGTCTTCCATCTTCGTAACACCGTATATTCGCTTCTGATCCGCCACGCAGATTGGTTTGTCTGTAAATGCAAAGTATCGAGGGTTTGGCGTTCGTCTTTTTACCAGGGAAAATTAGTATGTGGTGGATATAGCTTACACATAATTTTCAGTTCCACGTTGTTGCTGTAACCATCTCCTTCGACGTTGCTTGCAATACAAGTATAATTTCCGGCCTGGGAGCGATTGACCTCCCTCAAAGCGAGACCGTACTGCTGCACTATAACGCCGTTCTTCGCGTTATTTTGAATCACGTTACCCTGAGAAAAAGCACACTTTACTGGATAATAGTCGTGTGGCGACACAATTCTATAAATGATATCCTTTCCTGCGGAATTCAATTCGGTGCCAGAGTTATGTGATTGCAAACTAATAACAAGTGGCAACAGCAGACTTAAATCCACATGATATGAGTTTAGTACAATGTAAGTTTAGTACAATGTAAGTTTAGTATAATGTAAGTTTAACATAATGTAAGTTTATGTAAGTTTAGTATACAGAAAGGTAAGATGCCCAACTGTCCCTACTGTAAAGCCCTAATGTGGCTTTCCCAATTACTATTCCTATATTAATTATTCTTATCTTTAAAGCATAATGATTATTAAAATAGAGATATTACATTTCTTTCATTAAAATCGGTTAATATACGCACAGTAATCGATACCCCCACAATAATTATGTAGGTTCCTTACCCTAATGTGACTTTCTGAATTTCATAATAATTATGAGATTAAATAAAGTGAGATTTGATTTATGCAGTGAGTTAATATTGAATAGCGTTATCCTTTAAGTTGGGAATTGATGTATGGAACAAGCTCATTATAAATGGTATTGTTCTTTAAATTGGGTATTGATTTCCGAAACAAGCTGATCATGATTTGTAATATTTTTCAAACTGGAAATTGGCTTGTTTAATCAGCTGAATGAATTGTATCATTTTAGGAGATTCTACTTAACTGGGATTAAAATACAGAATATTAATTACTGGAGAATAATGAATACACTTCACTCACATTATGCTTCCATATTACTTTGTAAGGATCGGGATTGGCATTGACTTTGCACTCAAAGTAGACGTCATCTCCCTCTTCGATGTCGTCTGGGTTCATGTTCGACCCTAATTCCAGATGTAAAATTGGAACGACTGAAATGAAATAATAATAGTTAAGGAATTACGCGAAGTTAGAGAACAATATTTTGTATATTATTCTATACTGAATTTGTGTTCTCATTGCTACTCCCAATTAGGGTGCAAGACAGATTTGGCTAATTTATTTAGCTCTGAATACTATTTAGACACCGGAGCACTAAACGTTCTACTTTGTTTATAATGTTGAATAAGATACTCTCTATGGTGTACTTACAGTACACGTTTAATTTCCACGTATCCTCCAGCATAGCCCGCTGAACTTTCGCGTTCTCCGCCCGGCAAGTAATTACTTTGTCGTGATCAAGTAATGTCGGTTTCAAAATTAGCGTGGAACTCGTCTTGTTGCCGTCCTCGGATACCTTTAATATCAAAGTTACACTCCACCTTAATATTATGCGCAAACTCCCCTTGAAAAAATAATGTATATTATCAGGATATCTAAGAAATCTACAAACAAAATAACAATACATAAAATAGAGCAAACTAGACCAAAACAGAATAAAACAAAAATGAATTGAATAAAGTAGAACAATCTACAATAAACCCAGTAAACAAATTCCCATGAATTTGCCACCAAAAATCTCCAAATTCCTATCCACCTTCTCGTCGCGTTAGGCTCGGTATTTCAGTGCAAAGTTTCCAGCCAAAATTCCATGCTAAATTCAGGCCAAACCTTGGCTTCGTTATAGAGGGCAGGTCGGTCGCACCAAGAGCGGACCTAACCTCACTCTAGGAAGGAAAACGGAATTAAACTATTGAAAATACATGAGATTTCGAATTCTACAATTTAGCAATTTAAATAAAATTCCGTTTTCCTTCCCACAACAAGGTTTACTCCGACTTCGCTCGATACTTGCTTTAAAGAAAGGTTAAGTCCGCTCTTAGCGCGACCGACCTGCCCTCTGTAACGAGGTCAAGGTTTGGCCCCAATTTGGCATGGAATTTGCCTAAAAACTTTGTACTCAAATTCGGATCCATCGGTTTAAAATACAACGAATCACAATAATTTACAACGAAATACAATAAAACATGATAAAATAAAATATAACGAAGGCTAGCCAAATGTGAAGAAGTACAATGAAGTAGAACGAAATACAACGAAGTACAACGAAGTACAATAACATATGGGGAATTACAATAAAATACTATGAAACGTATAGCAATTTACAACGAAATGCAAAAAAAAAAACAACAGCGAAATCAATTCAAGTGCAGTGGAATATGTACAATCAAATTCGATAGTATGAAACGTAGTACAATGAAATATAAAAAAACAGAATGATATACAATGCAACACACCGAAGTGCACTATGCAGCACGCTGCGTTGCCACTATAGTGAAATAGAACGAAACACAATACGCGGATATACAGCGAAGCAGAAAGACGTGCAATAAAATTTAATGGGATTCAATAAAATATAATGAAACACAATGAAGTCTGATGGAACACAACGAAATGTGACGAAACACAATGAAGTGCAATGCAGTATAATAAAAGATGATAAAATAGAGGGCGGTATAACGAAGTATGATAAAGTGTACAGTGAAGTGCAAGATAATGTAGCATCTACTCGATAATTGTCCAAAACACGGGCCTGACCTCATTTTGGTATCATTTTCATAAAAAAAAAAACAATAACGAAAAATGAAGAAGTTTTGTTATTGAATTAGTAGTGGTCTTCTGGTTTCATACCGATATACCCTACTCGCATTACGTTTATACTTTTCGTTATAGCCCGCGGTAGCGGGGATAATTCCGCGACGTTTATTATCCAGGCCGTGGCGACATATACAGAGAAATTATAGGCTAGATATTTAGGACATTTATCGTGTAGAGACTGTGCAACGAAGTAAGAGAATATGCAATTAAATACGCAATTAACATGCAATTAAAGAAGCGCAGTCTGGTGTAACGAAATAAAATAAAACACAACGAAATACAGTGAAGTGCAGAAGGTTGCAATGGAGTATACAGTGTAGTGCAACGACATGGAACGAAATGTAATATAAAGAAGTACAACGAAGTCCAGGGAAGTGTAATGAAATTTGATGAAATTTGATGAAATTCAATGGAGCACTATGAAATATAATAAAGCGCAATGGAACGCAGCGAAATATAATGAAGTGCAGTTGAACATAATAAAACACAATCAAGCGCACCGTGGTGGAATCAAGTACATTATAGGGCAACGACATGGAACGAAATACAATTAAAGAAGTATTGAATTGGAACGAAAGTTTGCGGCGTTTCAAAATTAAAATTCACAGATAAAATGAGCATATTTACTCATAGATTTATTCAACAGCTTATTTTCCGTTCCGTTCTATTATGTTTTGCCATGTTTGAGGTAACTCATGTTACTGAATAAATATTATAATTTTAATTTGAAAAAATACAGGATATTCGATTACATGTGAGAGCAAATTTAAGGGGTGGTTCTCCGGGACAACGTAAAACAAAAATGAAGAACAAAAAATCTCGATTTCGGCTTCATTGTTCAGTTATTAACCATTAAATATCCCCCTGAAATACGGCAACCCTACTAGCAGATGCGCGCCTCTGCGACGTGTACACAACGGACACCTCTGTTGGTCGGTTTGCCGCATTCTAGGAGGATTTTTAATTCTTAATACCTGAAAGACGAAGCAGAAATCGCAAATTTTTTATTCTTGGTTTTCGTCTTGTATTGTCATGGAGAACCAGTAGCACCTGTAGCCGAATAGCCTGCATATAAATAAACAAGTACAACGTAATCCAATGATCCACAAACAAGTGCAATAGAGTATAACCGGATGAAGAACAATGGCACACCGGTTGAATAAATTAAACTAAAATACAATGGGACAGTTTTGCAGCAAATAAGAACGGTACCTTCTCGGAATGGTTGATCAACACTTTGCCATCCATGTACCAGGACAGCTTCGCAGGAGGCCTGGATCCCACGGTCACGCAGTTCATGTCGTGCTTTCGATCAGCGCTGAGGGGTGCGTGATCGTTGCTCAGTATCGTCACGCTCAGCGGCTTCACTAAAGCATGAAAACGTGCGGAATTATTAATAAAAGTCGAAGATCGCAATCAATGCGCGGTATCAACGCGATCTGCGAAATTATAAACACGAGCTCACGGTGCATTTCGATTGCCACCGACGCGGAAACTGGTTGGCTGATGTTGTTGTTCGAGGCCTGACACGTGAAGACAGCATGCAGGTCCGCCCTGGATAGATGTCTGACGATTAGGGTGTTCCTGCGAAGCGCTGGGAACTCGCCCTGCTCGTCCTTTGAGTCCAGCAACATCTCGCCTCGCCACCATCTCACTCTCGGCTCCGGTCGACCTGAAAAATTTTGCTCAATCGTTGCACGTCCATTTTTTAACGAATAGGAAATTTACGTGATAGGTTGAATCCTCCTGATTTAGACAAAAAAAAGATCAACTGGATCCGATGAATAGTTCCCGAGATAAAAATTATCGAAGTGCGACCGATCCCTTCGCGGAGAGAAATAACAACTATCGAGATGCAATTTTTTTTTTAAACCAATTGAAAGTCAGCAAAGCGATGATTTAACCCCCCCCCTAATTTTGCATGTTAAATATTGTATGCACGTGGTTTTGAAATCGTTGGTCTCGATTGGAAAAAGCGATCTACTTGGAACGGACTCGTCGGTGAATGTGTGTGTTCGGGAATTAATCGAGAAACAATTGTAACGGAGGAATCTCAAGGCTTTTTAGTTTGACTGTGGACTATGTCAACAATTGTTGCAGGATACCGACCAGGCTACAGAAAAAGTACTATCGCAGTGTCCATGTTGTTTCGAGCCGGAGAGATCGGATGGATTGGAAGGATGGAGTGTTTGCAAACCATTACCGACTGTTTGAACAGTCGAAATTTATCGGTGTGTACTAAACATCCAGCGATTACTATCGTCGGGAGGATTAAAAAAAAAACGGGAAACATGGTCGCGCGAAGAAAGTTTTCGAAATGAAAAACGATGAAATAATACTCACCCCCGGTGACCAGACACTGTAGCTTCATGTCTCCGCCCTCCTCATATGGTCCTGCTACAGCTGTCACCGTCTTACCGTGCTCGTCGATTATGTTTGGTTTTTGTGGTGGCACTGTAGAATTCAAAAACGTTTAATTAATGGTGTAATAAACCTTGAAATAGGTGTTTTCGTTTATTGTTGTTTCCAATTATTTTAATCTCCAGTTCAATTTCAACTATCTTCCATCACAATGGGAACTTGTTTTAATTTCCGAATTTTATTTATTTTAAATTTCAAATTGATATTACAACTACAGTGTTCACTCTATATATGTCGCAAACGTCTACCCGACAAAAGTCCCAGAACTATCCCCACCACCGTGGGGAATACCCCGTGAGGAGCCAAGAAAAGAATAGTAATCTCCTGGCCGATACATGTCCGTGGCTAGACCCGTGTTTTGGACATGTGTCGAGTAAACACTGTGTAATTGTAATTTTAATTAAATTTGCATCATTTCGTATTTCCATGTTTTTTATCTGAACTTTAATCAATTGTAAATAATGTTCTTGGAACGCTGGGTCAGAGATGACCCGGACCTTGTTTCCCAATGGCCATCGGGACGCGTATAAAGGAGAAATAATTGACTTTCTAATTTACAAAAAGCGTAACAGCATAATTCAGTGGACATTAGCTCATTTCGTTCTCTAGGTTTATTTAATGAAATTGCATTCTACGTTTTCAATTAGTGCTTCTCCGAGGAACTATTTATTCGAAGCTCCATCATCGTCCCGGAGATTAATTGATAAATTCCGTGCACGCTGCCGCAATTTTTGCACCGACCACGTCAAAACACGATCCCGTAGTATTGTTTTTCAGTGTTTTACAGTTGTACGGTTTTAGTGAAAATCATTGGAAGCGATGTTACTTCATAAAAATATGTTTAAACATAAGATCGAATGAAGACATTTATTTAATTATGAAAGCATCGTTACAGCTTCAATAATTGTCACCGAAAGAACACGCTAATTATATTTATAACAGGGAAGCTATAATAACCTTGACCTTAACAAAAACAAATTAGTGTTAATTACTTTTGAGTTTTGACTTTGAAAAGTTATTCAATCAATAACAGTAAGAAACGAACGTCTATTCGTGATGTCTACTTTTATTAATTGATAACCTTCTAAGGAATATTGGGCGACGGCTAAGAACATCAAGATGTTACTCAAGCGAGTGACCTTGAGAATATATGTCGATCTCAAGGTCATTGTTTTATATAATTACTAGACTGCGGATCTTTATGCATTTATAAAAAATTTCAACATGCTATTTCTCATTTATTAAAATTAGCAGGTAAAGAAATAACATTCTACTTACGTTATTAACTACGTTATTAAGAAAATGTTGTCTACCAACCTATCACCGTGAGATGGATTCTGGAGTTTCTGGTGGGGCTTTTGGAAAAATCCACGCGACACCTGTATTCGCCCTCGTCTCTCTCCTCGATGTGATTTATATTTAAGGTGGCCGGTTCCGTGACCGTTCTGAAAAATGCCCGGTCGTTCAGGTGATCCTTATCGTTCCAATGGGAGGCCTCCGAGTATTTGCCTCTCATGTCGTAACTGGAACAAAGTATTTCCGAATCCTTCATTAGTCACCGTTGCATATTTAATAAGAGAACTTACCGAGAAACTCAATCAACAAATGAAACTAACAGGATCGATCGTAATAGATATCTAACGGTAAAAATGGAACTTTGTTAAATAATGATAGCAGTTTAAATAATTTGATTTTATACGTAGAAGTGTTTCATAACACTGAATGTTAATTGGAATATATTCGATTGGCTTTAAATAATTTCACATTCGTGTTTCAATCTAAATTATTTCAAATCCATATTCCAAATCATTACAAACCTATATATCAATTGCAATCACTTCGAATTCATACTTCCATTTCAATTATTTCAAATGCACATTTCAATTCCAGTTTCAATCATTCCAAGTGCACATTTCAACAGCACTTTCAATTATTTCGATTGCACATTTCAATTCAACTTTCAATTATTTCAATTTCAAAGTGAATCGAATTTGCACTTTTGACTTTCGGGTCCGACTAGACCCAGGCATCGCCGCGAGTTAAATCTGTTTTTTGAAAAATGAAGTCGCAATGTAGTTTTTCGGATTTCAGGTACTGTCTTTTAGAAAAGTGACGCTAATCTCGCTAACACTGGCTGGAGCTTTATCAGAGGCACGAGTATCGCACTAACACCAACACGTGTCGCGTGATGGTTCACTATTAAGAGTGTACCTGTTCATGTTCCGGATCGATAGTCGTCGACCAGAGATTTTAATTGGTCAGCTGGACAATTAAAAATCGGGTGGGGACCTAGCCTAACCTCGACTTTAGACAGCAGCTCTGTTTACAGTACAACAACGTTAAAAGCATCAAATAATGATCACTATTAATCGTTTCGAAGAAAACAATTGTTTTTGGTCTGTAATATAGGATAGTATAGTTCTGCTGTTAATACGATCACTGTTACGCAATCATGATTTACCAACGGCATCATGGGAGTCATCGGAGATTGATAATAAAGTTAATTACACTGACTATTGTAACCAACAATGTTTTTCGATATTTGTAGATATTATGTCGTAGTATATTGAACAGTATGTAGAAGTTTATTTAAATAGAATTTTGTATTTGACGCGAGTTAAATGATTAATCATTACGTTTGCGGTGTCTAACGGTGCAAAGATTTGTGCCAGGATCTTTTTAAAAATTTCATCTTCAGATCCTTACGTCTCCTTTAAGGATATCATCCCCCGAGGAGACTTCCTGAAAGTTTCAAGTTAATCCGATTAACATTTACCGAGCCGAGTTCGGTCAGTGCTTTGACATAGTAACCCGAAAGAACGTAAAAGTTTGAATTTATATAAAAGTATAAATAAATATCTATCCGATCGGTGCATCGACTTCTTTTGCAAAAATTCTTGGAATTCTGAATTTTAATCGTTAAAAAAGTTGGCTTTGGAAACGTGGCCGGAGCCTCGACAATTCTTAATTGTTTTCGCAAACAATTGCAAACAATTTGCAACTTGGCTTCAAACAATGCCCGTAACAATTTATTTTAAAACACGATTCGAACTCGAAATAATTGAGAAAAGGTCCTCTGGAAAAACGGCGATATCTTTGACAATTATTCACAATTTTTAATAAATGAAAATTTGCACTGCTGGTTCAAGGTACAATCTTTCAAACGCGAAAGCATTGATAATCCTATAAAAAATGCCTGTACAACAATTTATTTTAAAACGCGATTCAAATTCGACATAATTGAGAAAAGGTCCTCCGGAAAAACGGCGATATCTTTGACAATTACTCATATATTTTAATAAAAAAAAATTTGCACTGCTGGTCTGAAGTACGATCTTTTAAATGCGAGAAGAATTCATTGCGAGAGATTATCAAGCTTTCTTTAAAAAAAATTCTAATGTACCTTTTCACACTTGTCGAATAGAAATTGCATTCATTGAAATTCGAAAATGTTTCATAATGTTTCGAATGGAATTCGTGGAATACTGATTTATCAGTGTCTGATGTATCCTCCTAGATACTTTTTAAATCCCCCCACCACAGAGGAGTGTTTAAATCGGAGCACAGGTTCGAGGAGCTGGCCTTATCTTAACGCGGTCGGTTTCGAGGCGGAGGAAGTCGATCCGGCAAGTCCGGCAGAAGTGTAGATCGAATATCGATACCCGCGAGGGACAGAGCCGGAAGTCGGTACCTTTCAGGATGTCCCTGGCAGTCGGGAAACTGGCATAAACCGGCTAAAATATTTCTTGCTCTGGCTGGGGACGCGCGTGTGCGTACACTACGCCCGCGCGTTCGTAGAGCGTTAACTCACCAACTCGCTGGAAGGAACAATAAGGCAATAGTTTGTAACGCTGCGGCGGCCACTTGTGCAATTGTTGAAAACTCGATGGCTCCGAGGCATTCATAGATACGTCCGTAGCCGCCAGACCGCCGCCGAGCGGGAACTCGATTTGTGAAATTTTAAAGGGGAGTTATTCAGAAGCGGAAAATATTGTGTCCTACTTAATCAATCTCCATAATCTTCGATCAACATACTTATCGAAAACGCGCAGCACGCCGCCGTGCGTGCGATACGTCGGAACGCGTTAAATGCTTTTCAATTAACCGCCGCGGTGCAACGTGCTCCGCGCGTAGCGGCGGTCTTTAACATTCTACATACACATCCTATAGTTTTTGCAGTTCTAAATTTTTGGTCCAAATATTTTTAAAATATCTTGAAAATTGTAGAAGTTATGAACATTGTCCTAGTACCCAAAATCTGAAGCCTGGGGTGGGGGCGGTTCGTATTGTAAGAACGTGGTGAAACGTTTGAAAAAACATGAATGGGAACAACAAAAAATCGTCTTTCTGTTTTTCTCTAAATATTCTACAATTCTTTGGGAAATTTATGGCCCAAGAATATTTAAAATATCTTGAAACTTGTGGAAGTTATAAATATTTTCTTGGAACCCAAACATTAAAGCTAGTGGGGTTCATGTCGCACGAACTTGGCGGAACATTTGGAAAACATGAATGAAAACAACAAAAAATCGGCTTTCTGTTTTTCGCTAAATATTCTATTATTCTTTGAGAAATTTCTGGCTCAAGAATTTTGATGTTAGCTCAAAAATTACGGAAGTTATGCCGATTCAAAGAGCACCTTGAATGCTAAAGCAAGAGGACACTTTCACAATCATAAATATCTCAACAATGTAGAAAAATTGTTAAAAATACTCAGATTACCTATAAATAGGCGTGATGTCGCTCTTGTACCACACGACCAAGATGGCGGAGTCATTGTCTCTGGGTGGCTTGATGTCGCAAGGTAGTTCAGCAGTGCCTTGAATCACAGCCCTGGCTGAGACAGCTGGTCCTGCAAGGGGAAACAATTTTCCGTGAAAACTATGACACAGAAAACAGGATAATTTTGTTGCTAATCCCCGGTTCGACATCAAAGAGCAAATATATTAAAATGTTATTATTCGGGTAGTGCAGCCGCCGACGCGACGTATCTTCAGGCGGATTCGCTAAAGGCAGACACTCTAATTCATACCCTGTGAATCGAGTTTTCTCGTCAAACGAATCCTCTCATCACTCTTCCAGTAATATAACCGTGTGCTCTCTCGTTAATGAGTGAAATGTTTTCATTACGGTAATATACCCTCCGTTTTCCTTCGGTTTGCAATGATTCCTTCCTTCATCGATGTTCCTCAATTAGCTGACATAATATTTGCAAAAGACACTGTCGGTGTGTATTTAGATTCCTACTTGGTCGCAGCAATAGTGGCAATACGTTTTATTTAACAATTTGTCTAATTTTGGATTTCACTGTTCGTCAAATTTCTATCCACCTTTTTCAAATTTTTAATTTTCTAGGGGGCCAAATATTAATTAAATAGTGATAGAAACTGCCTAGACTTCTGAAATAAAGATTTCCTTATTTCCTAGAATCCTAGAATCTGAAATAAAGATTTATGAATTGTATGGTATAAATATATTTCTTGGCAGTTTACAAAAATTTATGAATGCAAGAAAAATATAAAGGAAACGGCCCATGGAAACGCAATTAAAAATGATTTCTGGTTCTTTGAATAGAGTTTAACCTTAGTAAGTAATTTCTCGGGAAGACAGAAAATAAATATTCTAGTGTAGATTCAAGAATAAAATGTTGATTGCATAAGGGATAAATAAAGATCCAAGAGTACCAGGTGGCTACTCGCTTAAACAAGCAATCGTTAAAGCTATTCCTGGACAATGATCCTTCGGCAATGTCCGGCAGGTTTATCTTTCTTGACCGGCGAAGCCTTAACTATCCCCGTACTTCGAAATTAGTTTCGGCTGAGAGCCCCGAGGCGTTTTGCAAAAGTCATTAATTGGAATCCAATAACCTAGCCCGGTATGGGAGAAGTATAGCAAAACTGTCCACTGTAAGCATCAGAACTTCCGGTTCCTCCCGCTTGTCTCTGTATTAACATTCAATTGCGCTTTAACTAACTACACAATTAAATTATTACCGTCACTTTCGTATTTTTATTAATTATGGGAGGGTCCGAGGAATTAATTACTGCCAAAAACATGTGTGGAGCTCTTATGGTTGAAGCATAATCAATTTTCAAAGTAAGAGAATTGATCGATGTCCTTTTATAGGTGCGAAAAAAGCTTGCAAGAAAATGACATCAATCAACATTCTTTTACGAAAAAAAATCTAAGAGCTGCACTGAAGTATGGTCCTTCGAATGCAGGAAGTTTCATTTTGAAAGATTCAAAAGTTTTTCTATAAAAAATTATTATTGCGTGAATCGATGCTTGAAATTTGTACACTTGACAACACGACCTGCGAAAAATCACTATAATTTCCATACTGATCAAAATTTTCTGACGGAAAAAATCTGAGAGCTGCACAAAAGTGGGATCTTTCGAACGCAAAAAAAATCGTTTCGATGTATTTCCAAGTTTTCTTAAAAAAAAATTTACTGCATCAGTTTACTTCGGTCCTCGGAAGACTCTGGTACCTAACCTCCCAACACTATACTTAAATAAATATCCCAACTTTTCTATTTTTATTAATTATAGAAGAGTCCAAAGAATGATTTGCAGTTGAAAATGTTGGTGTAGCTCTTACGGTTGAAGTGTAAGAAATTTTCAAAGTTGAATGAAAAATCGAATCTATATCAATAAAGTTCGAGACGTTATGGTTTATTGACGGCGTCGTGGGAGAAAGTCATCACGGTGTCGAAAAGGAGGAAGAATGAGGAAGTATAATAACCGGCCTTGAGATCGCAGTTACGTCACTTTATTCAATCTCACGCAGTACGGATAATCCCATCAACCGGCGTTTCCAGCTTAATAAACCTTCGTAACAGGATGCCCGGAAGCTCGTGGCCGATGATATCGCTGCTGACGTCAACGGGAATATCCATTATAATCGGTAAACACCCTCGCGAATGTATAGGCAATAAATTAGAACGAACCCGATATATCTAAGGCAACGATGGACTGATTAGAGCCCGAAACTGCCTTAGAAAGTCAGTTGTATTGCTTCGACTGCAATCGGTTGCACTTTCCGAACAGACTCGTGCACATAGCAGCAGCATATGTTCACTAAATTTTTCATTTCACATTTAACGTACAGCTAGCAGTCTCTTATGAAACAAATAAACAATTTTTACCGACAGTTTAAATATCAAAAGTGTAATAATTAACACTAGATTTACGGGACGCGTCAAAATGATGGATTCTAATATTTTTTAATTGCGAATATTGAGATTGTAAAAATGCATCACTGAGCAATTATTTAACAAATTGATTTCTTTGGGTATATATTATTAAAAAAATGGCTAGAAACTTTGATCGATACAAATTGTCATTTTTAGTGCTCCGTAAACCTAGTGTTAAACGAGGATTAAAATAAAAATAAATTAAAAATAAAAATTGTTTGCATTAATTTAGAGACTGATTTTTTAATTTTTTTATGCATTTGTTACTGGAAGAGTTGAACACTTAAGAAATAATAATACAGGAGCGTTGAAAAAGCTGGACAGAGCTCTACTGTATCGTAAAATAACTGGAATTGTTAATATAAAGACGTCAAATGGATTTTAGATGGGTTTAAAAACTGGTTTTCGTCGAGTTCAATGTGGAAACGAATTAAAAGTAATTTTCTTTTATCCCATTGCTAAGTGCAATTTTCATCTAATTTTCCGGTGTAGTAGATTTCACTTTAACGTAGACTTTATGCAAAGTATAATTTGTTATTGTTCCGTTACGGGAGTTCAACCGAGCGATTATTTCTATTTACTTTTCGCGCTGGTGGATTGTATTTTAAAGCAGGGTTCGCCATGTGAAGTATACTTCTCTCTTCTTTTATCGCGAGATAAAACGATATGTTGTATTTTAATTTTATCAAGTGCTGTACAGCTCCTCCTTATTTTATTATACATCAAATTAAACATGGCTGGGTCACTAAAAATTACCGATTTGTAATAGACTTTTATGCAACTAAAAACAAAAGGTAAACACGTAAATTGCAATAAGACAAAAGTGTCAAATAAATTTTAGACAGGTCCATTTTATTGGTAGCTGACCAGAATTGTTAGTTCGAAGTCGTAAATCTATTTTCAGAGTTTAAAGATCCATATAGAAATATTGTAATTTTATTATAAATATTTAATATTACTATGCTAATACTTAATATTACTATATTAATCACTATATTATACATATTAATATATACTATTATTAATATAGATATATTGTTATTAATAATCCATATAGAAATATCATATTATTATAAACATTTTATATTACTATATTAATATATATACTAGTACTATATTATTCCACATAGGAAAGGATTAAGAATAATTTTCTTTTGGATTATAATGCAGTGGTTATTGCTCCGTGCAATTCCTCACAATGACAGATTGCACTTTTAGATTTCAGGTGGAAATCGCGAGAACGTCGTGTTTACGGGGAGAATCGTTTTGCAAGGTTGCAGCAATTCGTAATCTGCGAGTCCGCATTAAAATGATTACAAACGGAAAACCATAAGAAAGGGCGCGACGATAGACGATGGAAAAACAAAGTCCCGCCGTAGATAGACTTCTCTTTATGGGAAATGGATCCGGAGGAAGAACTGATAAATCTTCCTGTCGTTCTGAACGACGGCTGAATCGTTTATCTGGATTTAATCGTTCTGAACACCTGGCATGCATGGATCCATGGCACTTTAATTTTGCCGTCCAGTTTTTCCCGTCTACGATCCCTTTATACCCTCGTTAATTTTCTTGAAATACTTTCTCGGGGCGGCGATCGCCCCCCCCCCCCCCGCCCCTGGGAAAAAAGGCAAACAATGATCAAGAAATTTTAATCAACTCCTGATCATATTTTTTCCGAAGGACATGCTGTTCTTCTTCCTCGCGAAATTCAATTCGTTCTGAAAGGAGACTTCATCTTGCAACGGACTTGAGATATCAAAAGGAAGCGTAGGAAATCATTTTTATGTAATATCTTCGAGCACGGAATTAGTTCAACATTCAGTTTAATTTAAGTAATCGATTTCACAAGCAGTTCGACTGATTACGTTCGTAATAAAGCTGGGGGATACTTCCGAGGGAATATTATCCAATAAATTATTATTTATACAACAATGTCAATAGGAGAAATGAAAATATCTCTTGTCAACGTGTGCGCGACATTATCCCGATTAAAACGACTCCAAACACGAAGCAATTCGGATCATATTTACTCGTTCAATCTGATATAAAGTAGAACCTCGATTGTCCGAACAAATCGATGAAACGTGTGTCCTTGAAACCACTACTTATTTGTACATTGAGTCTAGGTTGTATATAATTGCTTCAGATTTTCATATAATCACTTTAAATTCTAATGTTTCCGTATAAAACACGTCCAACTGGAGAATTCAGAGATCGGTTCGGATAATCGAGGTTCCACTTTATCGCGGATTAAACGCGTAAATACGATGCAAATGGCATCGTGTTTGGTATTGTTTTAACTGGAAAAATGCCAGGAATACGTTAGTGAAACCCTCGTGAAAGAATAATTGAAAGCAAAAGAGTTCCAGTCAAAAAACTAACCTCGTGTCATGTTAGACTTCTCGGAAATCGAGCTTATGGGCCCCTGAAGGGCTTTCATTTTACACGAATATCATGCACATCTTCTTCGTACATACTTGGATATCGCTATAACTTATTTGTACCTTTAGAAAAATTCCTCGGAAACCCAGGATTCGAGAAAAATCGCGATTTGCGTCCGCCGGAGGCTCGTGTTTAGAGCAATTATTGTGGAAGCGTGCAGCCGTGTTAATTATTCTGGCAGAGTATGATAGATTCGCGGGAGGAAAGCTGTCGTGGTCGCATTCGATCTGGGAAGACCGTTTCGCCTGATCCCCGAAGACGGTCTATGCAAATGGCAATGAATATGCATCGATAAGTCGGCGACCAAGCGCTACGAAAATAATTCCTTCGGATTTATCGACTCGAAAGCTGCGAGGGAGAGAGAGAGAGAGAGGGGGAGAGAGAGAGAGAGAGAGAGCGCTGACACGAACTGCGAGTTCTTTCTTCGCAGCAGTACAAACACAGCAACGTTTGGTTCTGATACTCTTTATAATGCAATAATCTTTTTTGTTTCGCGTTTCAAACCGAACGCAAAAAGTAGAAAGTTCGCGGTCCTCTGGACAGTTAATAGGAAACAGGGAGGTGGATTAAAACTTGCGTAATTAAAACTTGTACCTTTGCAAAAGTGCGACAATAACTCGACTTGTCCGAACGGCGAATTTAATGTTACTCTCTTTTTGTCGGATCACAAAAGACACGTTCGGGGGGGGGGGGGGGGTGTGTGTGTAGAAATGCTGTCTGGGAAATCGGCCAACCGGATAACGCTAAATCGGTACTAGAAATTGGATCATCCTTCGGCTGATAGCTGACATTATCAATTAAAGCAGATCTGGGTCGTCCAGCATTACAGGTTGTTTTAAAATTGTTGCAATTGAAAGGGCAGATTCCCGAGGTTATTTCAAGCAATTTTTTCCGTTGCGAAAATGTTATCCGTGGCCTCGTTAAGGAGTTATTAACGAAAAACACGGGCCCAATCACAGCGCGGCGACCGGTGAGTGTGACGTCGGCGTTGGTTGAGCCGGAATCCGCCTATCGTAGCCGCGCTTCGATTGGTCCGTGTTTTTCGCAAATAACTCGTGAACGAGACCGCGGAAAACATTTTTGCAAAGGAAAAAGGTGCTTGAAACAACCTCGGGGAACATCCCTCGCAAGCACAACAATTTTCGGACAGCTTGTATTGTCACTTGTTCGAAACACTGCGCACCGTCGCGTCGCCCGAAATTTTTGCTAAACTAATTCGCCTCGTTACGAAATTTTTATCCCCGCGTGTATTTCCCCGCTCTCGAAAATAATTTTTTCCCGCCACGCTGCGCCGCGCCGCGCCGCCGTGTGATCATAAATTCCGCGAAGCAAACAATGCGAGCTTTAATTTTTACACTTTCATTTGCGAAATGGATATTTATTAACGGTCTGATGGGAGTTTCTGCGCGGAATTTTTCATATCGGCTTCAGTGCGTTTAAAAATCGCGACATCTCACGAAACGATTTATTGCGACATCATGAACGCGAGAACGCGATTGACTATTGCGGGGTTGCGGCTAGGGTACAGGAAAATGGC
This sequence comes from Halictus ligatus, assembly GCA_028454255.1. Lineage (NCBI taxonomy): Eukaryota > Metazoa > Arthropoda > Insecta > Hymenoptera > Halictidae > Halictus > Halictus ligatus. The sequence continues at coordinate 10,926,507 of CM052135.1, read as the reverse complement.
GTGCAGGCAACGGGCAAAGTGCAGAGGCTGCACGATATCAAGAAGAACTTCGAATAGGATCAGCATTGTAAGGGTCGTTGGAAAATACGTGTGACACGCCTAGTGTCCTAGACCACGGATACGGAACTAAAGTCCGTTTCAACTGAACTCGCCCGCTCAAAACCGTCCAGGGTTGCTACTACACCACTTAAGTTACTGGTCTGTCTTTGCTGGCCCCATTAGGTTTCCTCGTCATTGCGAAAATTACATTTCGAATTGAAAGGAGGTCTACACCACCGAGAACATGGCAAAAATGTTTCAATAGTTGATTTCTACATTCGTAACTAGCAAAGTTTCGATCGTTTCGTTACGTGAAAATCTGGAGATATTGTCCAAACATAAAAAAAAACGACACATTCAAGTCACAGAATCATAGCTTTTGCCGTTTCGGTGCAAAAAATTCTGAAACCACGATTGTAATGCATTTTTGCTAGACTACCCCTTAACGCATAACTGCACTCGATCGCTTGTGAGAAACGCAATTTTGATTTTTTCGTCGCGTAAAAATGTGTGTGTCTTGTAGAAGTACCAATAAAATGGCGCGTTAAAGTCCCATAATAATAGGTGTCATGCTTTCCACGTAAAAAATGTTTAAAGCTGATCTAGAATGCCTTGCATTTCTGCTGAACTACCCTCTCAGCACATACATGTATTTAACCACTTATAGAATATAAAGTTTGAATTTGTTCATTATGTAAAAATTAGTGTGTCTTGTCAAAGCATAAACAAAATGGCACGTTAAAGTCCCGCAATGATAGGTGTCACACTTTCCACGTAAAAAATGTTTAAAACTGACCTAGAATGCCGTGCACGTTTGTTGAACTAACCCCTCAGTACGTATATGTATTCAACCTCTCGTAAAGAGTACAGTTTTAATTTGTTCATTACGTAAAAATTACTATATCTTGTCAAAGTATGAACAAAATGGCACGTTAAAGTCCCACAATCATAGGTGTCATACTTTCCACGTAAAAAATGTTCGAAGTTGACCTAGAATGCCTTACACTTTTGCTGAACTACCCCCTCAGCACGTTATGCATTCAACCTCTCGTAAAGAGTACAGTTTTAATTTGTTCATTATGTAAAAATTAGTATATCTTGTAGAAACATTAACAAAACAGCACGTTAAAGTCCCATCGTAATAGCTCTTATAATTACGGAATAAAAAAATGCTAAAGTTAGCCCTGGAATAAATTACAATTTCATTATAGGTATCCCAGCGGACTTCTATATTGACCGTCTTTGTATTAGTGAGTGACGAAATAGTAATAAGGCAGTGGGTCAAAGTAGGCTAGTGAGTCAAGGAGCATGGCCGTTGTTACGTGGCTTCCATTCTACAGCCGTTTCCGGTACTCTCTCCGCGCCACTCAAAACGGTTCGTAACTAAAAAATTTAACCTCATCGGGCCGGGTCCATAAAAACTTTCCACATCGTTTTAATCTTACAAATTGACCTTCCGGAAATACTCCATCATCGATTCGGCTGCACTCACCCTCGAAATTAACGGCTTCAACCCTGAACCGTGCTAAAAAAAAATTCCGCCATTTTCTACAGATTCGTGTTTCACAAGACAACAATAAAACTAGGATAATATTTTACGCGAAAACAGTAAAATTTGGTAATCTATATTTTTGAAATAAATATAGGGAGATTCTCAGGTCTCCCTATTGTCGCGTGTACAGCAGATTTCAATTCGACCAAAATCCGAGAAACGTGTAGAAAAATGATCGATTCGGCTCGGAACGGCCCGCATGTGCGTTGTACGTTAAATACAGGGCTCGTGACAGGAAGGTTATAAATCATCGGCGGTTTGGGAGCCTAGCCGCCAGACGATCCCCTAACCTGCTGTCGTTTCTTGCTTGCCGAGGAAGCACCTATTAAACCTAATCGCAATCAGAAACTTGTGAATGCGTACGCATTGTGCCAGAGAGCTCTAGGAATCGTTTCAACGTTAACGAGAATTTTCCTTGAGATACGATCGGGTTTTATAACAATGTCGATGTGATATTCACTCTTTAGGCAACAGTTATTTATTACGTATAATAACATTACAGTAATGTCTCGGTATACGTGGAAAATTCAAGACCGAAGGGATCATTTTGCATCATATTAGTTATTTCCTGAAAAATCTATTATGAACTCAATGATTTTTAAACGAAACTACCACCGACATGTTCCTCGCGCCTTTCCGATTAAAATGAGTCCAAACACAATACAGTTTGCAATCTATTTACTTGTTTAAACCATGATACAGTGGGAATCTCTGTTATCCGAACTAATCAGTGGAACGAGAATGTTCGAATAATAGAGTTTACAATGGATCTTCCTGTACGCGAGTCCGATCAGGTCGAACTAAAAGGTATATTATAAGAATGGAGAACTCGGATTGACTGACTTCGGATAATAGAGGTTCCACTAAATCGTGGATTAAACGAACAAATGTGCTCGGAATTGCGCCGTGTTTGGACTCGTTTTAATCAGAAAAACGTAAGAAACGAAACGTGCAATACAATTTGCCTCGATCGATATCGATTTATTGTTAAAATGATAAAGCTGTTGAAAATCGAGCAACAAACCTAGCACAGAGATCGCGTTCCGAGAGGCGTGAATCGCGTTATCAAGTGCAGGGTTCGGAGTGAGACCCGCTTAAAAATTTGATAAAGGGAATATCGATCGGCGAGAATCGATAGAGCACTAGGTCGACCGTAAATACAGAAGACAAAGCAATGTCAGACGCGTTCTAAAGAAAGCATTGTTGGTAGTCGCCGAGTACTTCCGGATTCTTGTATACAACGTGAAAAGTTCCCGGGGATTCTGTATAGGGACTCACTTTTCGAACAAGACACCGGCGACCATAATGCTTTCGGCCAAACAATCGCCGATCTATGAGTTTCAATAAATATGAGAATAAATAAAAAATTTCAACATGCGTTCGCGAGCGTCATGCTCGTTCAACCTCCAATCCTTGATTCACAAAAATTGTGCGCTAATTGATATTTAGTTATTAGCTGTTAAACAGTGGACCTTTTCAATTGTATTTATTCGGATTTTGTTAATTATTCTATGTAGCTTAGACTGCGTATTTTAAAAATATAAAAATTAATATCAGCAATTTTGGGAACATTCTTCAATGAAAAATTGTACTTGAGAGTTTCTAAAGTTAGCATTTTACAGACTCTTTCTACTGAAAATATATTTCCTCTTTATTAAATTAAAAAAAAAACAAAATAAACATTGTTCTAGATAATTGAGGGAAGAGAAAATCGGCAGTCTAGTTATAATTGGAAAGAATCCGGAACCCAGTCTCGGTTTACAGTTAAAGGGCTGCATACCTATGACGAAATAAAAAAATCGATGTTTCAAAAAATTGGTTATTCTGCTACCACGGCCCTTATGGAATATTCTCTCAAAGTTTTATTTGAAAATTCGTAAAATTGCTGGATTTGTACCTCTGAAAGCTCAGTTTACGTAGCAGTAACAGATAATTGAAACTTTAAACGCGTTTTTCCCGAAACGCTTCTTTTTCACGAACAAAAAAGAAGCCGAAAATTTTGATCGATATTTACGTATTCCGAGTATAAATAAATAGTTGTAACTCTTTTGGAAATTAATTTTTCTTTCATTCAATCATTTTTCTTTTAATTGTCTGGTTTCATGTGAAATTAGAAAATTGGAAAATGACTGCTACCCACGTCCTTCTAGTTTAAAACACCTCAAAATCTTAACAAACCACAACTAAATATTACAGAATAAGATGTGTATAGTTATTTTTCAAAGAAATTAAATTTTCTATGTAAAAAATGGTTGAAACCTTCTTTATCCACCGATCCATACTGTTTTTAAGGAAATGGCTGCAACGTTCTTCTAGTTTAAGTTATTCTTACTTTTCAGATCTTTTTTGTTCATTAAAAATTTAATTAAAAACTTAATGTTCCATTTATCAATTAATTCTTGGTTTTTCGAAGAAAAGTAATGTTATTCGTGAAAGAATGTTTCAATATTGTCTTAGTATTCTGAATCGTTGTACCTGCGCAAGTGTACTAGAATAAATGAAGTGGTACTTGCATAATCAAATTTCCGCAAAAATTGTTTGGTCATTCAGCTCGACCAAACAATAGACTGTTCCGAGAAACTGTCCAGAGTTGATGCTGTACACCTGGCGTTCGTACGTGCCAGCCTCCCATCACAGACTTCCAGCACAATACGGTCATAAACTGTCGCGAACTCGAGACACTTGCGGTCAAGTTGAACTTTGACCATCTTTTTAATTAATTTTCGCGCGGGTGCCCACTCCGGTAGAAGTTTCCGCACGTAGGGCCAAGGAGAAGCCAACGGAGAAACTCTCAAGATCCGACAAATCAGAATTTAGAGGGAAAACCCCCATGATCAAAAAGCTGCCCAATCGAAGCACGTAATCTTTGAATGCTTCCATTTGACAAATATTTTCGACACAAAATAAATTTTAAGCCTCCTTCGGAAAGAACATTGATGACTGAAAAAGAAAATCAATTCTACATGAACAAGGAAGTAGGAAAATTAGAAAAATGCTTTCTCAAATTTTCACAGACATTTCGCCCGGCGCCGGTATTAATCAAAGCGTTTTCTTTTTGAAGAAAATGGGAGTATAATGAGTGACAGCGTCTCCGGAGCAGTATATATCAATCGCAGTATAAATCAGGAAACCCGAAGCGTTTAATAATTCTTTTTCCGGTATCAGGTGACCGGTAATTTACGGCCGTGGGAGGAGTTTCGTCGATTTAATTTGCTGGTTAAAATTTATGGAAACCCGGGGCAGCATTTATTAAAAGCTTTCTCGTCGTCTAGCTCGTTAATTAGACCACGGCTCATTATCCTTCATATTTAAGTGAAACATTGCGCCTCTTGTTAGAAGAAAAAAAAATGATTTCCTCGTAGGAGGAGGAGGAAGCGGGGAAGCGGAGGAGTAGGAGGGGGGAGGGGTGGAGGAGGGGAGGGGGAGCATGGTGTGAACAATACGGTGACACAAATCCGAAGGAAGAGAAACCCCTTTTAGAATGTCCCGCGATGAAGAAATACTCGGTGATTTTTAATACCGGCCAGCGCAACGTCTCTCTCTCTCTTCTCTTCTCTTCTAGCATTCTTTTCTTCCTCGGTTAATTATCTTCCGTATCGAGGAACGATTTTATATTCTTTTCAACGGCTTTTCCACGCGGAATCATCGTCCGCGCGGCTGTTTTCACTATTTTCATTTTGTTACCGAACACAATGGCGCGATTCTTCCCGGCATCTTCTCAAAAAACTATACTGGCCGCTCTAGAAAACTGGTATCGTCTCCAATCTGGAACGTAGTATATGTGGCAGCCATATTTAATTACTAGCATGAGTGATCGCACATTAAAACATTTTTAGTTGCTCCGATAGTGATGCGAAATAGCTCTTTTTTCGCTCTTTCAAAGTTTTAGAGAATCGTTGTAACAATTAACGAAATGTCATAATAATTTCTGTATGTACGACTATTTTCGACCAAAAAAAAAAATATTTTTGGTAGAAAAATCGAAAGCTGTTATCAAAACGCAAAAATTTATGGCAGAAGGCGCGCGTGAATTATTTCGAGCTGTGTTTGCACTTACAAAATCTCCCCCAGACTCCACCACCGGTTCCGGGGGTATCCGGTCATGCTAAATTCTTAATTACTACGCAAATGAGTTTTGCATCTTTCATAAGACTTAGAATTTATAATGAACATGGGTTTCATATGCATTTCGCGGAGTGGCTGCTACCCCTAAGGCTCGAACATCTCTTTGATTTTTTATTTCTTACTTTTGATCGCGAGGCATTACCTCCTCCGACCAGCTTGTATGTTACGTGTTATACGTTGATTTATAGTTCTGTATCAAAATTAATAAATATATGTATGGACATGAATAAACGATTCTTTTCAAATCATTTTGCGTTTCATAAATCATGATTTTTATTTAATATATGCCTGCATGGTTGGTACCAAAAAGGAAGAAAAAGAAAGAAAAATATTCAAAATATTAAAAAAAAGTTTACGGGTCTCAAAATGACGGAATCTAATATCTTTAATTTAAAGTGATTAAAAATCTAAGGACGCATACACGAGAAATTATTTAGCAAATTTATTCCTTTGGGTATATATTATTTTAAAAATATTGCTAAAAATGTGGATAGCACGTTCTTGTTACTTTCATAAAGTGTTGCAAGATAGTCACTTTTAGGGCTCCGCAAATTTGTCGACTTCTTTTACATCTAAAAGGTTATGAATATTAGAAAAAAAAAATATTTTGGCATAATTGTGGTACTGTCGCCAGCCATGAATAAGGGCACTCGCAAAATTTGAGTTCGTAAGGGGTAAGTAGGGGTTGAAAGGCGGAATAAGTTAAAAATCTTGCGCATTCGCGGATTGTAAATTGGTAATGACAGAGGGAAGGATTTGGGGGTTCGGCGGTTACCATGAAAAATCACGGAATGCGGCGTTATTAATGGTTTCCCGGGGCTAAGAAAATTTCAATGGCGGCTGCTTTGTGATTACGTCCGTCACGCCTCCGTGCCGGCGTTCACTTCGATTAATCAGCTTTAAGCTGCGCCTTGATTGCTGGCCTGCAGCTTCGCCTACACCAACATTTACGCTTGCATCGTGCACTTGCACTCGCACTACCTGCCGCAGGTACGAGAGCCTTCCACACATAAGCTCCTGGCGTTGTTCGGGAAACGGAAACGCTGTTTCTCTGCCATCTTCCGAACGCAGAAACACCGGAGCCTCACGGGAATTCGGATGTATCTCGATCCGGAAATCCGAGGCATTTTTTTCGGGATATTCGCCGAGAAATTTTGTTGCGCCGTTCGAACAAACTTATATTGCAACATTTTTTTTGGAATAAGAATAAGTAAACATCGAACTTTCAATTTTGACAATTTTTCGTCCCCCGACTACGAACGTTAAACAAACGATTCCATAGGGTGATTCTAAGGGCTCTCCCGAATACAACGGTATATTTTTTAAGAAATACTACAAATATTCAGTTTAAATTTAAAGTGACTTCAGTTTTTTATTGCAATAAAACAGTGCTTACAAGGAAATTTTTGTAGACATGTTTAACGCTAAATCTACCGAGCCTTGAAGGTAGACTGCGGATCGTTGAGCAAAATAAACTTTCCATACGTCAATTGCAATCTATAGGAGCTAAGTAATTTATTTTGCTCGTTAATAATTTTTATGTTACAAATGATATATCGACATTGTCACACTTTACACCTACTTATTTTTGTCATAAATCCATAAAATCCGTCTACTTAAAAGTAACTAATACATCTTGTCTTATTAAAATGACGAGATTGAATTTATTCGGATTTTTTGCTGTTCGTATTATAATACATGCTCTACTAAATACAGTGTTTACGATATATGTCCAAAACACAGGTGTTGGCAGGGACATGTATCGGCCAGGAGACACTATTCTTTAAACGTAGAAAAGTGAAAATAGGAAATAATGAAAAATAAGGAAGTTTGGTTATTGGGCAGTGGGGATAGTTCTGGGACTTTTATCGCCCAGGCATTTGGGACATATATGAACATTGTATAGTAAGACATACACGAGTTGCCCCTCACGGTGCGCCCCGCGGTAGTGGGGATAATTTCGCGACGTTTATCGTGCAGGCCTTAGCGACATACAGTAGCTCACGAAAGTATTCGAACGCTTCCAATCTACATCGTTAACAAATAAAATACACTCGTTATGTTTAAGTTTTCAAAATAAGATTGTAAGTAAAGACACATAGGAGTCTTGAGAATGTATAAGTAAAATTATAGAAAAATCTGACAACACATACAGGATTCACAGGGCATTGAGTACAAACATACCGTTTTCGGACGTCACAAAAGTATTCGAACGCGTAAACAAGAAGCGTATTTCTAGTGATTGAAATGTAAACATTACACTTTAGTCGATTCCGAGACATCGTGTAGTTCATACAGATTTCCTAGAGTATAATCTTTCATAGTTATTCTATTCATGGGCACGAAAAAATCAGAAAATCTTGAAATTGCCAAATTATTAAATCGAAGTAAATCTACGATACATTATATAGTAAAAAAGTCGAAAACTGAAGGTAATATTACAAACAAGAAGCGTACAGGACGTCCAAAGAAGTTAACGCCCAGAGAGGAGAAAATGATTATACGTGAAATTAAGAAAAATCCAAGCACATCTGCACCAAAACTTGTGGGGATTGTTGCAAATAATTTTAGGAAAGATGTACATCCCGAACTGTGTCGTAGGGTTCTGCGGAGTAATGATTACCATGGAAGAATACCACGAAAAAAGCCATATATCAGTAAAATTAATAAAAAGAAAAGACTAACGTTTGCAAAAATGAATATTGATAAGGATATTTCATTTTAGAATAAAGTTATTTTCTCGGATGAAAGTAAGTTTAATATTTTCGGTTCGGATGGACAGCATTATGTGTGGCGAAAGTGCAACACAGCATTGCAAATACAGAATATGATTCCAACTGTGAAACACGGAGGTGGCTCAGTGATGGTATGGGGGTGTATGGCGGAGAATGGAACGGGAAATCTTGTTTTTATTGACGGAATTATGGATAAGTACAAATATCTGAATATTTTGAAACAAAATTTGAAACAAAGTGCAATTAAATTGAACCTATTGGATGATTTCTACTTCCAACTGGACAACGATCCTAAACATACAGCTGGGATTGCAAAGGAATGGATCATATATAATACCCCGCATACACTACAAACTCCTCCGCAAAGTCCTGACATAAATCCTATAGAACATTTATGGGCCGAAATTGCAAGAAAACTTATGAATTTTGACATAACGTCCAAGGAAGTGTTAAAAACCAAAATAATAGAAATATGGAATTCCATTGAAAAAAAGACAACGGAAAAACTTGTATATAGTATGGAAAGCCGGCTAAGACACGTTATTGATGCCAAAGGAGGACCAACCACAATTCAAGATTTATTCGTACGTTCGAATACTTTTGTGACATCCGAAAACGGTATGTTTATACTCAATGCCTTGTGAATCCCGTATGTGCTGTCAGATTTTTTTGTAATTTTACTTACACATTCTCAAGACTCTTATGTGTCTTTATTTACAATCTTATTTTGAAAACTTAAACCCAACGGGTGTATTTTATTTGTTAACGATGTAGATTGGAAGCGTTCGAATACTTTCGTGAGCTACTGTATATCGAGACATCACTGTACATTCATTTAATCAGTTCCAACAACATCATCTTTATAACTTCTACTACTTTCAAGGGGTGGTAGGTCTAGTGTTAAATTTAGCTCACGTAGACGTACTGTGAAGAAACAACTTGTTACGGTTTTCAAAATTGTTCGTGCATCAACCACGAAAATTATGGTAAACCTATTCCGGCATAGATTCTCTAGACCGTTTCGAGCGCAACGGTGTGTTTTTCTCGACGACCTTGTAGCTACAGGAACATGATTAAATCGGCTGTCTCTGATACCTTTTCTGAACTAATTTCAATCGATGCTCGGTAATCGACCGCGCGCATCTTTAGCATATAAATTGTGACATTACTCGGATAATTCTGCGACTCCCTACAGCCTCGAGATCCGCGGCAGTCGTCGACGGCGGTGTCGTGATGGGTTCGCCTAAGGCATATTTTCTCGTCGGCGACTTGCACACAGGCTCATTCATAACGGATGAAGCGGCCAGATTTGTTATGATTGCCAATCAACCTTATGGTACGCCAGCGACACGCATCATCCCCTAAAAGTAGACGGTCGAGACGACGTCACCCCCGACTTACTATATCCTCCGCTAAAATGGAATTCTTCAAAACACATCTCCGTGGTCCTTATCTGGCCGCCTTTTATCTTCGCTCAGAGCGAGAGCTCTATCAGTAGCTCAAAAAGAAAAAGAAAATTGTGCTAACAGCTCTCGTGCACCTCTAGTTTACCGGCCCCCAGCAAATTTTGCTTTTCAAAGGAAATAAACGGGAATTTTTCGCATGCTGTTGATCCGATTTTTCACTCGGACTCTGATCGACCCGGTTTATTCCCGAGCTGAATGGACGATCGAATAGATGCCTGTTTAAATGCGTTCACTGGAGTTATTAAACGGGATTTTTTCAGTGCCGTTAGCTTCCTCCGCGGAGGAATTCCATTTCCCTTCGGGATAGATTTTCTCCCTCGCTATAATATTGGAATCTCTCCCGAAGAGATATCCGAAGCTTCTAGATCAGGAGGTTAATGCGAGGTTCATGAAGCCGTTCAGGTTAGGCTTTGTGCCGAGCGATGCTCCCGAGTGCGAATTTATTTTCGCTACAGCCTCTCTCTCTCTTTCATTTTTTTTTCTCGACGAGGATTCGTTTAATCTCGAATTTAGAGCTCTCGAACCAGTTTTTCCGTTCGGTGATTCTTCTTTTTTCTTTTTTTATATTTTTTTTTCTGTTTTTTCTAGCGACGCGGCGACCGGAGTCGATCGTATTTTCCGAGGTTAGGCGAGCGAACTGTTGTGCGCGCACGTGTCGTCGCCGTTACATATGTAATATCCTAACGGGAAATCCATTTCACGTTACATTGCTCACGATGTCGTTGCGTTTTGCGTTTACACGATCACATGTTAGACCAAATCCGCACTGTAAACCTGTGCCACGGACTGTTCACACAGACACGATTAGCCGAGGTCGTTAGTGTACGGACCCGATCATTGCAGGCGCTCGTGGGAAACCCTCGCAGATGTTCCTGCTATTGTCGACCCGCGCGATAAGGTGCACGCAAAAATTTCTAATCGCTTCGAAGGTCGAATTGTTTCGCACGGTCTCTCCGTATAGTCGAGCTTTAATGTCGCCGATGTGTGATTTTAATGGAGTCGTTATAGAATTTTTTAAATATGATTTTAACGGTCTTTCAATACCACCTCTGCAGAGCGGCACCGTAATAGAATTTTAATACTGTTCTTATAAAAGTTAGAAAAGCTATTTTAGTGGGAGTATTATATGCAGGGTGTCCCGCGATTTTTCAAGTACTTGCGATAATCTGACAGACAAATGTTTTCAACAAAAGTTGATTAGTTTTCGACTGACATCGCAATAAAAAAAAGTTCGAGAAAAAATTTTTGTTTTAGTATTGTCAAGGTCACCTTCATTTTTTTTAAATGTGACTTTATATTTTTATACTTGACATTATTGTAGCCAGGTATCAAGACGAATTCAACGACCTAGTATACCGTTGAAATGAAAATTTCAACAATTTCAAAATTTCAAATGTCTATTTCAAATGTATTAGTCAAATGTGATTTTGACTAATAAAATATAGGACGCAAGTATTTACACTCCTCGGCGGCCTCGCTGTCCTTTTCTACGTTCAGCGTAGAGCAAGGAGTCAGTGACTCCTGGAGAATAAGTGACATCGAGACCCACGTTGCTGACGTATATCGCGAATTCACTGTATATTGAATCGTAATTGTCTCGACACGTGTTGAAATGTTTATAATGTTACAAAAATATATACCGACGTGTTCGGGAAGGTCTGAGGATTTAAGAGAAGAAACATCTTCAGAACTTTTCTGGTTCGCGCGTAAAAAATTCTCCGACTTGAAGGTGTCCCGGTTCTCTTTTCGAGGCGCGTTTAAGAGACAGTTGAGTGAACCTGAATTAAATGGAAACGTGTTCCAAAGTTCATAACGCTACGAATAAAAATACCATCGTATTTGGGAGAGTCTGGAGAGTTGTTTATGACAAGAAACATTCGCGTAGCTCTTCTAGTCGGGACAGAAAAAGTGGTCAAAGTTGAAAAGTTCGGTTTTTCTGTTCGTCTTGCCTTGAATTGAGATTCAACATGCTCCGACGAGGTTTTTAATATTATAGAAAAATAGCGTTCTATTCAGGAGAGTCTACAGAATTACCGCACGCGAGAGGCATTTCCGTAGCTTCGACGGTTAGATAACAAAAAATCTTTTGAGGACAATCTGCAAGGAATAGCTGAAATATTCCGAGCAGGATGATTTCATGGATCGGCGCGATAACAACAGGCTGTCGTGTGTATTTACGGGAGTGGAGACAGCTAATTCGGAGCAATAATTCCGAGAACTTAATCGCCTACCCCTGAATGAGGTTTAACAGCGCTCCCGCCCTTGTTTGCGCCTCGAAAGGATTAAGACTAAAGACGAAGAGCTTCTGTCAACAAGGCTGGTCGGCGAAAGACATTTAACAGTCAAGATATCCTTCTGGCCTCTAAGCGCCCTTGTGCTCTC